>JAQHUH010011863.1:387653-450520 GCA_029910985.1 Siniperca undulata
TCAGCGTAGGTCCCGCCCACGAGAGTCAGCTCAACAAGCAAACCTTTTGGATTGGCATTAAGTATGTTTCAGAATATATTCTCAACACTACTGAAATATAAGATGCATAAACATACTGATTGTTAGCAAAAAGTCAGCTATCAGCTTTTTGTTTTTCTCATAGACACCTCAGCGTCTCTCCATGGCTTTAATCTGTTTGCTGCTTTTAAAGGAGATGAGAGGAGCTCATGTGATTGGGCATTACTGAGACTCGCCCCAACTCCACCTGCTTTTACTGTATTCCTCTTACTAATAATGTATTCAGTCTCTCTTCTGTATTGCCCCAAGCTGTGTCTGGTTTGCTCTACTACCAATAGTTTCCAAAACTGCAAAAAATAGTTTGTCTCATCCACATGTGCTTGTATTGGGAGATTGCGCTTGCTTTTGCCCTTGTGCCCACTTTCTAGAAAGTAGGGCCCTTGGTGTCCCAAACTGGGGGAAACACTGTCTGTTTTAGCCTGTACTTATAAAGACTTTGCTGTCTTTGAATGGCACTGCAAGGATTAACTGGAAGTTCAACAATAGATTTTGTACCTACATTTTTATTTGGCACTTTTGGCACCTTCAGACATTCAAGGCTACTTTAAACAAGAATGCATGTTCAGTCCTCTACTCTATCATGACATATCCCTGAATGTATTTCTATTGTGTCCATGTGCTGCAAACTACACTGTCAGTTCACAAGACAAATTCTATATGCAAAACAGATGACTTTAGAGCAGTGCATGCTGTAAAACAAAAGCTGCAAGCAGAGTGACTTTTTCTCATTACTATAGAACTGTGTTCCTGCAGTCATTTGGAATTATTCCAGTTTCATTTCTGAAATAATGTATTCAGAGTTTGAGATTTAACCTGATTAAGAACTGCTGAATTTTTACTAACACAGAAAACTGGAAATACTTTAAACAAGTTTTACTGATTTTACTGATTTCCTCTTACTTTGAGCGAGGAGGAGAATGTTTCCTGGTTTGATGTAGAGTAAGTAGGGATATTTCCAAATAGGCTCCACATCAATATTCATCCCGATAAGTCACCCACTTTCATATTTTTACATTTCTGATTCTCGCTCGTTTTCCACCACCGCCAACCCCCCTTTGTGAGGCGTTCTGTATAATGTCTTAAAATCCGGGCAATGAGGTGGGCCACAGTGGAATACAAACTACTTGAGCTCACCGTGTATCCCCAAACTGTGAGTTAAAGTTACTTTGCTTCTGGAACAAAAAGAAAAATACCCATCATTCGCTTACAAACTTTAAACTACCCTCTGCTGAAACCCCCCTTGATAATGCAGAGGTAAGAAAGAATGTTCTTGGTTTGGTTACGGACAAAGGTAATGTGTGATCTCCCCTAGAAAGCTGTTAAAATGTTAATGCTAATGGGTGGAAATACAATAATATTGAACTGTGTGTGTCTTACAGGCAGCCTAATTTGGAGGAAAGTTAGGTGAGAGGTATTCTGCTCCATAAGCTTTAATGGTTCTAGCAATGCATCTCTCTTTTCTTTCTCCGTCTAATGTCTATCTATCCCCTGTGTCGCTCCTCTTTCAGTTACTCTTAATTAAGGGAGGAGGCTCTTTTAATCTCAGCACACTGTGCACTAATGACCTGCAGGAGGCTGCACCTCCCACAAAGAGCACCGAGAGAAAAAAAAAAACAGACAGAGGGACAGGGTTGAATCGGTGTCAGCGTACAAGTGTCTTTGTCTGAAAGTGTGTCTGCGGGTGGGTGACGCTGCACACGACTTATGAGAATGTGTGAGTTAGGGTTTAACTATGTGTATGTGTCCCCGGTGGAGGAAGGGTGAGGGGTCAGGGGTCACCTGTGGTCTGACAAAAGGGGCCTGAGTCCCCACAAAAAGTCATGTGCCTGGGAGTGGGGGCTGGAAGGAGAAGACTTATTACCATCAGCTCTCGCCTGGCCTCTAACAATGACGGATCAGCATCTGTACATCCCGACACACTGACACTTATCCCTCAGCGGGAGAGAGACCATGACGGAAAGCACCAGAGAGGGAGGGGGGTGGTTGTGGACATCTGTAGATATGTAACAGCATGTTGCGGCGCTGAGCAGTGCCTGCTGTTAAGCATCAGCAGATCGGCTGATTTAGGCTGCCATCCATCTGCATCTCATTGCAGCTATTCAATGAGTCCAATTGGAAAAAATAACCTTAAAGTGAAGGGTGAGTGCTACACGTACCAGCAGATGAACAGGTGCAGTGCAGAGCTCAGCCTTTGTCAGTCTGGGCCTGCATTTTTGTCTGTTCAACACAGTGCTTCTACGCAGAATAGGATGTACTAAATTAAGAAAGTTTAATAGAAACATGTTTAATAGTTATTTAAATTAGTTTTTTAGATGTTAAATAAATTATGTAGTTGAATTGGTGGAGTTTAAAGGATAATTCCATTTTTTTTACAACTTGGGTCTTGATTATGAAAGCTAATTTTTGACCATGGAAATAGTAGTTTGTCAAAATAATCTACACTCAAGGTCTTCTTATTAGCTTTTCACTGAGTTTTCAGCCGCATCTCACTCTATTTATCAATAAATAGAGTTTGCTCTTGGCTTACTTAGTTTCCAGGTGATTAAATCTCAAGTCGTATTTTAGATGTGGCTGAAAGCTCTGTTTAGTAAGTGGACCTTTGAGTGTAGATTATTTTGGTCTATAGTTTTTACCTTAATTTTTTTCCACTTATAATACCAATTTACTCCCTGAAGTAATGGCTGAGATCTGGGAACACTGGAAGATCAATAATCTTCTTGTGCTTCTTACTTATTAATTTGAGTAAATAGTACAATGTTATGAGTGAACCCAATGTTATTATTTCTGATAGGAATGATGGCAAAACTATGAAAATGAGATCCAATTATGCTTTAACTGCACAAGAGTTGAGAGCCATCCTATAATGTTGACTTGGTGCATTGTTATCTGGCACAGCCATGGATAAATTAGCTTAACATAGATGTCATTTCAAAAAGGCTGTACAACAGATGACTGACAGTTCTCTCCTTCACTCAGACATCAACATGAACTCCTCTTATGTCTGACTGGATGAATGCAGGGCTCTCTGGGCTGTGATTTGTCTTTGCTTCTAATTTTCATAATAAAAAAATAAAATAAAAAGCATGGTGTCAAATGTGTCCAAAACTATCAAGCAATTACTTTCTGAATACATTTGATTCACCAAATAGGTCATGCAGTAGCAGAATTGTGTGTTATGTTATACCTGCAAGCAAATTTTTAATAGTTGACATATTAGATACGTGACAAATCACATGATCATCGGACGGTTTGCTGATTAGTCTGGTGTGTTTCTGACCCGGCTAAACTGATGACTCCAAACTCAAAAATCATAAATATCATCAAAAATGAGCTCACCAGATTGAGTCTGGCTGTGCAAGGCTGTAGGCTGGAACTAATTTGGCAAATTTGGCAACTATGCAACATGATATTTGGAGTTCCCCAAAGCTCACTGCCTCTCTTATTTAACATTTACTTCCATTAGGCCAAATTATGCACAACAATAAAATCAAAATAATTATGCAGACGACACACACATTTACCTTGCTTTGTCATCAAGTGACTACAGTCCCATAGATTGTATGGGACCCATAGATTGTCTATTGAACTATAGATATCTGCAAGTGCATTGCACAAATAAATGAATGGATGCCTTTCCTTGAGACAACATGAAATATGGCCAATGGTAACAGACACCAAAGGCTCTAAATATATTTCTTCAGTCTTTCTGTCAGTTTTTCTGACATTCAAAGCTTAATTATTTAAGGTTTATTTTTTTAGAGCTCTGTGGTTTGCTAACAAATGCTGTAAATATGTGTAACATGTAAAAAAAACATTTAATTTTGCAAAAGCAATGAGAGTAAATGTTCATTACAATTACAAATATAAGACAAAGGAATCTATGAAATGCCATTGCACAGATTTGGTCATAGGCATCTGACCAAATGAGGTAAACCCTTGCAGAGGCAGACGAGAGAGAGGCTACATGTGTATGTTCTCCTTGTTTTCCCTCACTAACAGATGCAAATATATAGCTCCTATGTTTTCTGTTGTCTACAACATCTGCTCTCCCCAGCATTGTATCAAGTTACATCCTCAAAATGAACTTCGCTTGCAAGTCCCAAAGTAAGTTCAATTACCAAAAGGACTTTTAGTTTGGCATCAAAGATCTGAAACAATGTCCTACTGCGCACTATGTTTGACATGAGCACTCAGGGATATTTCACATAGGGACTCTGTCCCTATAGCCTCCGTGAATTGTATAATGAATGTGGTGGTCCAAGTGAGGTGCAGCTACGCTCTTTTTTGCATCTCTCCCATTTTCTCACTCTGAAAACACTATATTATTATAATAGGAGGAAAAGCAAAGGAGTTAGGAAGAGAAGATTAGAAATGAAAGCAGCGGGCGGGGGGTGAGGGCATGCAGCGATGTGGGGCCCGTCCTTTAGGCATGACTAATGAAGAAGGTGTTGTGACTGATGACTGGGGCTTTCTCATGGAAATTAGCACTGGCAAAGTAATTAGGAAGCTCTTTCATTAGCTTAAACACAGCTAGGCAAAGAGAGGCTTCTGGTGTATCTATCTCTCTTTCTACAGCCTACCCCACCAGAGAATCCCTCTTGGGAGTATTGGATTTGTTTGAGCCTTAAGTTTTCATTAACAAACCCACTGGGATGAATGGGGAAGAAGAAGAAAAAAGAGTGGCAGGGAGAACTGAGGAGAAAAAGAGAGCACAACGCACCAAATCAGATCATTAGGGTGTTTTCTCTAAGTTATTTTTATCCCGCACAAGGCTCTGATTCAAATTAATAGTCAATTAGCCCGACTATTAACATGCATGCCAGAACTCACTCCTGTATGTAGACGAATCTCACCAGAAACATGCTCCTCAGTCATCTGACATTTCAACTTTTTCTAATGCAAATCATCTTTTCCTTCCCTACCCCCACTTATCTGTCTTTTTTTAAATGTAGGCTATGTGTTGAGTTGCTTATGAATGATTCAGGAATGAGCATGCCGCTAAGTGTTTGTGGTTCTTAATGCAAATCAGTGGCTGCTTTTAATGTGTCCCTCCTCATCAACACACAGGTACTGGCCCCCAGCATAGCCCTGACTCTGGCCCACATTTCAGCCATATGATTTTGCATGAAATCTGCACAAGCACACACTGAAGGCCCCTGTCACTGTGCCCTGCAGCTGCCTATACACTTTCCTCAGTAGATGGGAGTGGGTCTGTCTGGAGAACATGAGCTCAATAGATGCCAGGAGACTCTTTAGCTGTCAGAAAATCTTGTTTACTTTTAATTTTTTACAGCGCGCCATAGCCCCACTCTGGGGCTTTCTCATCCCTGCTACACTTCCAAAAACTTGTACCGCCTGCACTTGTGCTTTTCCCCTGTCTATTTCTCTTAGCGACTCAAACCAACTGGCAAATTTGAGAGCCAACTCGAACAAATATATACTTACTGTTGTTTCTACAAGCCCAACTCTGTCATGTTTAAGGGAAGAAATGGCTTTTGTTGGTGTTTGGCTGAGCGTGCACCACATGAGACTCACTGATGGTGTTTGATTGAAGAGATTCTCTTAGGTTATCTGACTTAGACCTGAATTTCCTTCAAAACTGTGCCTCTAATGGAGATTAAAAAAATTCAGAGGATCATGCCAAGGTCATTAGCTAGTTAAACGCTGAAGTCTTTAAGGTTCACTACATGAGGCTGTTGCAGTTTCCTCCCCTGGACCAAAGTGGAACGTGTTTAGATAAAGCACATGTGTCTGAGAATCATTAGGAGTGGCCTGGTTTTGGGCCATGTAATAAGTATACCCTTTAGTACCCCCTTCCCCTTGGGCCACCATGATAAACACAACTGCTGTTTTCACTGTCTGGACCTTTTAATTAAAGTCGTAAAACAAGATCTTACAGTGATAACTAATAGCACTGGATTGCCTGCAATAGGTAGTTACTGTGAAACCCTATAGAGAATATAAAACTGTGGTGCACCCAATTACTCACTGAGAAATTTGTTTGCCTGTAGCTGGTAAGTTGGTAAGGTAATAGCTAATAATGGAAAACAAATATGATGACTAGCCGCCACTTTTACTAACTGCAATATAACAGCACTTTAACATATCATTATGGAACGATATGGAAAATATGTTATTGCATCAGCTTATTAGTTCTGTTGTAATAAATTACATGCTTGCTAATTACATCTGTGCATTAAGTAATCCGTTTACAGTTTAATAACCAGTTGATTGCCCCTGCAATGCCACGCCGATGAAATATAAACAGTGACGGGGAATTGCACACCAAAGAGCAACAAAGTGAAGGAATTTTAGAACAAAGATTAAACTGGAGGAAAGCCGGTCTCAGGCCCTGCCTCGGACCACTCCAAAATCCAAATCACAACAGAGGTCTAGCCTGCTCTGAAAGCTGACCGAGGGATGTATATGAGAGTTTCCACGCAAATGGTCCTAAAATTAAGAACACGTGGCACTTTGGTCAGAAAGATTCTAACCCCTCGCCAAAAAGGAAAAGAAAAAGAGAGAAAGAAAAGTCAGCGCCTGCCTCACATCTGCCAAGACAAACAGAAAAGAAGAAGTGGGGGCCAGGCAAAAATATGTCACCCTTGGCTCTGCACGTGGTAAACATTCAACTCGAGCCACATAGGAGGCCTTTGTTTGCTCCTCCTCCCCCTCTGACACTCGGGTCGGTGCAGAAAAACTCCTTACTTGCTGCTGTCGTCCCTCTATTGTTCTGCTAGCATGCGTCACCCACAACTGTCAGTTTGAAAAAAGACAGCTTTGTGTCTAATGAGTTGACACTCTTGCAGGTTGTGGGCAAACTACGTGTTAGTGACCCATGCAAGGAGTTCCCTCTGTACAAAACCTGGTTAACTTTGAGAGTTTTGTGATTGACACCAAAGCAAATACTACTGCTTGAGGAGGCACTTTGCTTCTTTGTTTGTGCAGGGCAGATGACCAGAGAGAAAGGGTTTGAAATGTAACCAAAATGACACATGAAGAAGGAGTTTGCTTAGAATCTGGCAGATACTCTACCCTTTTGAAGATAAAGAGAAAGAAGTAAAAAGGGGTGTGGTAACATGAACAAAGGTGGGCTGATATAAAAAGGTAGCATTTGGAGGTTTAGAGGATATTCCTCTGTGACAACAACTGGCTGGATGCTAATCTCCCAGTCCTAAGGTACGAAAATAGGGCATAGACCAGGCGAGGCTATTGTGCAACTTCAAAAACAAGTGATCAGGTATCAGGGCAGCATATGCCAGACGTGTGTCCATCAGAGAGGCAGAGAGGAGAGCTTTGGCTCTGTGACAACATGAATGCAGGGAAGGACCCGTTGTAAAAGTGCCTGTGATCATCCTAAACAGGCTATTCGTGCATGAAACATAAGACTACCGCAAGTCTTTTGAGACAAGCCAGAGAAGTCAATTAGCCTTTGTGGCAGACAAAACCAGCCGGCAGAGGCCTCACAGACGAATACCTTTGTAGTGTTTGTCAGCAGTGCTCTAATATTACAGAGCAGGGTCGATGACAACTTGTTGCTTGCAGAAAGTATCAATGAGATGTTCTTGATTTTTGAAGTTCATGAATATTTCATGTGTGAAATAGGGGTGTCGCTATATACAGGTATTAACGATAACCATGTTATTTAAAAATGAAATAGTCATATCATGCTAATAATAACTTATATGATAATATTGTGTAAATAATCCAGCGTATCTTAAATAATTTCTGTATCTTTTCTGTTCTTGCTATGTCATAGTAGGTGGCAGTAATACACCTTAATTCTGGTTGCCACCTGCCATAATGCGGAAAAAGTAGTAGAAGAAGAAGTTGCTGCTAGCTAGCTAGCTCCTACCACAGTGTGTGGCTTCTTCTGCTGCGCAATCATGTTGGAGGAGGAAACGACAGACGAGAGTGAGACATTCTACCCACACCCAAAAACAGTTAGCTCGCCAGCGTGTTCATAGACACCCCAATCTGCAAATTCTGATCAACAGTATCCGCAAAAGAGGGCAATACCACCAAACTGTTCACCCACCTTCGCCTCCATCATCCTGCAGATTTTGCTATGGCAGAGAGAGTAAGTTGCAGTTAGTTTGTTAGTCCTGAAACATGAAATGTTATATTAAGGTTTTTTGGGTATCATGGTGTTGGAGGGACTTGACACTAGGCTATTTTCTTTCTCCTGGTTATTTGTGAAGCAACGTCGAAGAAGCAAGAGGACCAGGTATTCAGGTCAGCTAACGTTGTTTGAGTCAATGGAGAAGAAAAGAAAAGCAGACATGGCTAGTGCAAGTCAGGATGAAGCCATCATTAAATCTTCGGCCTACTTCATAGCTAAGGAGATGATGCCCTTTAGACGTGTAGAGAGGCCAGGATTTAAAGCACTGATGAAAACAGTTGCTCCAAAATACAAAATCCCAAGAAGACAACAATTTTCTGAAAAAAGAAATCCCAAGCATGTATCTCTTTGGCTGAAGCCGAAAACTTATTCATTTATGCATTTACAACTGATCTCTGGACCAGTAATACGGACACCGCTATATGAGCTTAACAGCTCACTTTCATCACACCAGCATGGGAAATGAAAGCTGTATGTCTAGAGACGTCTTTTTTACCTGATGACCACACAAGTGAAAACATTAAACAGACATTTGAAAATCTCATTGAACAGTGGAGAATTGACAAGACAGCAGTCTTGTGTGTCACTACTGACAATGCCACCAATATGAAGGCTGTTGTCATGTCCTGCTCTGTTTCTTAGTTTTGGTTCTCCTTAGTTTCATGTTTTTCTATCGATGTTTCCTGTTTTATTTTGTACTGTATTTGTCCTCCCCTCCATGTGTCTTGTAGTTTTACTTCCTGTCTTTGTTTTCTTTTCCCGCCAGTTTTGATTGTTTGCCCTGCCCTGATCAGTTTCACCTGTGACTCGTTATCTCCCCTCACCTAAGTGTATTTAAGTCTGTATGCGTTCTTTGTCAGATCATCATTGTCTCTATGTCAAGCGACTCGGCCTTTGTGCCATGTGTTCCCGCCACTGTGTTTTGGAATACTTCTCAGTTTTGTTTGGTCCTTGCCTGCATCGTTGGACTCTGTTTGATGTTTGCTCCCCTTGGACTGGTTTGGCTTTCTTGGACTGTTCCTGTTTTGTTTTTGTTTTTTTATTATTGCCTGCCTCTCCATGCTGTAAGCCTTTTGTCTTTATTAAATGGTTGAAGCTGCACATATTCTACTTGTGCGTCTGCATTTGGGTTCTATTACTGCCTTCCTGGTTCTCTGGCTTGACTAACAATACAACAGCTGCATTCAAATCCCTCCTCCCATCAACCTGGCTCAGCTGCTTTAGACATTTAAATCTTGCACTTGGAAAGGCCTTGAAGACTGACCAAGTGGATGCTGCTGTGAGGGCTTGCTGAAGTATCATCCAAGGATTTAACCACTCATGGAAGAGAAGGAGGGAGCTGGCAAAAAACAAGCAGAACTAAATCTCTCAACATATCTTGATCTAAGACATTATGATTAGATGGGGGTCCACATATGACATGATTTCCAGGTTGGTTTGAATTTCTTGGACATGACAATATACTGTCCCTAGAGCTATGCTGAAAGTGTCAGCATAGGTCTACTCAATTTTAAAAAGGAACTGAGTGCATGAATGTACAATAAATGTAAGAAAACAACATATATAAATCAAGAAATGTGTTTAAAGTTTCTTTTACCATGCACTAGATACTTGTTTGCCTCTCAATCATTGTTTCTCTCATTCACTTTTTCTCTCACCCACTCTTTCTCTCTTTTCCTCACTCTCAGACACACACTTCCTGCACACTGTTCAGCAAACCTGTTGTGTAGATTAGGAATTTGAATTTTTTTCTAATTTAATGTTTGCAGGATTGTTGAACAGCACATTGCAGTGGCAGCTACACTCATGACAGAAGTACCTGGCACCTTGTGCTGAGGAGGTTTTACATCTCGACTCACATGTAAGGTGCTGAAGCCACTCAGAAATCTGATACCCTGGGTGTAGGGACCTATAGCTCAAGCTCCTCCCTAAGACCTGTCCTTCAGCATCTGAATGAATCCATCCTGGCAGAAGAGGATGACGACAGCAGATTGGTGAGGAGCATGAAACGTGCTATCCACAAGCTCTTTCAAGCGTGGTATGAAGCTTCGGCTATGGCTACAGGTGAGTAGCCTGGTACCACAAGTTGGTACTTACTCTCCAACCTGTGAATAACATGAAATCCTCTGACATCCATATTAGTTTTAAAAATTGTATTCACGTTATTTTATTACTACTCTTGAGCTGTGTACTGGACCTGTGGTTCAAGTTGAACTTGCAATCAAGACAGCTAGAGCAGCAGGTGACATAGGAGTCTTCTGCCAGGGACGGTAGCTCTCAGACTCTCTCAGGAGTCTTCTTCCAGAGGACAATGTGGAGGGGACCAGTGTCTCCAGCCCTTAGCCATCAAAGGGCTTGCCTGGTATTATAACAATAAAAAAAACAGCAGGAGAAGGAACAATCGATAGACATGGTGAAACAAACAGCAGTCCTAGAGGTTTCAACATACACATCCATGCCCATCATTCCTGTGGATAAAGACCCACTACAATGGTGGAAAACTAATGAGGAGCAGTTTCCAAGGTTGGCAAAACTGACACGGAATGTCCTTTGTATTCCTTCCACCAGTGGTGGATCAGACTTTTCAGTTCCTCTGAACAGTCAGTGTTTCGCTCCAGCTTAAAATCTGAAACTAAACATGTCTGTCTTCCTTCATAAAAATTTCCCATAGACAGAAGGTAAAAAATAGAGAACTATGTAATGATATGGTCCCTGCAGTGGACATTAAATCACAGTATTTCAGAGTGGTTAGTTGTCAGCCTGTCTCTCTCACAAACTGTCTGTCCTCTGCTCCCACAAGTGATTTTGTTTCAGTTGACAATGTCAACTTGACATTGTCTTGATGGCAGATGTAGGGCCTTGTGGATCTTTTCAGTTTATCTGGTTGCCTTTTACTTTTCCTTAAGTGTAATTGTTTTGTATGGTTTTATAAAGTTATGATTACAGACTCTCTCCACCTCCCCTATTCTGAGTAATTAATTTGCCATAAAAGAGACAGAAGACACAATAAACAAAGTTAAAGTTGCAATTGACTGATAGCATTAGTTTTGAAACTGTCTAGATATCGCTATAACATGATTATCATGAATTATTTTGGCCATAATAATTGTATAATGATATTGTGAAACAACTCTAACAAGAGCCTAGTTTATAATCAGAATAACTTTTGAGCTGAGACTACAAATGTCTCTAAGTCCTTTTGTAGAAATGAAGAGTGAAGTTTCTTTTTTGTTTTGTTTTTTTTCCAGGGCAAATCATCCCAGAACACACAGACCTTAAAAAGTGTGTTTTCTTTGAGAGCTGATTTTCAAGGCATAAAAGGACATCTAAAAGCCTCTTTTTCAAAGCTTGGAGAAAGTCAATGGTGGCAGCATATACCTGGTAAGACAAGGGCCTTGTATGCAGTTCGAAAACCCCATTACCAAGTCAAAAAGCTCCTTTAATACCTCCAAATATGAATGAAGTCCTGGGGGAAGTTAACAAGACTGCACCCCAGGTAGAAGCAGGCGCTTTGTGGATGGGCTGACAATCCAAACTGATCAAAGACAAGAGAGCAAACAAGATGTTTACAGCAGAGAAAGGCTAACTGGCTTTATAGCATGAGAACAGCTCAGCATGAACACTTGTGCATATGATGTACATAACAATGTAGTAATTACAACTTGTACTGAATTTACATGAAGAATCAATTTCTCTTTTTCTTTTTTTTAATGCGACACAGGCCTCCAGTATTTATTCTAACAATACACAGATGGCTGTACACTAACATTTATAAACACATGAAAATTATGTTGATGCCGAGTGCAAACTGTGACAACCATCCTGATGTTAAGTTGTGTTCTCTACAACTATTTATCACAAAAATAGTAATACAACAGCACATATACTGTTTATGGATAAACTGTTATAAACTTTTTTCTGTTAAAATATTGGCATATTGCACTTTTTATTCTGAAAAAGATTTCAGAATAACCAGGGCTATATAAAAATGAAGAAATATTTGATGGCAATAGCATTTAACACTTAAATGAATTAAACTCATGTAAAAGTCAGGTTTAGGTGTAGATCTATCCATTATTTATGACCGCTTATCCTTAGGTCTGTCTTCTAAATCTTCTAAATTCTCTATCTCATTGTTTCTAAATGTAGCAGTTGAAGCAGTTCAGCATATTTGATGAAATTGATGTACTTGCATGAGTCTTGCAATTTTTACTTTGTATCCACATGGTTGAGTGCACTTATTTTAAGTCGCTTTGGATAAATGCAGCTGCTATATAAATGTAATGTAAGCATCATAATCAGCACAACATAGGATTTCTTTTGCAATAGCAAAAAGAGGTGGGCCTTGAGCTGTGCTTTAAATGACATTGTTGATGAGGCAGATCTGATTACAAGGAGTTGCAGTAGTTGAGACGAATGGTAATGAAAGGTAATGACTAAGGATCGAAGTTGGAAAAAAACTTCCTCTTACTGCAGAGTTTATCTGTTTGTCAAATTTAAAAGCAGTCAAAAATTATAGCAAAGTTTTATGCATATGGTTATCGATCAAGCCAGATGAAACTAATCAGTTAGCTAAACTTCAAGCATGCCTTAAGGACATAAAAACCTTGATGACATGCAATTTTCTTATGTTAAACTCTGATAAAACTGAAGTTGTTGTACTTGGCCCCAAACACCTCAGAAATTCATTATCTAAAGATAGTTACTCTAGATGGCATTGCCCTGGCCTCCAGCACCACTGTAAGGAACATCACAGTTATCTTTGATCAGGATATGTCCATTAACTCCCACATTAAACAAACTTCAAGGACTGCCTTCTTTCACCTACTTAACATTGCAAAAATCAGGCATATCCTGTCTGAAAATGATGCAGAAAAATTAGTGCATGCATTTATTAAATCTAGGCTGGAATATTGCAATTCCTTATTATCAAGCTTCCCAAATAAGTCCCTTAAGATTCTCCAGTTGATCTAGCATGCTGTGGCATGTGTACTGACAAGAACTAGGAAAATAGATCACATTTCTCCAATATTAGCTTCTCTGTACTGGCTCCCTGTAAAATCCAGAATAGAATTTAAAATCCTTCTCCTCAACTACAAAGCTCTTAATGGTCAGGCACCATTGTATCTTAAAGTGCTCATAGTACCTTATTACTCAACTAGAACACTGCGCTCTGAGAAAGCAGGGTTACATGTGGTTCCTAGAGTCTCCAAAAGTAGAATGGGAGCCAGAGCCTTCAGCTATCAATTCAATTCAATTCTATTTATATAATGCCAGTTCATAACAAAAGTTTTCTCATTGCACTTTTCCTTTAGAGCAGGTCTAGACCGTACTCTTTATAATATTATTTACAGAGACCCAACAATTCCCACCATGAGCAAGCACTTGGCGACAGTGGCAAGGAAAAACTTCCTTTAAGAGGCAGAAACCTCGGGCAGAACCAGACTCAGTGGGCAGCCATCTGCTGCTGCCAGTTGGAGAGAGAGAGAGAGAGAGAGAGAGAGAGAGAGAGAGAGAGAGAGAGGCACAATGCAAATTCCATATTTATTATAAAATAATAATAATAATGTAATGGTAGTGGTAATATTAATAAAATAATAATAATAATGATAGGAATAATACTGATAATAATAATGAGACTAATAATTGTAGTAGTGGTTGTGAAGCAGGAATATGGGGGAAGTAGGAGGCCCGCAATCATAGATCCAAACTCTACAGCTTTGGAGGCAGAAGTACCTGCTGAAAGTGACAGCAGGAGAGAGGAGAGAGATGAGAAAGCACAAAACTACGGGAGAGAGAAGATGTTGAGTTAGTCATATGCAGTAATGGGATAAGAATGCATACAGATGGAGGGAAAAGAGGAGCTCAATGCATTATGGGAAGTTTCTCAGCAGTCTAGGCCTATAGCAGCATAACCATGGCTTGTTTTCTGATTGTATGTAACTTTGTTTCAATACAATATTCAAGTCCCCCAGTTTTTTACTTTTTCTAAAAGGGTGTTATGTAGCACCCCCTATTGTTAGAAAATGTCAAGATAAAATGGGCATTTATACCTATAAGCGCCAGCAGATAAAATTTACCCTGATAGAGAATGTAGTCATTTTCGTCGTATTAATTTTGCACATTTAGATAAACATTCTATTGGCCCTTTTGTCTACTACCTTGCATGATAGAGCTGTGTCAGGTCATAGGCTAACCTTTGGATAAGAGAAAGAGAGTTATGAATGCAAAACAGGCATTAGACTTGTTTAATGCATGGAGTGAAGGAGGGTCTGATGGTGGTCCTGGGTTGATTCTGACGTGTCATCATCTGACAGCGATCCAGAGCCTTCGAAAAGTGAGGCAAAACACTTATACTTATATAACAAATGTAGCCTATAAATATTTATGAAATAGACTTAGTCTAAAGTAGTCTTTCCCTCTGACACAGGTGTGTTTTGGTCAGGGCAATGCCATCTAGAGTAACTACATCTTTAGATAATGTGTCTCGGAGATGTTTGGGGTCAAGTACAATAACTTCAGTTTTGTCAGAGTTTAACATCAGAAAATTGCAGGTCATCCAGGTTTTTATGTCCTTATGGCATGCTTGACATTTAGCTAAGTGATTAGTTTCATCTGGCTTGACTGATAGACATAATTGGGTATCGGCTGCATAAGAAGTTTATGGAGTGTTTCCTAATAATATTGCCTAAAGGAAGCATATATATATTCTTTAATACCAAATCAATTCTAGTTGGGATGGCGTCTAAGAGACAGGTTGATGGCTTAGATGAAGAAATTGTTGAAGGTAGTTGGAGAAGATCAATAGGAGAAAAGCATTCTAAATATATATATCATTATATCGTTGCCAGTTGAGGGCAGGACGTGATGAATTTTTTCTCTAATAATTAAAACTTTATCATTTATAATTTTCACCAGTACTGTCTCTGTGCTATGATGCATTCTAAATCCTGACTGAAAATCCTCAAATACACTGTTGTTATTTAGAAAGTCAAATAACTGGCGACTGCTTTCTCAAGGATCTTAGAGAGAAAGGGAAGGTTAGATATAGGTCTATAGTTGGCTAAAACCCCTGGATCAAGAGTGGGCTTTTTAAGAAGCGTTTTTTTTAAGAAGCGGTTTAATTATAGCTATTGTGGCACATAGCCTGTTAATAAAGACAGATTGATCATATCCAGTAAAGAAGTGCTAACTAAGGGTAAAACGTCTTTAAGCAGCCTAGTTGGAATGAAGTCTAAGAGACAGGTTGATGGCTTAGATGAATTAATCGTCGAAGTTAGAAGGTCGATAAGAGCAAAGCAGTCGAAATATATATCAGGTTTTACAGTTGTTTCTAAGGTTCCTGTGTTTGAAGATAAGTTGGTACCAGTTGAAGGCAGGACTTGATGAATTATTTCTTTAATAGTTAAAATGTTATTATTAAAGAAGCTCATGAAGTCGTTACTACTGAGGGCTATAGGACTACATGGCTCAACGGAGCTGTGACTCTTTGTCAGCCTGGCTACAGTGCTGAAAAGAAACCTGGTGTTGTTCTTATTTTCCCTCTATTAATGATGAGTAGTAGGCTGCTCTGGCATTGCGGAGGGCTTTCCTATATGTTTTAAGACTATCTTGCCAGACTAAACGAGATTCTTCCAGGTTGTTGGAACGGCTTTTCCTTTCAAGTTTTCGCAGTGTTTGCTTTAATTTGCGGGTTTGAGGCTTATACCATGGAGCTAACCTTTGTTTTATTATCTTCTTTTTTAGAGGGGCGATAGAATCGAGTGTCATTCGCAGTGAGTCTGCAGCACTATCAACAAGATGATCAATTTGGGAGGGGCTGAAATTAGCATAGGAGTCCTCTGTTATATCGAGACATAGCATAGATTTAAATGCAGATTGGATCGCTTCCTTAAATTTAGCTACAGCACTATCAGATAGACATCTAGTGTAGGAGTTTTTGCTAATGGGGTGTAGTCCAGTAATAGGAGTTCAAAAGTTATTAAATAATGGTCCGATAAAAAAGGATTCTGTGGCAAGACTATTGAATGTTCAATTTCAATGCCATATACCAGATCAAGGTCGAGGGTGTGGTTAAAACAATGAGTGGGTTTATGTACACTCTGACAGAAGCCAATCAAATCTCAAAATGAGATAAACACAGTACTAAAGCGATCATTTTCAACATCCACATGAATATTAAAATCACCTACAATAATTACTTTGTCTGTTTTAAGGATTAAACTTGATAAAAACTCTGAGAATTCAGATACAAATTCAGAATATGGACCAGGACCGCGGTACACTATAACAAATAGAATTGGCTGTATTGTTTTCCAGGTTGAGTGTGAAAGACTAAGAACAAGGATTTTGAATGAGTTATAATTTAGTTTACGTTTAGGGCTGATTAATAGCCTTGAGTCGAAGATGGCTGCAACTACACCTGGTATTAATATTACTAGGGGGAGTAGATTAATTTAGGCTAACATATTCTTCATAACCCAGCCAGGTTTCAGTAAGACAAATTAGTCAATATGATAATCTCATATTAAATCCTTCACTAGTACAGCTTTAGATGACAGAGATCTGATGTTTAAGAGTCCACATTTAATTCTACTGTTTTGTTGTGCTATTTCAGCGGTGGTATTTTTTTATAGGTTTTTATGCATAACTCCTCTTCTGTTAACTTTTGATTTAATTAATGTAAGTGGTTGAGGGGCAGACACTGTCACTAAGGAGTTCTGGGTGGGTAAGAAGCGTGTAGGACTGCAACTCTGCCTCCTGGTCTCAACTCTGAGTTGTCATGGTTTAGGTCCACTAATAAACTCGGCCAGATTTCTAGGTTTGAGAGCTACTCCATCTAAAGTGGGGTGAATGCCGTATCTCCTAATCAGACTAGTTCATCACTATGACTATGACTTGACAGATTCCCATTTGAGTTTGGGTTTGAGTCAGACACCATCTCCACATTTAAGAGTAGGCTTAAGACTTATAGTTATGGCAGGCTCAGATGAGTCCTGAAGCATCCCTTAATTATGCTGCTATAGGCCTAGACTGCCGGGAGACTTCCCATGATGCACCTTTCTCCTCTCTCCTGCTGTCCTTCTTTATCTGTACGCATTCTTATCCCATAAATGCATGTGAGTAACTCAACATCTCTCTCTCTCTCTCTCTCTCTCTCTCTCTCTCTCTCTCTCTCTCTCTCTCTCTTATATATATATATATATATATATATCATAGTTTTGTGCTTTCTCGTCTCTATCCTCTCTCCTTCTGTCGCTTTCAGCAGGTATTTCTACCTCCGGAGATGTAGAGTCTGGATCTATGATTGTGGGCCACCTGCTGCCCCCATATTCCTGCTCAATACCTGCTACTACAATTATTATTATTTGTCTTATTATTATTATCATTATTATTCCTATCATTATTATTTCTATTATTATTTATTAATATTACCAAAACCATTACATTATTATCATTATTATTGTTTTTAAATTATATGTGGAATTTGCATTGGGCTACTGTATGCTCTCTTTCATCCTGCTCTCTCTCTCTCTCTTTTTCTCGCAACCCAAATGAGCTGCGGCAGACGGCCGCCCACCCTGAGTCTGGTTCTGCCCAGGGTTTCTGCCTCTTAAAGGAAGTTTTTCCTTGCCACTGTTGCCAAGTACTTGCTCTCGGTGGGACTTGTGTCTCTGTAAATAATATTATAAAGAGTACGGTCTAGACCTGCTATAGAGGAAAAGTGCAATGAGATAACTTCTGTTATGAATTGGCACTATATAAATAAAATTGAGACCAAAAAAAAGAGAAAAGAGGTTAGACTTGTACTTTGCTTGATGATTTAGCTTATGACTTATTGATCATCAATAAGTCATAACCTAAACAATACAAAGGCATACTGCTTTGTAAAATTATAAGCCTTTAATAAATGGGCTTAGTGCCTATGCGTTTCAACTCAGTCTTTTTCAGGGCATGTGAGAACAAATGGCGGCTCACAGATATACCAAGGCTGGTGTCAGCTGTCAGGCAATCAGAGTAGCACTAGATAAATGTCACAGGTGCAGTCAGGTAGGTAGGTAGGTGTGTCTATAAATAGGTAGAGTCTAAACAGTCATCAATATATTTAAGATTAGCAAGTCCTTCACACATAATCAATAGCATCAGATATGCACAGACAGTCATATGAAAAAATAGTGACATAGAAAAATACACATATTAGAATAAAATATAAATATATACATATAGTGGTACAATATAGATGATTCCTCAGTATAGGTTCCACTTCATTACTGCAATGAGGAGAGAGATGACTAGGGAGGGTAAAGGGATTTAGAGGGGGGATAATCTCATCACAACAAATGTATTTACATATATGGAACATAGTCCAGCTCTTCATTCATGGCCCTTAACCTGAAGATCCAAAATTTTTCTCTTTGTGGCAGTTTCTTTAGTTTATCTCTTCCCCTCTTGAACATTTCTATGGCTTCTATAGCGACTGCTTTGACTGAGTCTGGGTTACATCCATGGTGTTGATTATAAATCTTGGCCATCGGGTAGTCTTCATTTCCTGTGTGAATGGCATATTTGTGCTCAGCGATTCTCTCTTTCAATTTTCCTTTTGTTCTCCCCTCATAGAAATAACCACATGGGCATTGTAGGTGGTATACTACATGAGTGGTATTGCAGTTTTATACTGTATATTTTATTTGAGTGTACATCCTTGACGCTGTTAGTTTGTTGCATGGTGACACAGTGGTTACATCTTCAATAAAATTGAATTGAGTTTAATTTGCTTTGGAAGAACCTGACTGCCTTGCACAGAGCCCACATACTTTTGGCCCAATATTGAAGCTTTGTTGCGGGGCCTACAAGGGTGGAATTTTCTTTTAATGCTGTGCTATCAATGTTCATGCCCCCCCTTTTTTATAGCAGCTTTAATTTAGACTGAGTCACACTTTATATTGTTACAAACAACACTTGAACCAATGATCAACTGGTGATGCGTCACATTCATATTTGAGCTTTATAGAAAAGGTTTCAATCGTAGTCATCTTGTGTCCAGATGACTACGATTGAAACCTTTTCTACGATGGAACATTCCTGGACGAATGAGGGACTACACCATTTGAGCTTTATGATGTGTCGTCTCTGGCTAGGGTGGAGGAGAAGATCTAGACTTCCCTCTCTCTGAGCCCAAATCCCTTCCGCCTTGCGCAAGCTAACAGCATGGTAATGAGATGGTGACAGATGCTCGCGTGCCTTTACAATCCTCTTGACCCCCCTGACGTATGCCAAGACTCCCCTTCTGCCTGATGAAGACAGAGAGATGCTGAATATCTACATACAGGGATCAAAATGTATTTATAACTATTGATTCTAACTAGGCTGTTATGGAATATTATAGTACTGCTGTTAACACAGCTATATTTGTTCTTACTACTTTTTCCTCTTCCTAGCAATTGTCCATTACTGTTATAAATGTTTGCTCAATTCATATAGGCTTGCTTTTACTCTTTCCTGACAAAATATCTGAATTGGAAATAAGAAAAAAAAAACAGACAAAGGAATGGAAATGGAGAGAGCACATATATTCCCATGTTCTAATAAAGCACACACGACACAAACCCCACCACAGCTCCTAGCCTCCACCCCATCCCTGGGGGAGGAAGGGTGGTTTGGGAGGGCCCCCGCACAGCCCCCTCTCCACCTGCTACGCAGCCTTTGTCATCCTGATCTCCTGCTTCATTTCAATGACAAAGTTGTTGAGCCCCTCACCCTGCACCCCCCACACTCCCCTCAGAACTCCTTTCAGTAATTTTATGGTCCCCAAGGGCAGATCTCTGCATCCACCCCATCACCCACCCAGTCATCCTCCCTCCAACTGGCCATATGAGCAGCCTGAGATGACGCAGTAGCCCTTCTGCCTTCCTCTAAAGAAAAATAAAAGTTAAACGTGGCTCTTTCTGAATGCTGAATATACTGGACCTGGGCATTTTCATGTGGAATATGCTTGCAACATCATCAACTTCATCTTCAGGTTATTATTATCATCGGTTGATGGAAAGTTTCTTATTGATTTGAATTTAATCTTATATTCAAATCTATATATCTACTAACAGTGAGGTTGTATATGTATGTGTTGTATTAGGCCTCACAGTATCGGCTCTGTTGGGATTAAAGAAACTTCTTTTCTGAAATCTGTGTAACTTGTCAAGTTTTTCTTTTTTTCTTTTGCAGAGGAAATGTGATTTGCGTGCGTTTCCGACTCCAGTAATGCCATTAGGGCACCATCAGCTCTTCACCAGGGGGTTGTAGTACTATATGTGCAGGGGCACCGGCCCGTGGCTAACATTGTTATATTTTACGGGACTCTTTCATCTGCGGTTTATTCTATTGTAGACATGCCGAGGGACAGTGTCTGCTCCTGTGAGAGACACGTGGAGAGAGATTGCGTAATCGGCTCAATAAAACTATGACTTTACCGCTTACATGCCTTAAATGTTACAAAATACATACAGATTTAGATTTAACATTTGATTTTTACAGTACCATAAATTATAGTGAGTGGGCAAATTTGGGCTGCATCAGTGGAGGCAGGGCCATAGCCAGGGTTTTAGATATACTAATGACCTCAGGAGTGCCCCCAGCAGCCCCCTCATAAAAGAAAGTCTCTAAAATGTTTTATTTTAGATTTTTCATATTTTATTGACAGCTGCTTGATTGCATTTTCTGTCAGTTTTATTTCCCAACATAAAGTTCTTAATGCTGTTTCAAAGCACTTTATTTCCACTTTATATTTATTATTTTTGTTGGCCAAAAAGTAGTCAAGTGAAAATTTGATGATTTTGAAAAATACTGGAATCAGTCTTAAAAATAACCACTGTGTGTACATTTTTAATTGTAGAATGTAAAAATAAACTACAAAGGAGATGACCATAGTGTCCACAGTAGTGTCCTGAATGGAGTTCAGTTTTTGGTGCAGGGACTTTTTACCAAACAGTGGCTGAGGAAATGCAAAATAAATAAGTTTTCACAGTCCACCACTGGACTAACTGATATAATGTTAAAAACATGACAGGTCTCCCAGTCCATGACCAACAGGCAAATACCTAAACTTGTTGGTCAGACAGACAGGTGGATTTGGGATTGTAACAAAGAGTTTCCCCTCGGGGATCAATAAAGTATTTCTGATTCTGATTTATTGGCAACAGAAACACTTGATGGATTTTGTGCTTTACAGAGAGTCAGAGAAAGGACATAGTTTGGATTATTAGCAGTATCCTCAACTCCAATTAGATGATTAAAGCAACGTTATGGCTATCAGAATGTAAAATGGCTATACTTTCGCTGAATTGTTCTAGAGCGGCGGACATAGTAAACTAACAACTAACTGTCCGCAGTCCTTCGTAAAAACATGAAAGGAGCATCTTTGAACTGCGGATTGAGTGGATATATATATCAGCTGGGGAGCTGATGTCCATGTGTGTGCTCAGAGACAGATGGCGCAGAGAGCCTGTTCCCACGGGTCACACATAGGAATATAAAATGCAGATAAAATCCATCACACAGACGCGTCCTCTCAAAGATGCCGACCCCAGATCATTTGCTCTGTTGAAACCAATCAGCGCGCGGTTCTCAGATAAGGCTCGCACTCCAAATGAAGCTTATTGAGAATATAACTTTGCCTGCGCGGCTCATTACTTTCCGACTGATTTGTGGAAAATGGAATCTGGGGAACCTTCAAAATGGGCCTCTGCTGGCTTACTGGAGTCTGTGACACACTGATGAGGATGCACTATAGAAATGTTTGTTGTGATGTGAACTTTTACACATTTTAAGAGCGGAGAATGTATTAATACAAGCCCTAAAAGGACTTCAGCCCCTTTGATCGGCATGCCCCTTTTTCCTCTGCTGAAACATATCAGCAGCTATGACACATCCCAATAAAGTCAGTCCAAAGTGCGCTGATTGCCTCTCATTACTACTGAATACAAGACTGCTTTACAAGAGTTTTTCCACAGCAATATGTGGAGGATATTAGATTTTATCGGCATGAGCTGGGGCTAATTCTCGCTTGCTGTTCCCCGGCCCGAGACGGCAGGGTGTGAATAGATGGTAATTGCAGGTTTGGGTTGTCTGAGGCCCGAGCCAGATGGCCTGGTGCGCCTCTCATAAAGCTCCGCTTGCCCAGTTGTTTGCTCTCTGAGCGACACTTTGAGTTTGCAGGATGGTAATTTGGTTGGATATGGAGATGTAGGCTTCCATAAAACATTATTATGCAGCAAGAGGAGGAGGAGGTTTCCTAAAAGAGCACACGTGGGGGTGGCAAATCACTGCCATACCATAACCCGTAGTGAGTGTGAGAATATGTTATAGCGTCGCAATTAAACGGAAAGATCATCAAACACTATTCAAAAAAAAAGATCTCAAAGTTGGAAACATTCCATCACTCCGGCCTAATAATCATCTGGTATCAGTCATTCTCTGTAAAAATGGAAATTATTTAAGCAGTTGTGTTTTTTGTAGAAATGTGGAATCATTTTCCGTTTTTCGGTGTGGTAAAAAAGGTATTGCTTGTTTCAACACTGATTTCTGCCATAAAGTTACATGTTGGGGGCCCAGTCTATGACCAAGAGCCAGAATACTGGTTCTTTGGTCACGGAGACAAGAAACGGGATTTATTGGCAAGAAATAATTTGAGAACAGGGATATAGTTTGGATAAATAGCAATATTATAAGCCCACAAAAAAATTAAGGCAATATTGCGGTTAATATTATTTAATCTGATTATTAAATTGTGTAAACTGGCAAATATTTGGCTCTTGAGTATCACAATAATACAGGACTTTCAAAAATGAACCCACCGCTGAGTGATGGGCATCTTCTGAGAACACATGACAAAAGACCCGGGTTGGCACACGTTGTGGATTGCAACTATAACAATGTAAGTCTGCTTCAGGTCAGTGTGCGGTTGTGTTAAAAGTGACTGAGCCCTGAATAACTCCCCCTCTGGCCCATTGTTGTGGCACACTTTTAATACTGGGGTGTCCTCTCTGTTGGGGGGGAGGTGGGGGAGAGAGACGGGGCTACCATCAATAGTCCCTCCTGTGCTGCTTGAAGGAGGTCATTCTGGTGATTTAGGAGAATGGGTGAGGGAGTGGAAGAGGGGGGAGGGTTTGTATGGAAAAGAGACGCAGTTTGGGTGCGGGGCGGGCTGAGAAAGAGACTGGAGTGGCGACAGAGCAGAACGTACTGAGCAGAGCGCGCACACACACACACACGGACTCTCTCTCTCTCTCTCTCTCTCTCTCTCTCTCTCTCTCTCTCTCTCTCTCTCTCTCGCAGACTGGGAGAAAGCTGCGCCTTTTCTTCGCCTGGACACAAACACTCTCACTCATTCACTGGCGCACCGACGCGACGCGACGCGACGCGGCGGGCATATGGTGATATATGCAGCCCGGTCCACAGTTAGAGCGCCGCGGTTTGCTTTTGTGTGTGTTCCAAAAGAAGGAAAGTTGACTTCTATATTTATCCATTTATTTATTTATTTTTTATTTATTTTGCGGAGTTTTTGCGGACAGTGAGCAGCAGCGGAGGGTTTAACATGCCAGACGTCTGAGAATACATCTACCAGCCCCCCCCCGATTTTTTCCCCTCTGTGGAAGTAATCGCCACCGTGTGCGCGCAGAAGATGGGGGCAAAAATGATACAAACCAAAGGAAATATATTATCTTCGGCACTTATCAAACTACTGCTTTTGATCGTGCTTATGCACGGCGCCACCGGTAAGACTTTGAAATATAAAGTTTACGAGGAGCAGAAAGTGGGCACGGTTATTGCACGGTTGAAGGAGGATGTAGCCGGGGTTTTATCCAAACTACCGAGTTCCCTGACCTTTCGGTTCCGCGCTATGCAACGAGGGAGTACGCCGTTCCTGTCTGTCCGGGAGGAGGACGGGGAGATCAGTATTGGCACCAAAATCGACCGTGAAAAGCTTTGTGAGAAAAACTTGAACTGCTCGATTGAATTCGATGTGGTCACACTCCCCACAGAGTACCTGCAGCTGTTCCATGTGGAAGTGGAAGTGCTGGACATTAACGACAACTCCCCGCACTTCTCCCGCGCCATCGTCCCCATTGAGATCTCCGAGAGCGCATCCGTGGGGACGCGCATCCCGCTGGACGGCGCCGTGGATTCGGACGTCGGGGAGAACGCCCTGCACACATACTCCCTGACACCAAATAACTTCTTTAAGATCGACGTGAGGACCAGGACGGACGGGGCCAAGTACGCAGAGCTGGTGGTAATGAGAGAGTTGGACCGGGAGGTGCAGTCCAGCTACCAGCTACAGCTCACGGCCTCGGATAATGGTGTACCCCCAAAGTCTGGCTCCACTTTGCTCAAGATCAGCATCTCTGATTCCAATGACAACAGCCCAGCCTTTGATGACCAAGCTTATATCATCAGTTTGCTGGAAAACTCTCCCCTTGGGACTCTAATCATTGATTTAAACGCCACAGATCCAGACGAGGGCACTAATGGGAAAATAGTCTACTCCTTCAGCAGTCATGTCTCGCCAAAGATTTTGGAAACATTTAAGATAAACCCAGAAAATGGCCACATTACTCTTATTAAAAAAGTGGACTATGAAACCACTGCTTCCTATGAGCTGGATGTTCAGGCTCAGGACTTGGGCCCTAATTCTATTCCCGGACTTTGCAAAATTGTGGTGAAAGTGGTGGATGTGAATGACAACAAACCAGAGATAAACATCAACCTGATGACGCCTGGCAAAGAGGAAGTGGCCTACATTTCAGAGGGCGCCCCTGTGGACACATTTATAGCTCTGGTGCGTGTTGACGACAGCGACGCTGGGCTCAATGGTGAGGTGGTGTGCAGGCTGCACGGCCACGGCCACTTCAGACTCCAGAAAACCTATGAGAAAAACTACATGATTCTCACCAATGTCTCACTGGACAGGGAGAAGAGGTCAGAGTACAGTCTGACGGTCATAGCTGAGGACAGGGGCTCCCCCAGCCTCTCCACCATTAAACACTTCACTGTTCAGGTGCTGGATGAAAACGACAATCCTCCATGTTTTGAAAAGAGCCGCTACGAGGTCTTTAAATCAGAGAACAACTCTCCTGGAGCCTACCTGATGACCGTAGTGGCCTCAGATCCAGATCTGGGCACCAATGGCCAGGTCACCTACACCATTATAGATGCTCTGGTCCATGGGAGCCCCATCTCCACCTACGTCACCATTGACCCTTCTAATGGCGCCATCTACGCCTTACGCAGCTTTGACCACGAAGACGTCAGCCGGATCGCCTTCACTGTTCAGGCACGTGATGGGGGAAACCCTGCACTATTAACTAACACCACAGTCCTGCTGACTGTTTTGGATGAAAATGACAACTCACCCATCATCCACGCTCCCTCCCTCCGGAATCACACTGCTGAGGTGCCGGTGTGGAAGTATGCATCACCTGGTCAGCTGATCACTGCGCTTAAAGTCATGGACCGCGATGCCGGCGCCAACGGAGAGGTGAGCTGTGCCATCGTCGGTGGCAACGAGGACGGGCTCTTTGTGATGGACGCTCGTCGATGTGAGCTCAGGACTAACGCCAGCCTGGAGCAGGCTCCGCGGGACATAATGGAGATCAGGGTGGAAGTGCAGGACAGGGGCACCAGTCGGTTGTCCACAGGGGCCCTACTCAGGCTCTCCTTGCAGGAGAATATGGACATCCTCCCTCCTCTCTACCCCACCGGCTCCAGCCAGGTCCCACTGGATCTCTCCCTCATCGTAATCATCTCTCTGGGCGCCGTTTGCGCTCTGCTGCTCATCGTCATGGTGATGTTCGCGACCGCCCGCTGCAGCCGTGAGAAGAAAGACCCCAGACACAACTACAACTGTCGCGTGGCGGAGAGCAGCTACCAGAACCACCCCAAAAAGCCCACCAGGCAGATCCACAAGGCGGACATCACCCTGGTCCCGACTGTCAACGGGACTCTGCCTATCCGGGCCCACCCACGCTCCCCCTCAGCCTCCCCTACACCTGAGAGGGGCACCCTGGGGAGCAGGCAGAGCCATCATAGCCGCCAGTCCCTCAACAGCCTGGTCACCATCTCCTCCAATCATGTGCCAGAGAACTTTGCCCTGGAGCTGGCTCATGCCACACCTCCTGTAGAGGTAAGACGATGACATTTCAGTTCCTTTCATGCTTTTAGTTCATTTTCTTTAAACCTAGATGCTCTGTCATGACTGCTGTTTGTGCTAAAAGTAGTAGTATTTATATAGTGCCAAATCATAACAAGTTATCTCAAGGCACTTTTCATAGAAAGCAGGTCTAGACCATACTCTTTATAATATTAAAACACAAGGCTTTATTTGTTTTAAAAATTGATTATGCATCTGCTGAACCCAAAAGATAAACCACTTGTATTTATGTCCAAAATCATATACTATGCACGTTTTATGTCTTATATTCAGTATTTTTTCTGAATTTATCCCTTGCTCCCATATTCTGTTACCTTCAGCCCTTTGTCTTATGTTTTTGTTGACCATCACATTCAGGAGCAAGTCACAAAGTCATGCCACCCCCCACCCCTACCCTTTCCCCACAATGCCCCCCACCCAACATTGTCTTGTGGTCTTGCTTGTTTGACTCCATTCATTTTCCCCTCTTCATTTTTTCCTTTTATTTTTGTCTTTTTTCTTTCTTTTTTGTCTTTTTTTTTTGTTTCTCTTGGGATTGTAGCAAGTCTCACAGCTTCTGTCCATGCTCCATCAGGGCCAGTACCAGCCACGACCAAGCTTCAGAGGCAACAAATACACCAGGAGCTACAGGTAATGCACACGCAAAATAATGCTTTTAAAGCCTCTGTTGTCAGACATTGGCAGAAGTAAGGTCAAATTTAAGGGATACATCACGGTAAAACATTTCCACACGATTTTGTCTGATGTCAGTATTTTCACATAGTGCCTTCCCTATCCATATCCAGTAGCTTTTTGGTATGCTCAATAACTTCACATTTGCATAATTTTATGTAAAACCTCTTCTGCAGAGCGCTCTCTGCCTCTCTGTGCACCTTATTATCCATCAGTAGCATGGCAAACATTTGATAATATTATTGTCAATGATTAGCCAGTCCTCCGTGAGAAATGTATCAAATCTCTGTCTGTCTCTCTGTGCAGATATGCCCTGAATGAGATGGATAAGTTCAGTCTGAAGGACAGCGGTCGTGGAGACAGTGAGGCCGGGGACAGCGACTACGAGCCTGGCAGGGAGTCACCCATGGATAGGCTCCTTGGTGAGGGCTTTACTGAGATATATGCCCCTGATGGCCAGCACAGAATGCATGCAGGTACACCCTTGGCCCCCCATCCACCACACCCCACAACCCTCCCTTCATGTCCCATCATTCCCCACCTGTCTCCTTAGCATCTAGTCCTGAATCCAAAGTGCAATTTTTTTATCAGTTTCTTTTTCAGTGCAATTCATTAAATCCTTGTGTTGTAAAGTAGGTTTCCAAAAAAAATACTGTATCTGCTCAATTTCACAGGAAGATTTTGAGCAAATAATTGAAGGGCTGACAATCATTTTCATTATTGATTCATCTCAATACTTTGTCAAATAATGAATTAATGGATCACTTTATAAATGTCAGAAAATAGTGAAAAATGCCCATGACAAGTTTTCACATACCAAGATACCCAGATACCAAGACGTCTCTAAAATAATTGAACAGTTCTAAACCCAAAGATATTCAGTTTTGAATCATGTAAGATGTAGAAAAGTAGGACATCTTGACATGTGAGAGGCTGGAACCAGCAAATATAGGGAATTTTTACTTGATTTGTTTTCTGTCGACTGACAAATTGAGTAATCAACTAATCGTTCAGCTCTAAAAGACTTACAACTAACAGGATACAGCTGTTCAGTGTAGATAATTATTCCATCCACGTCACTACATGGTCAATAAACTCTGGTCAAACACTGGCCCACAATTTCTTTCTTCTTACAATGTGGCTCAACTGGGCTAAACCAGAGTTTCTCAACCTTGGGGTAGCAACTCCATCTAGAGGTCACCTGGTGAGCTTAGATTGTGGCAGATTTGTTAGACTGACATATTGATGTGTTCAATATAGTTTTATTAAAGGGGTCAAATAAAGTGTTTAGAATCAGAAATCTTAAAGGATATGATCAGATTCCTTTAAGCTGCTTAAGAGTTATTGGTTGCTGCAATCCTTCCTCCTATCCATACTGGGCCTGAAGTGATCCCTTTCTAGCACAGTTCCAATGTAAGTGATGGAGGACAAAATCCACAGTCCTCATTCTCTGCAAAAATGCATTCCAAGGTTCAGGCAAATGTGCACATTTTATGTTTTTGGTATTTTTATTGATTTTATAAATGTTTATGTTATAATTATTTATTTATTTGATTATTATTTAATCATAGTATTTCTTTAAAATATGACTTCCTACACTTAGAATAAACATTTTTATTTAATTGTACTCATATTGTACAGTGTAAAATTCACTGTGAATTTTATCCCCCATCACTAGTGGAGTCAAGCTATGAAGTGATCACTTCAGGGACAGTGACTAATAGCTCAATGTACCTATGGGGAAATTAGTATTGTATTAAGACAAACTTGAAAAAACTGAACCTATCTTTTAATTTTTGTATAATTACTTGTCGAGCTCCCTCCGTACTCTTGAAAACAGAATGCAACAGGATACACAAATCCACATGACCAAGTGACATGTCTATTGCTGGGATCATGAGAATTTTGTAACCCATAAACCGGCCACAATAGGTTGAGAAACCCCGGTTTAAGACATAGCGCCACACGTCGCTTTATTCATCTGCTTCCCGTTAGCAAAACACTGTTTTAGCAATTTCCGCATGCCTTTTTTGTCCTGCATTACAAGTGGATGCATGTGCATTGGCCTGGAGGTTTGTGAATGATACTGTACATACTCAACCACCAAGTTTCACGTCCCTGTCACTAAGTTCTTGAGATATCTCTCCAGATAGCTCAACTGATCGTCCCTTACAGCCACCCATCTCTTCTCCTTGCTGTCACACTGCATGGAGTTTCCCTCCTCTCCACAGTCGAGTTAACAAGGAAGAACTTGTTGAATATTGATTGAAACTACTGACTTTGAAATATTCTACCTACCTAGCATCAAATATCTGGCAGGTTTCACGGACTAGTTGAATTAGAAACACTTGGTCACACACTCTAAAATTCCTCCATCTTAGCTAACGTCACACCGGTTGCAAGCTACTGCTGCTTCTTTTATCACGCCATCCATCTCCTCCCAGAGCTCCCGCTTCTTTACAGCCAGCTTCCCACACAGCCATCACTCGACACTGCATTTGAGCTACATCCCAATTAAAGTTGAACCAGACGGGCAGACAGTCTCATCACTAACACCTCCTCCCTCCCTCCCTTCATAGCTTTGTGGAGGAGCTCTGCTCGTTAGTCACTCTTCTTTTTCCCACCTTCAAGCCTTCACTTTCAGCAGTCCAAACTGAAGCCCTCGTGCTCCTGTGATGAAAAGGAGGCATTTAATTGCCATGTGACGAATAGTTGCTATGGAGTCGGCACAGAGTTGCACTCGTGATTAAGCCCTGAAGAGCATAATTACATCTCAAAGCTCACCTTTCTCCTTCTGTATGTCCAGCCTGCCTCCCGCCCCTGTGTCCACTGCAGCGTGGATGGTTTCGCGCAGTGTTTAGTCAGTGTCCTGTCATTATGGCTGGATATGGTAGCCCTCCCTGCTCAAGGGGAGAATGAGGTAGAAACTCCTTGTTTGCAGCCCATCTAGATGCACACGATTGTATACAGCATATTACCAGGGAATGTACTTTCAGGCTTAAAACACTGCAAAACTCATACTCAAATACTTAAAGAACTCTTTAGGAAAACTAAGGAAACTCTCCAAACCAGTAGGATTAAACGAAATGTATGAGAACAACTCTGCACTCCTTATTGTGATTTGTTTTTTAAAAGAATAGTATGACTTTTTGGGAAATACACATTTGTGATTGAGATGAGAAGATCAATACCACTTTTATATCTGTGTGTTATGTACAGAGCTGAAATCGGGATGTGGTTAGCCTAGCTTAGCATAAAGACAGAAGCAGGAAGAAACTGCTATCCTGGCTCTGTCCAAAGTTCAAAAATACATCTACCAAAACTTTTAAAGCTTACCAATTAATATGTTGTATCTCATTTTTGAATACACTGTAATCTAAAAATGACAGTCTGTGGAAGTTACCAGCTGGAACTATTTCTTGGCGAATAACAGCTGGGTGCAGTAATTTCCTGGAGTCCTGCCGTTGTTACAGTGAGATTGTCAGGTGTGGTACCATCGTGCTAAGACCTAAACCAAAACCTGTGCTCAGTGACCGAATCTTTCAACCCATGCTATAACCAGAGAGGCTGCAGAGTACTGGGTGGATAGATAAAATTTAGTTTGTCAAGAATGATTAACTCCCCCTAAAACCCAGATTGTTGTTTTTAGTACTGATTAAGAAAACAAGATATGACATGTTAATTAAGTGTTGGTAGGGTATTTTTCTTCACTTTAGACTGAACCAAGCTATTTGTTTCCCCCTACTTTCAGTATGAATCCTAAGCTAGGTTTACCACTCAAACTCCATACTAACACACAGAAATGAGACTGATATCAATCTTCTTACCTCTTGTAAAGAAAGTGAATAAACCTATTTCCCAAAATGTTGAACAATTCACTTTACAAATCTGAGGATTTTTGGACTCTTTATAGCACAGAGGTCCAGGACCCTGACCAAAAAACCCTTGACGAACCCACTGTACTCAGGCTACATGGTTATCCTTTTAGATATTTAAAGACAAAATGGCGTCACACTTAAAATTTAGGACATCTTTTCAAAACGATATACAAGGTCTCCTGCTTCGTCAGTGTTACAGAAGTAGACCTCTTATCCGCAGACACTGATGTACAGAAGGTCTGTGAACAGTTTGTCTATGATAACATTGATTAAAAATATTCTCTATTGCTGTCGAGCCTGACCCATTTTTTGCATAATGAATGAACAGTGTTGTCACATACAGGCAGCAGTGAAGGAAGGCATGTACTGTACATAAAGCTACTTATTATTTTCCTCATGAATGGATTAAAGGAGCACTCCACCAATTCTACATGTCAAAGTCAGTTTACTACTTGAGGAGTACTAAAACAGTTGTATAATATCTTGTGTAGCCCTGGAGGAGCTTTGTCAACTGTGGGAAAATAACCCCGATGATGTCATAGTGATGTCATCAGGGTAACTTCAGCTTGGGCGTGGAGACAAACTTATAACAAATTCATAACTAAGCCTGTGTCACTAAATGAGTGCATGCAGTTTGAAAGATGTGGGCATTTACCAGGCAGGGAGTGCTGTCGAGTTGCATTATAAGAAGTGTAGGATCCAGTGTTTATGGAGCTTGGAACTAAAAGTCAGGATATCTTAGCAGCCTTTAGTGCTTTGATTTTGACCATTCTTGTTTTACTCTTTCTCCCACAACCACTCAGAATTCATGGAACTGCAATACTAAATTGTTGGCATGTCCCTTTAAATATGTCCTCACATTGTAGTCTTCAGTTTAGTCTAAATATCACTGCCAATACTCCTTGTCTTTCCCTCTGCTCGGTGGATAACAGCACCCTCTCGCTGCTTCTTATCAGGGATAAAAGTAGAATTTATTTTCTGATATAATCTGATAAAAGAAAAGCTCTCAAGTAAACAAACACATTTTTGGCAGCAAGCCATGTAGTCTAGAGTTCTGCAAAAACTAGTCTGATAACTTAATTGGAATGTAAATCAGTCAATACGTCAGCTGAACTGACTTTACAGTCAGTCAGACATGCAGGCTTTCAGTTAATGTTTGACTGTGTTTTTTCATTTTTACACACAAATCAGTTGAGTTAAATCTTTAATTTTACCCTTTCATCAGCAGGGCAACCAATCTGCTGCTTCCCCCGCACAGTTTTTTCCCTTCCAGTGCAGTGCACCCAAATGCACTTTCCATCTGCTCTAAGATGTATTATAAATGTTCCTTTCATGTTAATGAGGGGATAACGAAGTCCCTCAATAGCACGACTGAAAAGCGCCACACTTCTTTAATGAAGGCTTTAAGTTGGCATATTTGATTTGTCTAATTTATTCTTCTGAGATTTTCTATTTGAAGATTTAATATTGAAAAGATCGACTTGAAAGGGAAAAATGCAGGGCTTTTAGAGAAGGAGTTAATTTGAATGGGTAATAGGCATTGATCAGCCTTGCTGAATGGTCTCTCCATGGTAAATACATTTGAAGGTACAGTAGCAGGCAGTGCTCCTGCAGAGAGCCTTTCAGATTAATTAGGGCAGATTTCCACCATGTTTTCAGAGACGGTGTAGCCAAAAAACCTGAGGAGAGGCAGGCAAATATTAGCTGGATGGAAAACAACTCAACTCACAGGAATCATCTTTAAAGCTCTTTGATTTTGTGATAAAATCTATGGTTGTTTCGTTCAAACATGAAAAAATTTACATACACATAAAATAATCTCTTTTGATCTATTTTAGTATTATCTGCAAGATACATCTAATATAAACACTATGGTGTATGTGATCACTCTATTAGATATAATGTGCATGATAACTAAGTAATGTATGTTCAAAATGTCAACTTTTAAAGAAAAACAGCCTTGTTTTAAGCTTTGACAATGCATTTTTAAGATCATTAAAGGGTTTGTTAGCCTAAGCGGTAGGATAATTTTCTCAGCACAAAAGTAGAAATAATCCTTTTGTTCGTCAAAAACCTTTAAAATCACCAAATATGGAGATCCATGGTTTTCAGTGCACAGCGACAAGAGTCTATTGGTTCCCACCTTTTGGGGTTTTATGACCATTTAAGTCGAAGCAATGCCTACTAACAGTTCCTTTTCACAAGTTGTCACATTCTTTACTTGTACTTGTGTACACTCACATACAAACATTCCCCTGCATAGCACATACAATACATATGCAACTGCTGAACCAACCTCAGTACAGCCTAATTTCCTAATTAATATAGTGTAAATACAGTTGAAACAATTAGGCGATCAGGAGAAAATTATTTTGATAATGGATTAATTGTTTCAGTCGGTTAATCAACCAAAAATGGCAAATGTTATGATTTTGTTCTTTTCTCTGTATTACATCATTGTAATTGAATATCTTTTGGGTTTTGGACTGTTGGTTGGACACAACAAGACTTTCAAAGATGTCAATTTTGGCTCTCGGAACTTGTGGTGTTTTGACTTTTTATCAAAAGTCTAAGACTAAACGATTAATTGACAAAAAAATCAATAATGAATATAAGTGTTAGTTGCAGCCCTAGATGTAAATACTTACTTTTATGTTCTCTTTTCAACAGCAATGAGTAGGGCTGGGTATAGTTGTCAACTTTTTGATACTAGTATCAATTGGGTCTAAACACAAGCAAATAACTTAAATATTATATATAATATAATAAAAAATATTGGTAGGAAAGACGAATTGAGGTTTGATTCCCGGCTCTATCCATTTCTGACTACAGTGACTACATGTGCAATTCAGCATTCCTGATTACTTATGAGTATTTCTGTCTTTCTTCCCAGCTATGAGGCTATGCACAGAGGAGTGTCGTGTCCTGGGTCACTCAGATCAGTGCTGGATGCCCCCCCTAGCCTCCCCAGCCTCATCCTCCTCCGACTACCGCAATAACCTCTACATCCCTGGGGAAGAAGCCCGCCAAGTCACCGACCTCTCCCAAGAAAATACCCTGCAGCCCTGCACTGACACTGGCCCTGCCCGGAACCAGAGCTTCTCCACCTTTGGCAAGGACCTGGGCAGTGAGGACGGTGGAGAAGAGGAGGGGGGAGAGGGCAGTCGGGGCGAGGCCAGAGATGAAGACCTGTGTGGGACCACGTCGTTGCTGTCAGAGATGAGCAGTGTGTTCCAACGGTTGCTACCCCAGGGTCTTGACTCGTTCGTCCAGGTCAACGAGAACCAGAAGGGGACTAGTATGAGTGGGGTAGGCATCCCCATGACTGGATCTTTAGATCGCAGAAGGGGCCATCTCCCTGGCAAGCCCAACCCCTCCGTCCACCAGCAGGGCGTGGCAGCCTGGGCAGCCAACACCCACTTCCAGAACCCAGGCAGCAGCATCGGCCCATCTGGCCACCACCAGGCTGGCAGCTACCACACCCTGAAACCCAGCACCAAGCTCAGCTCCCAGAGCAGCAGCCACAAGGGTTCACAGGCACCCAAAAACAGCCCCCAGAACAGCATCCACACCTCCAAACCCCACAGCAGCCCCCTGCTCACGGCATTGGTCAGCCCCACTCTGGTGCAGCCTTCTCCGGCCCCGGTGCCAGTGCCGGTGCCACTCCCCGGGCCCTCCTCCAAGTGGTTGCCGGCCATGGAGGAGATCCCAGAGAACTACGAGGAGGACGATTTTGACTCAGTGCTCAGCCACCTTCAGGGAAAACGCAGCGACAGCCGTCACGAGCTGGTAGACGCCAGCGAGCTGGTGGCTGAGATCAACAAACTCTTACAGGATGTCCGACAGAGCTAGACTTTCTGTTTCTTATGCTCTTTATTTATTCACCACTCACTGACTGAATAAAAGTGAGGGACTGTTGCAAAAGAAGGACAGAAAAAAACTGAAATAAAAACAAAGACAAAAAACAAGACCTGCAATTGTCGTTAAAGTTGCATTTCTATGTAATAATTGTGTTTTGTGAATGCTAAATATCCCAAAAATTGTTTGTTATTGATGGTTTGGTACACAATGTACACTATGTGACTGTATTTATCTTTGTATTTTAAAAATACCTTTGTATACTTATATTTATAAAAAAAAGTGTATATAAACTTAATCAGAAGTCTATTTTTATATTTTGAATGCATGTTGAGTACAAAAGCGTTAAATCAAGACTTTGACATGCGATCGACATTCTATATATTTAAATTGTCTTTTTTATTGTGATTCTTTTTTATTTGTCACTATGATATATACACATGAATATGTTAATGAATTAATGGACACTTGTCTTTGTGGATTATTGTGTATGTGAGGGGGTACACAAATAAAAATAATAATACATAAACATTTTTCAGGTGTCTGTGGTTTATATGTTTTTATAAGTTTTGTTGTGGTAGTCGGAGGTTCTATATTATTTTATGTACTTCATGAGAGGGAATAAATACTGTTTACCTCCAATAAAATACAACATGTACTTTATTCCATGTATGATTACAATTCAATATCAAGCTACTGTACAAGTAAATCCCATATCTCACACAAAACTTCACTCTGCTGTGGATTGAAAGGAGTTGAAGTGGGTCTTAATGGCTTTTCTCATCAGGGATCAAACTCACAATATGAAACAACAGCATCTTTATACTAGAGTCACATGCTGCAACAACCAATCTGAAAGGAATTAAAGTACAAACAATGGATTTAAAGATCCATAGAATTGTGGGAATAGAAAATACTTGAAGAAAAATGCAGAGTAAGTGATTGTTATCAAGAACAGAAATTCAAATTGGGTGGGGGGGTCAAAGATTGGAGAACCAGTTCAAGTCTTATATCCAAACTAGAATGAATGAAGGTTATAAGAATCTTCATAACCTTAAAGAAAAGCAAAACATTTAGAAAATTCTATTTTTCAAAAGCCAAGTACTATTAAGGAAATATGGTGTAAGTAGGTGACAAAACAATCTTACCACCAAGGTCCACTCAGAAGCTGTGTATGCATCATACGGTCTTCCTTAACAGATAAAGTTTGCCCAACTCCTTGTCATTACTGTCAGGGAGTTAGAGATGTTCAAATTTACATTTTACTTTATCTGAGCACTTTAAAGACTTCTCTACAAGTAAAAGCCTCAGAATAGCTTCTAAATTGACTTTGTGATGAGACTGGTTTGTTAACTACAAAACAATCTCATTGAAGTAAGAGGTGAAATAATACACAACATATCAGGTAAAAATTCCATATAAAAGCTTCCCAGTAAATTCATATCAAGCCAATATTTCAATGCAATACCAATGAAGATAAAACTTTCTTGTTCAGTACTGAAACATTTAGGCAATTAACTGATTGGTCGATCAACATATATTAATTGACATCCATTTAGAGAATCAGTTAATCATTTCAGTAATATATCGAAATTAGGAAATGAAAAAAAATTTAAACATCCTCTGGTTCTGGCTTCTCAAATAACAGGATTTGCTGCTTTTCTCTGTTTTATATCATTGTAAACTGAATATGTTTGCGTTTTGGACTATTGGTCAGACAAAAAAAGACATTTGAAGATGTCATCTTTGAACTTGTTATAGTCTTTTTTAAACATTTTTTCACATTTTATAGACAAAACAATTAAACGATTAACTGAACAAATAAGATTATTGAAAATAGTCATAAGCTGCAGCCCTGCTCTTGTTTACTGAAAATTATCTGGTCAGTAGGTTACCATACATTGTGATGCCCTCTATAACCTCATAAAGCTTTAAAAGATTGTAGAAGTCTGTGAAAACACTGTGGATAAACAGTACAGACAGGTTTACCCTTCACTAAACCCATCACAAGTCTTCATCTTCACATCAGCAAATTTGGGTTCGTGTCAGTGTTTACAATTTGTGCGACATGATCCTGCTTATATGAGAAAACTTTGACGCATTTCCACAAACACTAAATGACTTGATACAGCCAGGATTGTTGTCTCAGCCCAGAAAAACACAGAGACACTACATTCTGTCAGCAAAATCAGAGCCACTTGAATTCACAAAACAAAAGGATCAAACTTGGATGTGTGGTGGCTAATGGGAGAAATGTGCTGTGGAGGCAGATGGAAATAGCTGCTGTGAAGAGATACGGAGGTGTTGAGAGTTTTATGGAGGGGTTTAGATTTGATGGAGACACCTCCCTCTTCTGTTGCATTAACAGCTAGATAATGGGTGACACCTAGAGGTTCACCATGTGCACTGTAAACCAATGACTCCAGGACCCAGCTCTTACCACCACATTACTACTACTACTGGTAGCACCAAGCCCTGACATGGAACCAGAGAGGAGCGAGAGCAGACAACCAGATAGAGCCCTCTGGAGGAGAAATCACCACCCTGCAGCTGTCAGAGAAACAGCTCAATGTGTCCTGCAGGGAAAATAAAGCACACACTCACCTGCTAAGGATCAACAAACAGAGGACATTACTCTCTATCACAAGGGTCAAATTCATGAAATGAAAAGGTAATAGATAAAAATTGAAACTAAAAATAGAATAAAATAGAAAAAACTAAACTTTATTGTCCCACAAAGATAGGGAAATTGCCTTTGTCTCACCAATAAAGACAGTTCAATCAGAAGAGACTTCATTGTGAGTGAACAAATATTTATTGACATGACATAATAAAGATGAGGCTTTGGTGATTACACTCCATAGTGACGTTATCATATTTTAAAGGGGTAGTGAAGCCATGAGTAGTATAGGATATCCCCCCCTGATGGAGTCTAGACACTGTTGGTGGTGGTGGAAGGATGCTAAAGATCAGGATGTGATGACGAGTGGACTTCTGATGAGCTCAACCCAGACACTAAATGTGATCAGCTGGACGTGAATGGGGTGGAGGAGGGTCACAATGATTCTGCACTGAAATGACAGCAAGCAGAGAGGAGAACAGATTTAAGTTTAACAGCAGCAATATGATTGGCTGATGAAAGATCATGGCAAATTCTGGTTGGTTAACTGAAAGAGTAGTAGTAGTAGACGCCCATATCTGCTGATTAAGAGAACCAGGAAGAGAGAGACAGAGAGATGTGAATTAATGAGGCATATAGATATTTTTCCTGGTTGAACTTACGTTGAGCTTCATTTCAATCAGGAGAGACTTCATTGTGAGTAAACAAATATTTATTGACGTGACATAATAAAGATGAGAAATGTGAAGAGTCTTTGATGATTACACTCCATAGTGACGTCATCATATGTTAAAAGGTGGTAGTGAAGCTGTGAGTAGTAAAGGATATCCCCCAAAAAAACAGAGAAAAGACAAGACAAGAAAGGAACAACAAACCAGCACAGAGTGACTCAATCCTTATCTTACCAGGCCGTAGCAGATTTGTCACGTAGTGGAAAAATGCATAGCTGAAAAGACAATTATGATTATTATACTTATTATAAAATGGTGCCATGAATGAGATTGCGTAGACCATGCTGTGATAATATATAATAAATAAAACTTTATTTATAGAGCACTTATCAAAACAAAGTACAAAGTGCTTCACAGAGAGAGAAATAAAATATTACAGTGAATGATAAAATACATAAAAATAATAACATCAACAGACAGCTCAGATAAGATCAGGCTCATGCTTTCCAATAAAAATGTGTTTTGAGAAGAGACTTAAACGAAGACACTGACTCAGATGACCTAATTTCTTTGGGCAAGTTGTTCTAGAGCCTCAGGGCCCTGAAGACAAAAGCTCTGTCCGCCTTAGTTTTCATCCTGGACTCAGGAACAGACAGGAGACCCCTGCCCGAAGATCTCAAACTACGTAAAGCTTCATAAGGGATTAAAAAGTATATAATAAGATAATCTGGAGCCAGGCCATGAAGAGCTTTAAAAGTAATCAATAAGATCTTAAAATCAATCCTAAACCAACAGGGAGCCAATGCAAAGAGGCTGAAACAGGTGTGATGTGATCGTACCTCTTGTTAACAGCCTAGCAGCTGAGTTTTGTACAGTCTGCAGTCGTTTCAAAGATTTTTGATTAAGACAAGTGAACAGACTGTTACAATAATCAAGCCGTGAGGAGATAAAAGCATGTACAACAGTTTCTGCATCACTAAAATTTAAAATAGATTGTATTTTTGCATTATTAAAAACATGATTGGACAAGCTTAGTGATATGTTGCTCAAAACATAAATTCAAACAGGACACCAAGATTTCTTGCAACAGGCTTGATATGTTGTGACAGGTAGCCAGTAGATGGCAGTATTTGTTTAGTGATGTGTTGGGGCTCAATAACAAGGATTTCAGTTTTATTTGAGTTGAGCTGTAGAAAATTTATTGACATCCATTTTTTTTTATGTCAGACAGGCAGTCCTGCAGAGAACTCACCGTACTAAGGTCAGTGGGCTTGGCAGGGAGGTACAACTGTGTGTCATCTGCATAACAATGAAAAGAAATCCCATGTCCGCGGATGACATCACCCAAGGGAAGCATGTATAAGGAGAACAGTATTGGTCCCAGATTTGAACCTTGAGGCACATTGTACTTGATATGGGAGAAGGATGACATGAAGTTATTAATTCTGACACGGAAACGGGAATAATGCCGGAAAAGAGTAGAATGAAATTTTGACCAGGATACAAGAATGTAATACATGTAATGATTCATCTGTTATTCCATCACCGGTGTTGTGATTCAGGTAGGAGAGGTTTGGTTATTAGCAAAATATCAACAATAATTATGAATATTAAGAAATTAGTAATATTATCAAAATTATTAATATTGATTAATAATTACGGGGCACCACCCTGGGATCAGGGACCAATAACCAAACGTGAAAAACAGTACTTTTTTAAGCATTTTTAAGTGGACAGCCACCTTCGAGACTATCTTACATTAATAATGGTGGACGAGCAACTGCTCTTTAAAAGGTACAATAGAGTTTATTTAACCTTAGCACTGATTAATAATCAATAACTTCAGCCAACAACCACTATGTATATTCTAAACACAATAAACATACAAGCAGCAAGCATGTACAGTAAGGTGTGTGTATGTAGAGAAACACTCTATTTGTCCTCAAGATGGTGTGGAGCATAGATAGTTATGCTACCACGCTATCTGGGTCATTTGAGACGTGTGTGTGTAGGCATGTATATGTACGTGTAAAGGTGTGTGGGATAGTGGAGAGGAAAGAGAAAGAAACCCAAAGTAAGGCAAAAGAAATCTCAGATGCCTTGGCAAAGCACAATAGCTGTGCCTTTTTGACACAGGAACCCAGCGGCAAACTTTCATTCAACACCCTAGTTACTGGACTTTGGTCTGATAAAGTACAGTTATTAGCTTCCACAGTGGCTACAAAACTAACACAGTTAAACGGTCCAGCAGAGTTGTATCGATACACAATGGAAAACACAGCAGAAACAGGACAAGGCAGTCCGTTACTTTGCACAATAATGCACAGCGCAATTTACAACAAATGAAGCTTAGATGAAAATATAGCCGCATGCAGCAATTCTGGGGTTCAAGCTAACACAAACCGTTTAAAACTTTTGATCTGGACCTGGTCAGATGTGGACTGTGAAATTTCCCCTTTTCACATTTTCACAAATAGAATGAAGAAAACAAACACTTTCTGATTCATAGTCTGATCCGTGTGAACACATTTTTTGCCGTTTCAGTGTATGTTTCAGGTTCTTTTGTCCTGCAAGTTTTGTGTTGACTGGACAAACAATTTCTAATTCATAGTTTGATTTGACTTTATATTGATTATGATGTTTACAGCAGAGGAGAGGACTTTGTTATGACACCGATAGCTGGGAGGAACCCTCCATAGGAGGACTCGAGGGAGATACCTAGGGGTTCTAGGCATGTGTCTTGACTACCCATTCTCAAATAAATTAATGCCTTGAATGAAGGCAAGCCCCAAAGTGCTGGCATAAATACTTCCATTGCTTAATCAATAAATTTGACAAATAAATGCTATTCCACACTTCATAGGTCTGGATTACTCGTTTAAATTCTATGACCTAATTCAGTAAAATTGAAACTGATACAGAAGTGTATAATTTGTATAGGGTATTGCTCATAACCAGAATGATCGGACAGAAAAATAGAAATACAGTCCCGTCTCTAGTATACTGTGTGCCTTCAAGTACTCAGGTACTTCACCCAAGTTAGGTACCACCACCACAGCGTAGCAATCCTCTGTTACAAGTAAAAGTCCCGCTTTCAAAATTTCACCCGAAGTACCAGAGCAAAGGATTCATCATGCAAAGAGGCCCATTACAGAAAATCAGAATTATAGATGCATTAATGTGCTCATCACTTAAATGTTGCAGCAGGTAAAGGTGGAGCAGATTCTAACCACCTCACATACTGCTTGGCTGATCAGTTTATAATTATATATCATGTTTTATTTGTTGATAATATTTGTATTATTAATCTGAATCTGCCAAGTAACTAGTACTGGTTTCAAACAAATACATTTAGTGGGGAAAATACAATATTCCTCTCCAAATGCAGTGAGCAGACTCACAAAGTAGCATAAAATAGAATACTCAAGCAAATACAAGCTCTTGCCGTGATGGGATCTGGATGGAGTTATGCACCGGGAGCAGGTTGGAGAGCTGCGATGTCCAGAGATGAGGCCTTGGCCTGTTGTGATGATTACGTTATCGACTTATTGTACGATATATGGACATGACCTCGACCATCATATGTTTGCAGCGATGCTACAAACATATGATGATCTTATAGAATATGATGCATTGCTGTAGATTAAACTTCCCAAAAGTATATAAAGTAGTTAAATTTAGCTCAACCTTAAACATCTACAGCAGTAAAATGCAACAGTAACGCTTTAGATTACAGCCCGCAACATAAAGCGGAATTTCTATGGAGTTACGGTGTAATCTATTGGGAACGGTGTACCAGTACAGTATGAACCAATAGATATATCTAGGTACTTGGGAACAAGATGTGAAATTATGGAATAAGGGGGTAACAATTCGGGATCTTACAAAGAACTTACACTGTATTTATTTTTTAACTACTGGATACCTATTCTGTTATTACAGGGTGTGTATGACGTACTGGGCAATAATCTGGAAGTTTGTGAGTAATTTAGAGATAATTTATACTGTAGTTATTATTTAACTAGGGCTACTGGGTACCTATTCTATTACTATAACAGGGTACAGTATGACCATAAAAAAAGAGTAGACGTCTGGACGTTTCAGGGAAGATGAAGTGATGACTTCTCCTTCACTTAATACATCTGATGTGATTTTATTTCAAAATGACCTTATTACCAAAAACAGGCAAACTACATTGTTCCTTTATAATTTTGGAGTACTTAACCCTCCTATTGTGCAGTGTTAATGTCATTAACGAAAACTATGACGAAAAATATTCGTCAATTACCTTTTTTCTATGACGAAGATGAGCTAAAAAAGATCTTTGATGATAAAAACTATGACGAAAGGTATGTTTTGTTTTGGTTGACAAGACTAGATGGGAATAAAATGTTAGTGGGCTATCGGACATTCACAAAATGCATGATATTTTCCCCTAATTGTGCATCTAATCTGTCTGTCAAAATATAAACAATGCATCCCTGTCATTGATAGATGTGTGGTGCAGGTTGATGTGACGTGTGCAGATGCTGTCCCAAACAGACAGCAAGTTAATGACAACAACATCGAAATAAAAGAATAGATCTATGGACGCACTTTATTTATAGTTCGGCATAAAGGAAAACACAATGCACTGTATTAACAAGAGACGGAGAGACACCCTGTGGCTACAAATTAGGTGGGAATAATACAACCAACCTGAAGTGACACTTGAAGTCGCTAAATATAAGTCCCAATGTTAACTAAGCATATACATTTGATAACATGAATTCAATGTTAGTGGGCAGTCGGCTGTGTCAACTTGTGGCAAATTTGCTAGCAAGTTTTCACAAAAAAGTTTGCGGTAATAAATAAACTTGGCTTCCAGGCTGGGTTGATGTGTTAGCTAACGTCAGTTCGCTAGTTTCAAAGCTTGTGAGTGAAACATGCAGGGATTGACAATTAACGTCATAACTTGTCCGGGACAAGTGAACTTTTTGGTCGGACACACTGGAAAAAAAACAAAACTACTTAAAGACGTCAGTAAACACTTGACGGTTGAGTTTGCTGTTGATGTAAACCATTCTTCCACAATGCAATGCACAAAGGAATTATATGTTATTTATTGGATCTGTCCAACTTTTACTTAACAATAAATGTTGTTTCAATGATATTCTGTTAGATAGGGTATATATATTCCATAGCCTACTGTATATCAATATATAATGTCAACCATGACAGTGTTCAGGCTACTCTTTCGGCTACCTTCACATTAATAAAATTATTTTACATAGATATTTCATGTAAATGTCCTGTTCACCTTAAAGTCCTTCACATCCTGAAATAGAGAAATTCAAAACATGAATTCATAGTCAATATCCTGACATACTACTAATAGCGTTTTGGCATTTTTGCTGCTCTAGCTCATTACAGTTAATTTTGTTCGATTCTTCATTATAGTGACTAACTATCTGCTATACATTTAAACGTACACAAGTTCTGCTCAAGCACTCATAGCTATCTCCTTTTAACAACTTTCTCACTAATCCCACAGTTTACACACTATTCAGTTTTTCAATTTCCGTTCTTTAGCTTAGCAGCTAGCAATGGCTACTCTCTCTCCCTCTTACTCTCCTGCTTTCTCCTGCTCGGTGTGTCAAATGTTTAGCTATTCCTCTGCCTCCTTTAGTGATAATGGTACACGTAATAAATGTAGTTTATTTGTAGAGTTGGAGGCGAGGCTTAGTGAATTGGAAACGCGGTTCCGCACCATGGGAACTCAACCATTAGCTGCTGTAGTTAGCCAGCGCCCAGTAGCCCCCATCATATCTTAAAGAGCCTAATAGAGGTAGCTCCTGTTAGATGTCCCCCGGCAGCTCCCGAGCAGCCAGGAAACCAGGGAGGCTGGGTGACTGTCCGAAGGAAGCATAGCTCTAAGCAGAAGCCCACGGTTCACCACCAACCTGTTCATGTTTCTAACAAGTTCTTCCCACTCAGCGACACACCCGCTGAGAAACCAACTCTGATTATTGGCAGCTCCATTTTGAGAAGCGTGAAGTTAGCGACACCAGCGTCCATAGTCAAATGTATTCTTGGGGCCAGAGAGGGGGACGTTGATTCCTATTTAAAACTGCTGGCTAAGGATAAGCATAAATACAGTAAGATTGTTATTCACGTCGGCAGTAACAACTCCCGATTACGCCAATCGGAGGTCACTAAAGTTAATGTTGAGTCGGTGTGTACATTTGCAAAGACAATGTCGGACTCCGTAGTTTTCTCTGGGCCCCTGCCAAACCTGACCAGTGATGACATGTTTAGCCGCATGTCTTCATTCCGCCGCTGGCTGTCGAGGTGGTGTCCAGCAAACGATGTGGGCCTTGTAGATAATTGGCGGACTTTCTGGAACCTGGCTGGGTCATGAAGAATATTCAATTCAATTAAATTTTATTTATATAGCGCCAATTCATAACAGAAGTTATCTCATTGCACTTTTCCTATAGAGCAAGTCTAGACCATACTCTATAGAATATTATTTACAGAGACCCAACAAACCCCTAAATGTTAGCCTAAATGAATCCACTCCGCCCAGTCATATTAATACTCACATTCCTTGAGGCACCGGCCGAGGGGTGCAGTTGCAGCCATGTTCGACTTAAGCCTATTAATCAACCCTAAACCTAAACTAAATATAATAATATAACTCATTCGAAAGCCTTGTTCTTAGTCTTTCACACCCAACCTGGAAAACACGGCAGCCGATTCTATTTGTTATTGTGTAGCCTACCGCGCTCCTGGTCCTTATTGTGAATTTTTATCTGAATTCTCAGAGTTTTTATCAAGTTTAGTCCTTAAAACAGAAAAAGTAATTATTGTAGGTGATTTCAAGATTTGTGTGGACGTTGAAAATGATAGCCTTAGTACTGCGTTTATCTCATTATTAGATTCAGTTGGCTTTTGTCAGAGTGTACATGAAACCACTCACTGTTTTAACCACACCCTCGACCTTGTTCTGGTATATGGCATTGAAAATGAACATTTAATAGTCTTTCCACAGAATCTTTCTTTAGCGGACCATTATTTAACAACTTTTGAACTCCTTTAACTGGACTACTGGAAAAACTCCTACTCTAGATGTGTATCTGATACTGCTGTAGCTAAATTTAGTTATATATACTTCAAATAATTAAATGTGGTAAGGTACGGTATTGAGTGGCTGCAGGATCCCTCTGGCTCTAAAAACTGCCGCCTTGATCTAGCGAGATTATTGTTGCTGATGTCAGCATGATGTCACAACATGGACAGAAATTCAACTCACATGCATTGTGTGGTGATTGCCAATGATCGATTCTGCACACGCCTGGCTCAACTCAAACAAGCCCATTGATATGCAATCTAGACCCATGATTCAATGCACAAAGAAAACAGAGGAGCTACTCACAGCAGTGAAGAATTACAGTACAATAACTTGCAGATGTTGGTCAGACAGCTACAGAAAGATCTAGAAAAACAAAACATAAGTATTGTTTGGGGGGACGCCCACTCATGACCTCAGTATTTCTAAAATCAAACAGCAACGGCCTTGATTACTACCTGAAAGTATTCAAAGGTTTTTTAAATAACTCGAGAGGAATGTGCATGTTTAAGAAATAAAAGGTAATGTAAAAATATCGTCTTTCAGGAGAAATCATGGCACTGAAAACATGTACACCTTGCTTGAAGTTTGAAAAAGTACTTAAAAAACAGCTGAATGAACAAAAATGAATTGTATGATCTGAATGCCTGCATGAAAGACTGTTAGAGAGAGAGAGAGAGATCATAATAGAGCTTTTAATGCAGTTCAGCCCAGTTCAGGGATTTTGGATGCATTTATTCTGTCTTTTCTTCTCTGGTGGCAGCTGGAGATGATATCTGCACAGAACGTCTGTATAGTAACATCACTAAACTAAATTCCTCATCCTATATGCTGCAAAAATTGATTTTGCACATGTGAGTTAGCACCATTAGAGGGCCTATTCAAGTCAGATTAATCTAACCAATGACAAGACAATCATATCTTCTCCTTTTTGGGAAATGCTGCAGCAGGTGATCAGTGGCAACCACCCACAACAAAGGACTGTTTTGATTCAGTTTTTTCATTATTGTTGGCTTATTTACCCAAACTAAAATATGGTTTCAGAGCTGTTATAATCTACTCCAGCTCTTTTTAAATTTACATGAAACTATTTGTTGCTGATTGTTAATAATATGTGAATTCTTTACAGTTTTGAAGATCATATACATGTTGTTTTGTGCACTTGAGAGTCAAAATAACCATATTTTAGTTTGGGCAAATAACCCAACAGGAATATAAAAAATAGCATTAACCAACCCTGTCTCCTCAAATGACATTTATATATTACTAAATTGATTTCCCTTTTATGTTGTGGTGACAAATGTAATCACTGCATGGAGTGATTACAAGTTTTTTTGGAGAGAATGAAACGCTACATTAATGAACAGTACCGGAATCACTAGGGAAAGATTGGGTGGATAGGATGGACGTACAAAGCACATGACTGTGACAAAGAGTATAGACTCTATAAAACATGAATGTAGTGTCCGTGACGTCAACCATAGGTTTCTGAAGAGCTGTTGTGAAGCTCAATGTGGGCGGCTACCGGTGGCTCATGCCGTTGCCTTCTTCGCAGCGCCTGACTCTGGCTAATCTAAAAATGGGCAAAGAGGAGGAACTAAGGCGAGCCAAATGAAGCCTGGTTGCTGAGCCACCTAGCGGCTGGCCACCTGAGAGGGCACCCACCTGTCACTCAAAGCGTCCACGTCCTTAATTATGCATAACTTAGGAAATTAGCTATAGAGACCAAAACTGTTTTTTGTACCAGGCTGTAAACATGTTAATTTCTACTGTAAAGTTGGGCATTTTAACATGTGGGTTAATAGAGATTGACTCGCTTTTGGAGCTAACCTCAAGTGGCCATGAACTGCAGTTTTTGGCACTTCCGCGTTGCCTTCATTTTTCAGATTGCTGCTTGCACCAGAGTCTGTCATGGTACAGCGTACCATCCCTAGTGTCTCTGTCTGTTTGTCCCCTGTTGGTTCTCCTCCTCCTGTCTGTGTTTGTGTGTGTGTGTGTATGTGTGTGTGTGCTTGTGCTTGTGCTTGTGTGCTCCATCTCAGCCTGCTGTCCTTGCTCCGCCTACCTGCTCTCACCAGTCACTCGCCAGCCAGCCGTCATCGCCTAGTCCTCGGCTCCCGATGTTTCCCTATACACACCTGGTGTCTCTCCATATTCACAATAAACTGAAACCAATCACTCTATCCCTCTCTCTGTCCGTAATGCTTTTGGGTCCTGGGTTCACATTCAGAGTTCTGACTGTGGTTAGGTTTAGGCAACAAAAAACTTTGGTTAACGTTAAGGAAAGATTCTGGTGTCCGTTAAATGTTAATAATAAAAGGTGTCTCGTGTATATGGTGCTCCAAAGTGTTCAGTATTGTTCAATTATTAAATAATTTTGAAATAAATAAATAAAATAATATATAAATGAAACAATAATTCCTGAAACTGCTTAAGATTATTAAAACTCATTATTATAAATGTTATTATAAATGTTATTTTATCCTTCTTATTTTCATAATAAACTTTTTTATTATATTTTATTTTAGTTTTATAGGACTTCATTTTTATTCAATTGAAGACATTTTTATTTCAAAATGGCTTTTGTCAAATGTCTGTTTATTTCATAATGGCATTTTTCACGACAGTGGTCACCACCCTCTTAGCTTGTAACCAATCACATGTCCCATGCCTCTTAAGCTAGCAAGCTCAACAACTGCTATCAGATTTAGCCAGTTGGCACCTGTTACCCAGAGCAACAACAATGTCAACGTTATTCTGAATCAACTATCTAGGTGCTGCTGTAAATAAATCAAAATGTCCTCACTCCCAACTCGTCAAATACGGAAGCTTGGTCAGTGGCCATACGCTTCAAACTATGATTAGGGGTCAGTGTGGACATTGTAGAGGATTACAAGTACCTTGGACTGCATATGGACAATAACAGTGCTGCAGTGCATGTGTGTGGAAATTTATCAGAGCTCAGATGTTTTGTTGGTTTTATTTAATTTCCACATAAAGAAAAAATAAGTAGGACCAAACATACAGTATTCCAGTTGCAATCAGATTAATGTAAAAACAAATGCACAGTCAGGGATGGAAGGAGTGATAGAATTAATAGGAAAGCAAATAATTCACTAAAAGCATCTGGGTTTACTGTACATAAAAGAGACAGAACATGAAATAATTTTGACTGGTTTCTGTCTGCTAAAATGTTTAGGGAAGGAAAATATTTCTCAAAGTAATTGATAAAGTGGCATTTAATACCATGCTCTCCTCATGTCTGCTTATTGTTGTCGGTTCTAAAGCCAGTTTAGAGACTCATTACCACCAACAACTGGACTGGTGAATCCCAGACTGGTGGCGAGTCTGGGATACACCTTGTTCTGAGAACCACTCAGAAGCAGTGTTAGGATAAGTGTATTGTGGGGTGAGATATATCTGAACAGGTCACCAGTCACTCACAGGGCTCTTTACACATATAGACAGACAACCATTCATTCACGCACCCTTATCACAGCAGACATTTTGACTTGTCAATAGCTCCGTTCCATTAAGTGCCCCAGCACATGCACAATACCAGAACCCTGCAACTGGTTCACCTAAATGGAATGCAGCCATCATTAATGTTATTAATTCCACCTGTCCTTTACAGCTTTGACAAATCAAAATGTCAGCTGTGAAGAGGGTCTATTCATACCTATAGGCAATTTAGAGTAACTGGAGAACCCAGAGGAAATCCCAATGGAAAGAACATGCAAACAGAGATGACAGTGCTAACCACAGCAATGTGGCATCTTACATAATGAAAGAATATGTTAATAAATTAAATCAGGATACTGTGATAAAAATTCTACACTCAATGTTCACTTCCTTAGCTATTCCACAATCTTTTAGCTATATATCCTCAAAGTATACGGTAAATGGACTGTACTTATATAGCCTTTCTGACTACTCAAAGCACTTTAACTACGTATCACATCCACCCCATTCACACACTGATGGCAGGTGCCAACTGCTCATCAGTTGAAATAAACTAATCATTCACACACTCACACGCTCAGGAGCAATTTGGGGTTCAGTGTCTTGCCCAAGGACACTTCGACATGTAGACTAGGAAGCCGGGATCGAACCTTCCGATTGGTGGACGACCCGCTCTACCACTAAGCCACAGTCACCGACAATATATGTGTTCCCAAGGTGAAGAATGTGCTGCATTAATTCCACAGAGGAATGGAACTACATCTCTAGACACTGAAATACCTCTTAACTAAGTTATTGTAATAACTTGGTTATAGTTGACACTTCATGCTGTAAATAGTTTAGAAGAACCTGGTTAGCGTACATTGTACCTCATGCATTACAGTAAACATGTTACTGTGGCGTAGATCATTTCACTTTGGTGTCCCCCTCTGACTAAGCAACACGACTGCTTTTTGTTGTCAAGACAATATGCTCCTGTTTTCATCCCAGCAATACTAGAAGATGTTTTTCACTTGGATTATATCTGCAACAGTAGCTGTTTTGTGTATAAATGCATTTATGTGGGTGTGGGTATATGTGTGTGTGTGTGTGTGTGTGTGTGTGTGTGTGTGTGTGTGTGTGTGGAGTAAATGTAGCAGCACTGTAGTGTGACAGAAAGCTTATAGCCACAGTGGGAGGTGTGCGGTCCACAAATACACACACACAAAGATACACGCTGATGACAAGGGCTGGCAGTGGTTTGATGACAGACCATCAGCTGAACAATAGCTGCTGTGTCCATTTTGAGTGCGAGCATTTTTGTTTTCTTGATTGTTTTGTGGAATACATTTTTTGTAATGACGTGTGTGTGAGCGCGTAGACTCACATGAGCATGTGTGTCAGTAATTGTAGTCAATATATGTCCAGTATGTATTTGCTTTGATGCACCAGAGTGTTTGTGAGCATGCGTGTGTGTGTGAGCAGCGGTGAGGCAGCACAATGGGTAGTGTAAGTGTGTGTGTGTGTTGGGCTCAATAAACCAGTGTAATCTCCTAGTATATGGCAGTAAACACCTTCCTGGGTTACTGGCTACTATCTGTGGACACACTGGGCACCAGATTAGCCTCATATCACTGTTTGGGTGTGTGTGTGGTGGTAGGGGTGTGTGTGTGGTGGTGGTGGGGGGCTGTACCTTAGATGTACAGAATGTGGTTTCTCACTGTGTGTGTGTGTGTGTGAGGTGTGCTTAAAAAATAAGCCTTGAATTACAGAGAAAATAAGCCTTGAAGGACACATTAGCCTTGTGTGTGGCATCCTGCAATAGCGAGTTAAACATCAACAGTAATAATAATTAACTGTCTCAATTTGGGTGCCCCTGCGAGCGCAGAGAATAATGGGAACCGGCTTAGGGAGAGTGAGGCAGGTGTGGGTAGAGACCAATCGTTCCATTTCTCTCTACAGTTCTGCTTGGCAGTGCCTTCCAAAACCGTAACAAATGAAATGAATAACCATTTTTAAGCTCTATGGTTCAGGCACAAAATATACTTGGTTAGGGTTATGGAAAGATCCTGGTTTGGGTTACTGCTCCATTATGGTTAGGGGGACCTTCTCATGGTTACAAAAATAACCGCTTGGTTAAGGTTAGGGAAAGGCTGTGGTCATGGTTCAAAGTTGACTGGGAATGAACAGTGGTCTCCCGTAGCAAAGTTCAATGTTAGTTGACCCATCTCTCCACCCTGACCCCCTATCCCTGTGGGGTCTGGCTCTACAACATAAACTCAATTTATATAGCGCCAATTCATAACAGAAGTTATTTCATTGCACTTTTCCTAAAGAGCAGGTCTAGACTGTACTCTTTTTAATATTTATTACAGAGACCCAACAAATCCCACCATGAGCACTACTTCCTCCTTTGCTCCCAATGGACAAGTGTCAAAATTCCTGCGGTATAGGGCTTTGTTACTTGAACATAAACATATGTTGTTTTTGGAAATTTGCTGAAACAATTGATGCTGTTGTTTTTCTTGTGAGGACAGTCTCAGCTTAGGGGTTCAGTATGCTTAAAACTAACTAGTTTGTACAAAGGCAAAGGCATTTATACATTTTCCAAATGACCACACTGAAAGGCAATGTATTTTGTGTGTCTTTGTAGTCTCCTCAAAGACATTCATGGTGTTGCACTCGGTTAAACACACGAAAAGAGATGGAAGTTGTTATGTGAAGAAGAAAAAAAGACAGCATGAGAGAGAAGTTCAAACCCTTTCTATCTCCACACACCTGGCCAATCGCTGCATAATGTGGGTGTCCAAAATTTGTCAGTCCCCAGATTCTGATGTCAGAAATGTGTGTGTGTGTGTGTGTGTGTGTGTGTATATTTCAGACGCTGTTTTTCAGTCTGACAAGCAGATTGGCGGGGGGCCACAGCTTGTTTTATCTGTCAGCACCCATATCATGTTAATACAGCCCGGATCAGTTAATCTGAAAAACTCACACACTTCCTGAGAACAGGTATAATTGGACCATTGGAAGAAATAGCCCTTATGAAAACTGTTTTGTATTGGGGTGGGGGCAGAAATCTCAAACCTGTTCTCACATCTAAAACAATATGTGTTTGTTTTTTGTAAGGTGGGTGAACTGACCCCTGAAGGGCAGGTTCAGTACATACACATATATGCTCTTTTCCACATACACCCTGTTCCGTATTCTCCCAGTCACACATACTCAGAGCTCAGAGCTGCTGTTGGCCACTGTACATCGGCAGTAGCTGAGGAACAGCGTGACTGATCTAATTTAAACTCCGTGTGTATGTGTGTATGCCAACATGAGTATCGCTGACCTGAGTCACAGTGTCACACTTGCCAGAAGCCCCCTTATAAGAAGATACAGTAACACCGACTTAGCAAACTATAGCTCCGGAGCATACATTTCTGCACGCAGCGCTGCATGAACAGCACCTGATAAATTGCCAAACAAACACTTCTCCCTGCCAGAGACACACAAACGATGCCGCCACAGCCGATGAATTAATCTGCTAACAAAGTTGCCTCCCATATTAATAAAGACATCTTTGTCACCAGGCAAGGCAAACCCGCCTGACACCTATATTGTGCATGAGGGTAATATGAGAGTGTGTGTGTGTGTGTGTGTGTGTGTGTGTGTGCAGGAATGTGTTTGTGTAAAAAGCAGGGGCTGACCCCGGCCTGATGAGCAATTGGTTGCTATTAAAAAGCACAAAGAGAAAGGGAAAAAAGGGCGTTAGAAAAAAATAGTTTGGACATGTTATTTAGCCTCTGTGTGTATATATAGGTGTGTTGCAAGCAAAGGCCGCTCTTTCATAAACACAACAACTTATTCAATTATGCATTAAAAGGAGTCTTTGTATTTCACTTGTTTGTACCACCGCCACTATATGGCAAGAGTGTGTGGTCAACCTCTTTTTCTCTCTCTCTCTCTCGCACTGTGTGTGTTTGCATTAATTACAGACATTTCCCGCCACTAGGTGGAGCTCTTCCTATTCTCCAGGAGCCTTGCCTCACTCTCTGCTCCCTTCCCTCCCTGTGGATGTGGCTGCCAGTTCTCTGACTAAAGCAGCAAATGGATCAACGGTGGAGTAACAAAAGGAAAAGGATGGATATGATCCCTCGATATCCCCTCTTTCTCCAACTCTGGCCTCCTCTCCAGCTGGCACCAGGATGTGTCTCATATCTGGCGTGTGTCTCTGCTCTGATTTAGCTGGATTACATATACACCTGGTGTTAAAATGCATCTCCGGTATACACACTTAAATTGGATTTCTGTTCCCCTCTCCAAAGCCTAAACATATTGCTGCGCACATCTGTTGTCATTTTCCTTTTTTACACCAACAGCAATGCATAAATGATGAGTTCAACCATGAGACACAGTTTACACACCCTCTCTGCTCCAGATCAACTTCAGTCATAGGTGGACCTGTTCTGGCACAACACTCAATAACTGTATAAATAAGCAAAAATAAGCAACTCATCGTGGTGCCCAGTACCAGCGGTGCTGAGAACCTTATTGAAATCGCTCAGATTTTTTTTTCCGTTGGTAAAAGTGGTACTGCAGCGCACACCATAAGTGCAATGCAAGTGAAATTCACAGGGGACGTATAGACTGGTGCACAGACCTCAGACATCAAAAATGGCATATCCACCAGCAGGTGGCGCTATAATCAAGGTAAACACGTTTTGGCCAGTAACTCCCACATAGTACGTTGCACATTCGATAACCTTACATGCACACATTCCCTGAATTGAGCAACATCTCGTGATATAGGCCACGCCCATTTCCGCCCATACTTTTTCCCCGCAAAATTTCAGAATATGCAAAACCTACCTACTCCTAGACTGTAAATCCAATCTGGAACAGGAACAACTTCTTGTAGGTTGCAGTGAAACCGGAAGTGATGTCATATCTTCATAAGAAACTTGGGCCAGTATTTGGGCCAGTACTTTCCCATGCCCCACTGAGGCTCTGTGCAAATTGCAATTTGGTACCAATCAGCCACTAGGTGGCGCTACAAATGCGATTGATGATTGATTAAAGTTGTGCCAATTGGCCTCTAGGTGGCAGTGTTATTGCAAAATCATGAAATATGCAAACCTACTTTTTCGAACTCCTCCTAAGCTGTGAGTCTGATCTGCACGAAACTGTGCACATAGATTCTATGGACATTCATGTACAAAAGTTATTAAAGTAATTTCAAGTTATAAAGCAAAAACTTCCTGTGGGTTGCAGTCAAAACAGGAAGTGATGTTATAACTCCATGTAGCTCTATTCGATTAACATGAAAGTTGGGCCAGTAGTTTCCCTTGGCACACTGAGGCCTTGTGCAAAATTTGGTGCCAATCAGCCGCTAGGTGGTGCTTTTGTTGCAAAATCGTAAAATATGCTAAAAAAAATTCCACACTACTGTTTTTGAACTAGATGTTTTCAAACCTCTGTGCTGATCTCCACCTGCGACCTGCATAGCACTCGTGGGACTGCAGGTCTGATTTAGACTGCCTCCGTGGGCTGCATGTTGTGACTTGCACTAGAGGCTTGGACCTCGTTAATATCTGCTTATAGGTATAGTTAATATTATCATTGTTGTTGTTGTTGTTTATTTGGTGTACTGGTGTGGGCTTCTTTTTTGGTGTGCTGGCGTGGGGTACAAATCATTATGGCTAAGAAATCAACAATTAATATATAATTGTACATTATTTCATTTATTGGATTCCAAATGTCAACTGTCAAAACTATTGACAAAACTATTCAACTGTCCACAAACAAATCACACTAGAAGTCAGGGGTTGACCAATAATAAAAAAACAATAGTACTGGCCACTCTGACCACTGAGCCAATTAATTTTAGTAAGCCAATATTTTCCGGAGTGCTACCTGTTGGTATCCTGGCTGTGCTGCTGCTGGATTACAGGGTCAAGTTTGCTTGTCATTTGCTGCCCTGTGTTACAGTAACCAGGAGCTAATATAGTTGTCTGGCTTCCACTTGTTCAAAGGAGTAAATCCACATTCACACTCAGCACTGCTTGCAAGAATTACATTAAGATACATTGGTTTCCAGAAATGACTTATGTATTACTGTATTCTTAATCCCTGAATCCCTCAAAAAGCATTTATTTCCTCCAAATCAAACTGTTCAGCCAACTGTCTGATGCTGGCCTGTCCATACCTTTTGTACATTGGGTCTGGCCAGTTTGCCTCAGCTAATACCTGAAATTGTTCAAGTAAGCTTTTGTCAGATGTAGTGATATTTGTCATTGATGGAGCCGCGAAAAACATCTGCTCCATGTTCCTGATCAGTGATTCAAGGAACTTTGCTTAATCTATCTGCCTCAACTTTGGACTGGTTGTTAAGATACCATGGAATGGAGGAATTCTGAACTCTGTGAAGCACTGAGTGCTTCCTGTCCTTTCTCACCTGGAACAATTATCAATCAATCAATTAATCAAGTTTATTTGTCACATGTAATCATATAAGGTACAATCACAGTGAAATGTTAGCATAGAAGAGACATGGGAAATTGTTCTCTTCATAAGCCTGTTTACTTTTGTGAGGGTCATTCCTTGTTGTTGTTCCTTGCATGGCAACGAACAGGTGTGCAATTTCCTCGAGTATATCGTACATACATGTATCTGTACATGGCCTTCTCTTTTTCATCCTGGGTGGCATCCTGTGATGCATTGTTAAAGTAGCAATGGAGTGAGTGCATTGTAAGATTTCCATACAGCTTTCACTGTACAAATGCATCTGGCAGCCCAACAGACATCCAGCACCCTTCCTATTTTCTGGAGACTTACGTCGACCTCTTAACTGAGCACACTCAGCAAGCTCATGACAGTTTTTCGGCAATCAATGGCAGAGGCTATAGATCTTGTCCATAAATATTGTGAAATGAATCACATCGTTAACCTCCTTCACAGCATCCCCAACTGCCAGTTCAAGCTCGCAAAACATATTTTCTAATATTTTCAATTTTACTTATATAGCGCCAATTCATAACATATGTTATCTGTTGCACTTTTCATATAAAGCAGGTCTAGACCATACTTTTTATAATATTATTTACAGAGACCCAACAATTTCCACCATGAGCAAGCACTTGGCGAAAGTGGCAAAGAAAAACTCTGTTTTAAAAGGCAGAAACCTCGAGCAGAATCTAGGCTCAGGGTGGGCGGCCATCTGCCTTGACCAGTTGGGAGGGAGGGAGGGAGAGAGCGAGAGAGAGAGAGAGAGAGAGAGAGAGAGAGAGAGAGAGCAGACATATAGTAGCACAATGCAAATTACACATAGAGATCCAAAATAATAGAAATAACAAATATCTAAAAAAAATAATTGAAGCAGCGGGTATTGAGCAGGAACATCGAGTCTGTAGGTGGCCTGGAATCATAGATCTAGACTCTACAACTCTGGAGGCAGAAATACCTGCTGAAAGCAACAGAAGGAAAGAAAGAAAATTGCAGGTCATCCAGGTTTTTATGTCCTTAAAGCATGCTTGAAGTTTAGCTAACTGACTGGTTTCATCTGGCTTGATCAATATATATAATTGGGTATCATCTGCTTAACAATGAAAGTTTATGGAGTATTTCCTAATAATATTACCTAAAGTAAAATTTCAATTCAATTCAATTTCATTCATATTGTGCCAATTCATAACATAAACCGTACTTTTTATCATATGCAATAATTACTTTATCTGTTTTAAGGCGTAAATTTGATAAAAACCCTGGGTCAGAAATGAGACAATACGCTTACCGCAGCACACTGAATGATATCCAGTTGTAAAAATTTATCCTGGGCCCAGGGAAATATACAATATATAAATATGCAAACGGTGTTTGCACCGTTCATTGGGGACTTGAAGGGCTGTCTCAGTGCTGTGGTGTTGATGAAAGCCAGATTGAAACTTTTCAAAGGTATTATTGTTTTCCACAGCAGCAAGAAGCTGCTTAGATACAAGTTTTTCAAGAATCTTCGAAATAAAAGGCAATTTGGAGATTGGGCGATAGTTATCCAGGAGGGTGGGATCAAGCCCAGGTTTTTTTAGGACTGGCTGGACACAAGCTTTTTTAAAGAAATCAGGGACGCAGCCAGTATACAGCGAGCTGTTAAAAATATTTTGTAAAAGGGGCACAATACAATCCATAACTTCCAATAAAAACCTAGTTGGGATTTTGTCCAGAGGGCTGGAGGACACTCTCATAAGAGACATTATGTCTGCGAGTTCAGGCAGAGTAACAGCAGAAAAATTGCTCAAAGAAAGAGCGGGTGATCCACATCAAAAAAGACAGAATTGGGGGTGATATCAGATCTTATTAACTCCACCTTTCCAGCAAAGTGCAAAAGAAACTTTTCACAATCAGCATCACACTCAGCAGGGGCACAAGGAGAGGCAGGGTTAACTAACTGATCCACAGTCTTAAATAGGAATCTGGGGTTGTGCTGATGGGCAGAAATGAGTGCAGAGAAATGACATGTTCTTGCATCCCTCACCATCCTATTATGAAGGCGTAATAACTCTTTCATGGCCACAAAGTGGACCTGGAGACCTGATTTCTTCCACCTGCGTTCTACTCTGCTGCATTTCTTCTTACAGCTTTGAATACTGTTATTTAACCATGGCTGTTTTCTAGTCTTTGAGTTTGGTCTATTTTGCTATGAGATCTAAGGTTGAAGAACACAGGTAGTTAAAATAATCAACCAAATCGTTGGTGTTGGAGGAATCGGGAAACACACTGCCAGGAGAATTGAACAATGTACAGAATTTTAAGGCACTATGCTCATTAAGGACGTGTGTGTACTTAGAGCGGGATAAGACAGTACTAGGAGCCTCTAATTCACAGTTAAAAACAATGCATAGGTGATCAGATACAAACATGTCCCTGAGTTCCACAGATGGGGTTTTCCGGCCCCATCTAAAGACTAGGTCTAAGGTGTGGCCACAGGAATGAGTTTGGCCAAACACATGTTGTTGAAAGTTAAAAGAGTTAGTGATATTTAAAAAATCAACAGGAAGGGCATTTGAGCGGTCATCAACATGGATATTAAAATCACCACAAAGAAGAATTCTATCATAATTTAACACAAGACTGGATAAAAACTCAGGGAGTTCCAACAAGAAGGAGCCAGCTGGTTTAGGGGGGCGATAAATAATAGCAAATATGACCGGGAGGGGGCCGCCAAGTTTAAACATGAGCACTTCAAAGGAGGAAAAATCATTGCAAGCTATGAGGTCACACTTTAAATGCTTCCTATAGACAGTAACAAGGCCCCCACCTCGACCACAGACCCTAGGGCGACTAAAGCAGTCATAATTAGGAGGGCACAATTCAGCCAGCTGACTGTGATCACCAGGACGTAACCAGGATTCAGTTAAGAACATAAAATCTAAATCAGTAGAAGAGATCAAATCATTTAAAATAAACGTTTTGTTAGAGAGGGATCTTACATCCCGAAAAGCCATCTTAAAAAGTCTGTGCTGCTTCAGATTTGAGGTTGAGACTGGAGGTAGGGTTCTGGCCGGGATCTTTATTAAGTTATTATTATTGTTGTGTCGGCTGTGTCTGTTTCGCACTAAGGACCTATCCGAAATTACCACAGGAATGTTAAAAGTGGCACTAGAGGGATCTGGGCTCCAGATAGCAGCACTATGATCAGTCCACAAGGGGGAGGTAGTGACAGCAGAAGGTGCGTGGCAGTTTTTGGTGGGCAGAGAAGAGGAAGAAGAAGAGCAAGGGGAAACAGGTGATGTAAATAGTCAACTACATGAGGAGGACAGCACAGCGTGCTGCAGGTTAGCCACCAGCATGCGACTACCTGACTTGTTTGGGTGAAGACCATCTCGTGCAAACAAGGAAGAACGAACCCAGAATAAGTTAAAGTTGTGAATAAAACCAACGTCATGGGTGCTGCAGACAGACTGGAGCCAGGTATGAAGGCTGAGGATCCTGCTAAAACAACCAATTCCACGACCCAGTGTAGGAATTGGACCCGAAATGAAAGCATGCTTTCCGGTGCTGTTGAGCTGGTCAAAGAGGTGGATGAAGTCTGCTTTCGTCAGCTCCGATTGCTGACGGGCGGTGTCATTGGTGCCGACATGGACTATGATTTTCATGATAGTCATCGGGAGTGCAGCCAGAAGTCCGGGGAGCTTTTCGAGGTTGTCGGGGGTCGTAGCTCCGGGAAAACAGTGTGTGACCGCATTAGCGAAGCGGATATTCCTCAATATGGAATCTCCAACTATCAGCATAGTTGGGGGGATGAGAGGAGGCAGAGTCTGTGATCATGGAGACCGCCGAGTTCCATCAGCCGTCCCTGGGATAGCTGTGGCCGGGGACTGCTGCGGCGAGGGGGCAGTGTCCTCCTTAGGAGAGGTGTTCTCTGCCGTCTCAGGACGAATGAGACCCCCAGAGCTTCTCCTGATCATGGCCTCTTTCAATAACTTGCGGCTAGAGGAGGAGGAAGACTTGGCTGCTGGAAGATGGGGGTGTCCCTCCAGTGGAGGAAAGTCCTGCGTGTCCAGGATGTCAAACCTGTTGGCCAGCGGGAGGTCCCAATGTGAAGGTGGAGGAGGCAGGTGCTTTGCACCATGTCTGTCCTTACAGGCTACAGTCCAGTGCTCCGGTTGGCGTGGAGTCGAACTCACCGGAGCCTTCTCACCTCCCCTGCCAGCGAGTGACTGTGCATCCACTGGGGCTCGGCAAGTACTAGAAATGGCAATTTCTTTGGGCTTCGCACCCATGAGGAGCCGCGGATCTTCAGGCTTAGCTGAAACGGCTTCATGCTCCGGGGCGTCAGTGATGATGGAGCCGAGCAACGAAAGAGTGGGATCATTGTCCAGTGCTGGAGTGGAGCAGTCAGGGGAGTGAGAAGGGATGGTCGCAGTCCGGTTGCCGCAGACAGAGGAGCTGAGGACTGCCAGGTGTTTTGCCTGGGCCGAGGCGACACTGGAGAACTCCAGGATGAGCTTGTTTTTTTCTCTGAGCTCGGCTTCCAGGCAGGCGATACTTTTCCTCAGCTTTGAGACGGTAAGGTGACAAGATCCACACTCAGCCTTCAGGCTATCATTTAGTCCGTGAGAGTGCTTTGAAACTTAAAGTCCACAGTTAAGTCCATAAAAGTGCTACAAGCTTAAAATCCTTGGTAAAAGCGACCGGCTAGCCTAGCCACCGGACTACAAACAAACCTAGCTAAGCTAGCAGCAGTGGAGGTAGTCCAGTAATGATTTAAAGAACTTGTGTCTTGTTGTTCTTTTTAAAAAAACCCTAGAGAGGGCAGCTGGAAACATGGCTGAAAAACATGTCATGAAAAAAGTGTATTATAATCCATCACATCCGGTAGTTTTGGGGGAGTGAAGCGACTACGCAGAGCCATGCAGGATGGAACAGGGAAAAAAGTCAACGTAGAACGAGTCAAAGATTTTTTATCGGAACAGGACTCATATACTCTGCATAAACCGGCCAGGATACATTTAGTCAGAAATAGAATGTTTGTACCACGACCTCTAAATTAGTTGCAGGCAGACCTTTGTGATATGCAGGCCTTGACCGAACACAATGATGGGTACAATTATTTATTAACGGTCATCGATGTATTTTCAAAACGGGCTTATGCCAGAGCCTTGAAGACAGGAGACAAGGTCTCTAAGGCCTCTAAGTTTAGTGGTGGTTATTATCACAACCTTGACCAGCTCAAGATAGAGCTGAGCGCCTTTCTTAGAAAAATTTACTCCGATATTTATTTAGGGTTTAGCTCCATTCAAAAGAGATTTGATTTTCAGGCAGGAGGTCAATATCATCTACGAGTTCATCCCCCTGTGGCTTACATGTTGGGGGTTAAGCTGGGAAAATGGCTTGTTTTCAATCAAAAGTTGGCTACCTATCCAGCTGATATAAAGAGAGGATTTTATCACATGTATTGTCACATGATGTGGTACGACATCAACTGGTTCGTGATGCATACGCTCCACCCTTGAGAACAATTGCTACACAAGGGATATACAGGGACGTCATCACGCAAAATTTTAATCCACCCTGCTACCTACTGATGGTCAAGCGACACAATGAAAACATCCACATTGAGATAAAGACGGATCAAAATAATCCTGCGAATTTTACCTTTGGGAAGACTATCGTAAAACTCCATTTTAGACCTTCCAAAAAAAATCCTCTGTGACAAAAAATCAATTCAATTCAATTTTATTTATAGCACCAATTCATAACAGAAGTTCTCATTGCGCTTTTTCTGTAGAGCAGGTCTAGACCATACTCTTTATAATATTAATTACAGAGACCCAACAAATCCCATCAGAGGCTCGATCCTCACTGTTTTGTGAGTTATTATGAAAATCAGGTAGGGGGTGCTCTCCCTGGTTTTTACAGAGCGCCTGTTATGTACGGGAGAGGAATCGGTTAGATTTTTTCTAAACTATTTCGTTTTGTATCGCCTTTGGTGAAAAAAGGATTTGCCATTGCTAAGCCTCATCTTAAATCAACCGCAAAAAACATTGCCTCGGAGGTGAAAAGCCACGTGGTTAGTAGAATAGGGGTTTGATCCGACAACGGGGCTCAAGAAGGTTCCGGTGGTATGATGGTTTTAGCCAGAAGACTGAGGAAGAGACCTCCTGGGCAGCGAGTACAAGAGCGTAGGTCAAAAAAGAGAAAATGAGTAGGGGGAAGTAAGTCTAAAGGAAAGCACACTGTTGTGAGCTCCAGAGATATATTTTAGAAAACAAATATGGCTCTTTTACATCCCAAATTGGCCGAATGTAATATGGGTGAGTTGGATTTATTTTCAGCACTCATGATGCAACTGTCTATCGATGAAAAGCTCTACGCTCTACACAGAAGTCCTTCCTTTGCCAGCCATTACTGACGGAGGTCCTATTGAATTTTTTATCCTCAGAGATGGGGGAAAATACATGGATCTGGATGATACTTTGATTCATCTTTGTGGGAAATTACCAACGGCGACGGATCAAACCTAGCCGCTGACGCAGCAGTGGGTCTCATCAGTTATCCTCTAAATAAAATTTTTAACCAATGCAACGTTATTCTGGGGGATAGGTTCATTTCACAATCCAACTCACCCTTACAGAGCGATGATAGTGACCCTCCTCAACTATTCAGACAACCCAGCAGTGAACTGACTTTTTAGCGTATTATTTTACAAAGACACGGCTGGTGCTACCAAATAATGGTCAAAACAGGGGATTAAATCAGAGAGATTGGTTCACCTCAGAATCTAAAGAGCTTCACCTGCTAGGTCCTCTTCACGCAGACATATTTTTCTTCTCTTGAACTCTCTTCCTGGGAACGATGCCTAAATATCTAGTGATAGCGATGGTGAACCATGAAGACTTCACAGGAAAAAGAGATCTGTCACCCTTCAATTTTATTCACATCAATGTTGAATACATGGCTCTGTGTCAGGACGGGAGACAGGTGCCTGCCAAAGGCAGTCCTGTCCTGGTCCTTTCCAACCTCAATTCAAACAGGGGTTATCCGTCAGAGAGTTTTACAATATATTTACCGCTACAGGGAGACACTTGAAAGATTTACCTCTAAGCATCGACCAGAAGGAATTTCAGCGGGGCTACTCTTTGTTCGTTTTTAATCTCAATGCCTGAGAAGATGCCAATGCATTGTCGTGCATTTCCAATGGAAGTTTAAGACTGAAAATGAGATTCAGAGAACCTTTGCCCATAATACTACTCATCGTTTATACTTGTTACGAGTCTATTTTGAAGATCAATTCCAAACGACAGGTGCTTGTGGACTATTACTGAGACAATATGAACAATCATCAATTAATTACTACGTCATCTACTAGGAGATGCGTTTTGTGGAGTGTGGGCAGTTACCTCTACTGCGTCAATCCTTTCCAGCCTTTTTTATCGTCAACACACACCCTGCACATGAACCAGGAGAGCACTGGTTGGCCCTCACTCTTGAGGAAGGCAAAAAAGGCAGCTTTTTTGATTCTTTCGGATTCTCCCCGGATTTTTCACATTATCCTAAAAGCATCTTGCAATTTTTAGAAAACCGTTGCGAATCTATTTTATACCGCAACCGTCAGCTTCAACACGTTCTGTCTACGGTGTGCGGTCAGCATTGTGTTTATTATTTATGCCACAGAGCCTGCGGTCTATCTTTTGAAAATGTGCTGTCTTTGTATCAAGATGATGTGATGAA
>JAQHUH010011863.1:450920-464966 GCA_029910985.1 Siniperca undulata
GTTTTCCTGATCTTAATGGCGGGGGTGATGTTTCCATCTCATCGTCCCAACGCGGTGCTAAGGGCGTCTGTTTTTTCCCCTTCTTCAACACTAGGAGTGACCCCTCATCGTCATCATCCCAATGTGGTCCTCCTGCGGGGGTTACTCATCAAGAATGAAGGGATGTTGAGCTCCCGTAAAGTATTTAGAAACCCCGTCCATGCCTTGGGTTCTCGGGATTTTTTTATTTATGACGGAGAGATTTTTAAACAGGTCTAGCAGGTGTGAGCTTTTCACAATCTCTCCCTTATGGACAAACTCTGCAGAGGGAGCCCATCCACTCTTGGTTACTTTCTTCATAATGTACTCTGCATTGTTACGGTAGCGAGCAGGTAGGTTTTGCAGCACCTCACTAGTAGTTTCATCCAGCATTACTTGTTTGTCGTATAGTAAAGGTGTGTTTCTTATTAAACGTGCCGACATGCTGGATCAGGACTTGGATTTAGGTAGATAGACGACGGGCCACTGATGGGGGAGTATTCCCGTCCTTAGTCTGTATTGTCCTGGGCAGCTGGGTGTGAGATCGATGATTAAATACCTGGATCTTTGGTAGTGTCTTCAAAACTTTCTAATAAAAAGGCTTTTCGTCCGGGAAACCTTTATTGAGCCAGTATATTAATTTGCAATCCGTCTCAAGGATTTTGAAACAGTACAAGATAATTACTGTTTAAACTGATGGTGCGGCTGTGTTTACCTTGATGGAAAAGATTCTGAGTCAGCATCATGATGGACATGTTCTTGTGATGTCTGTATTGTGTAAAAATTCTGACTACATTGGGATGGCCAGAGGCCTAAAATATGACATTGTCAAATGATTATTTTGATCAGGCGGAAACAGGTTTTCATCATCAAAAGAAGGAGGCAGGCCCTTGTCAAATTTAATCTTTTTATTCTTCTTTTGCAGTTCAGCATACAACGGTTGAAATGATGTAAAAATCCATACAATGTTATCAGGCATCATATCCATCACATGATTACAGTTTTCCAAAACAAACTTTACAAAATAAGTCTTGCCACAGCCACTCGGTCCTGTGACCTGACAAGAAAAAGGCACTTTCAGTCTGAGGTCAAATTCAGTTTCTTTGGATGAAAACATTTTCTCCTCAATTACCAAATGGCAATGTTTGTCCTAGACTCAGCAGCCGTCTCTTATCTTTTAGAACTTTTTTTGGAATGATGTGTGTGCAAAATCCCTTGGTTTGCATAATAGTCACTGATGTACTTTTCTCTGCTATCCTGATCTACAGGGTCGGACAGGTAACCCGAAGCTTCCTGTTTACCTTTCAGACAAGTGTGCATATAGTCAACAAATATAGAATCGCTCCTTCTATCAAAGTGCCATACCTCAGTTATTTCAGCTATCCGATAGCCCATCTCCAAAGCCTTGTTAAATTCAAGAGTGACCCAGACACTGGTCAACGCCCTGTCATCATCGCTATGCCGACACGGACCCTCCTGCAAATTGAGTTTGGCGCCTGCTCGACAAAGGGTAAACACAAGCTTAAGCCCTGTCGTTCTATAGGGCAGGACTGGAAAGTACAACTCTCTTGGCAGGTAGACCCTTGTCCTGATTAGCCCACAGTAGCTTTGAGGTTGAACTGACGCCTGTAGTTGTCCGGAGAGGGGCGTTTTCGGTGGTAGAAAGTTTGTAAGAAACACCTTCATGTATGCCGACACGATGGTCGTTCAGCTGAAGGGATCAACGGTGGTTTCATCGATATACTGTTTTCAGTATACAGCATGCGAGAATGTCTACATCATTTTGACAATAGAGGCGTGCCTCTTTCATGAAGTTCAATGTGCCGTGCAGCACCGTCTCGTACCAGTTGTAAAAGTCTTAGTTGCTCCATTGTCATGGTCTCAATACCGTAAGACTGAGGGGGTGGGTACTCGCCTGTGTAAGTCAAATGGGTCTCTGAGCTGAAACCGTGAGAAAAGTACCCCTTCAATGATTTTATCACTGAACCCCAGCGCTTTCGGCACGGCTGCTAAACGCATAGTTAGAAAGGACAAAGAGTCAATATATCTTTGTTTGTAATTGATATCGGTGACACAAATGACTTTTGACCCTTGCATTGTCACGGAATAACAGGCAGGGGACACTGAGATGGATGGGAATATCTTTATTTAGACGACAGCCAGAAGTGGAGAGTGTGGAGATAGGTAGAGTGGATCTGGGGAAGTCACCGGAGGGAAGCCACAGGAGACTGGAGAGACCAAGGAGGAATGGAGCAGCCACGGGGAACGGGAGAAATACTGGAACGATCAGAAAGAGCACTGTAGTTACCGGGTATATGGAGTCTTATACATAAACGAGGTTGGACACTGAGTGTGGAGAGTGGAGTGGCTTTATAATGAGTGTGATTGGGGCTGAATGAAGGCAGGAGTGTAATTTGGACCAGGTGTGAGTGATTACAGGCTGGTGAGGACAGGCTGTGACATGCATAATCAAAGAGGGTTTATACCTAGTTCGACCATGGCTTTGATAAGGAGATAGTAGCTGTCAAAACCTTGGGCATTGTATGCTACAAACACTGCATTTTTGTACAAAGGTCGTCTGAAATGCAGTAGACACTCTTTAGCACAATCTGTGCACTGAAAGCTCCATGTTTTACCATCTAAGGTTTGTGTACACACTAAAAATGGAACGTGAACGCCATTCTCGTTGACATAGGTTTCAAAATCATAAAACACCACTTTTTCATTGTGTTTTGCTTCAAGGGGTAACATTTGGATGTAGCGCTGATGAAACTCTGTCTCAGAGTCAGAGATCAATTTCTCGCCGCAAATTTTACATTTTGCAGTCTGGCAAATGTTTACCATTACCGTTCATGGCACAGTAGTACAGCCTTGCACATTTGGTAAATTTTTTTGTACAAGGCACAAGCGCTGGCATATGTTTGACCTCTCGATCTCGGTGAAAGGTGCAACAGAAAGGTGAGCGACACGTTCTGTTGCACTGGTCACACACAACAGGTTGACAAGGTCTCTGTGTACAACCAGGGTCAAAGCATATGGTGCAATGAACGTCGCAAGTATGGCCCAACACGCTGTTAAAACCTGTAAACATAAGCAAACCTAGAAAGGCTTTGAGATTTTTAACTGCATAGTAGTGATTTTGGAAGAGAAACAAAATCAGAGTTTTACTCCGTCTTGGACTATCTGTCAAGAATTTGTGGAGAGCCGTCATCCTTGGTTCTGTAAAACACTAAAATTTTACAGTCCAATACCCTTTCAAATTTTTTGATGTCACTAAAGGATACAGCAGTCTGATCGTCTAACCCTACTTCATTTTGAAGCTGTCTACCACGTTCGAGGGCTTCTCTATTGCTGATATCGTGTTGTAACAGATGAGCCAGACAGATGGCAAAACATAGTTGATTCTCTCTGTTCTGGACGATGTTCAGAAAACATCTTTTTTTTATGATTTCACAGTCTAGCATTTTCCCCAGAATTCGTTTCCCCCTGCCCCTAGGATTCTGGATTACTTTCACGATAAGATCTAGCTGACCATCGGCCATAACGGCCCAGTTGGACTGCACAACACGGAGTAAGTCAGCTAGGCTAGGAAGCTCGTCATTCTGTAAGACGACCGAGACGTTACTATGGAGATTTTGCCCGCGCAGCCCTAACTGCACCACATCTCGAGGAGTCGCGTATGCCAATGCTTGCTGTAGCAACACATCTGCTTGTTGTAGAGTTGTGTTGTAATATACACTGTAGTCCACTATTCCATCTGTGTTAAGCAGGGGTGGAAAGTTTAATAACTGTCTGATTTGATAATTTGCAAATCGACTTCGGCGCACAACACTTGGATGTGGTGAAATACAAGCACCTCCTTGCTGCACAGGAGGACTGGGTATGCTGAGATCGATATGGTTTGTGGGTGTCTGAGAACACCAAGATAATACTTATGAGAAACACTATAACTCAAACCAGCGGCTATAATACCTTATGAGAGCCAATTTTGTTAAAAAAATCATTTTAAAGCACAACCTCTTTAATTTCACATGTACAAAACCTCAGAAAATCACCTTTATAACAACTTATCCCTACATATAAACACCAAGATAATACTTATGAGAAACCAATGAAGAGATATAACTCAAACCAAGTTCTGGATTCTCAAAACTGGTTCTCCTGTGGTTGTGACCCAGTGAGAATCCTGGATCTCTGTCCGCTGGTTGAGCACTAGCTCTTCACAGCTGTCAGCGATTGATTAGTGGTTGAGGCAGGCTCCTGGTGAAATGACGGTTGTTCTTCAAAATATTGATGCGGTATCACAACCCCAGGATCTCCTCCGGTCAACTGGACAGGGTATAGGGTTCCTGTGTGAAAACAAGGGTTGACCTCTTGACCTTCTCTGGCTCCTCTGTGTGTGTGTGTGTGTGTGTGTGTGTGTGTGTGTTTATTCGGTGCAGAGATTAGCCTCTGAGATTTAACATTTCTTTTACTTATACTTATTTTTCTCGTTATTTGTGATGATTATTATACAGATCTCCCACACAGCGCTTCACACAGAAACTTCAAGTACATTTGACATCTGGCTCTGTGTTAAAGACATTAATTGTAATTTCCCCTTATGATATTGTGAAATTTTAAAGCATAATCTTTTTCAACATAAGAGTGAGTAAAGGTCCCCAGATTCCAGAATGTACCCTTATTTTGTACTAAGTGTGTATGAAAGTGTTGTCCGGCTGACATTCATTCAGTCTGTCTTCAAGAAGAGCAACAAACAGCATGGGCACCCCATATGGTTTTATTTTCTGTGTGAGGAGCTTAACCCACCAATGTCAAACTGCCTTCACAGATGATTGAGCAGCAAGGAATCTTCAGAAAGAGCAACAAACTTTGACCACCAAGCTGCCATCGAACTGTAGTTACAGAAGAACTGTCAGTAGAAGTTCGCAAAACCCAGAAAGCATTGAAGTTCCTTGCATGCCGAAGGAGCAGGCCAGTGACCGCCTTGGTCTTAGCCGGATCCATCCAGATGTTACCAGTGTTGACAATGAACCCCAGTAAGGATACCTCTGAGGCATGAAACTAACACTTTTCTGCCTTACTGAAGAGCTGGTTCTCTAAGAGCCTCTGGAGGAATTGGCGCACATGCACCACATGCTCCTGTTTGGACTTGCAAGAGATGAGAATGTCATCCAAGTACACAAAAACACAAACATTGAGCAGATCCCAGAGAACATCATTAACTAACCTTTAAAAAACTGCGGGGGAATTGGTGAAACCAAATGGCATAACTAAATACTCATAATGTCCACTAGGAGTATTAAGCATTGCGGAGGTTGAGTTTGGAAGGGATGGTAGCACCTTGTAGCTGTTCAAAAGCAGAGGAAATTAGTGACAGCGATGTGATGGATGATCCCATATTTCAACTGTAATTTCTACTCCCAGTTCTCTCCCCGTCACTCAGCCTCTCCACAAGAACATTGTCTGAGAATGCTGTAAAAATTACTGATGGAGACTTTGCCCTTAGAACAAAACACCTTATTTTCTATGTTTTTTTTCTGTTCTTATCTGAAAGAAATGAAAAAGATCTTTGTTGGCTATGTTGAATTTCCGTACTATTTGACTAAAGGATATCTTTTCACCATCACACAAGTCTCCTAGATGGAAAATGCCCTTTGTGATCCACAGTGTAAATCCAGGATCCATTATGCCAGGCTGGAAATCTGGACTGCTATTGGGGTAAAGGATGATATTTTCGCTACGTTGCCCTCTATTTGTCGCACCACACTCCAAGCCCTGATTGTATTAATTGTTATTGGATTATGATAATATTTCTTAACTGATTTCATCTTATTGAGGAAAAGCAAATTAATATGAGCACATTTTGTTTGTGAGGCTTCAATGTCTAGCCAAATTGAGGAGGGGTCCTTGCATGCCTTTTCAACCACATAAGATAGAAATGAACTTAAATGATATTTTTTTATATCTGGAAAGTCCACATCCTCTAGACTACTGGGAAGCTGCAACTTGGACATTTGCAAGGTCAATGCAGGGTCTTTTTTGTTCCAGATGAAATAAAAAAATAAATGGTGGTTTGGTTAAGTGTTTGCTGGAAAATGAAAATGACTGGAATCATTCGTATTGGGTAGAGCAGACGAGGACGAATGTTCATTTTGAACAAGGATATTCGGCCAAGCCAAGAAATGGGAAGAGTGCTCCATTGCTCAAGATCATTGAGCTTTTAAATATAAAAAAAAAACCTTTGTCCTTCACCCTCCGCGGGTGGTCTCATCCTTCGAGCTCGGGTCCTCTACCAGAGGCCTGGGAGCTTGAGGGTTCTGCGCAGTATCTTTGCTGTTCCCAGTACTGCACTCTTCTGGACCTTGATGTCTGGTGTTCTTCTAGGGATCTGCTGTAGCCACTCCTCCAGTTTGGGGGTCACTGCCCCGAGTGCTCCGATGACCACGGGCACCACTGTCGCCTTCACCTTCCAGGCCTTCTCCAGCTCTTCTCTGAGCCCTTGGTACTTCTCTAGTTTCTCATGTTCCTTTTTCCTGATGTTGCCATCGCTTGGTATCGCCACGTCAACCACAACGGCTTTCCTCTGCTGTTTGTCAACCACCACGATGTCAGGCTGGTTCGCCATTACCATTCTGTCAGTCTGGATCTGGAAGTCCCACAGGATCTTGGCTCGGTCATTCTCTACCACCTTTGGAGGTGTTTCCCACTTTGACCTCGGGGTTTCCAGTCCATACTCAGTGCAGATGTTCCTGTACACTATGCCAGCTACTTGGTTATGGCGCTCCATGTATGCTTTTCCTGCCAGCATCTTACACCCTGCAGTTATGTGCTGGATTGTCTCGGGGGCCTCTTTGCACAGCCTACACCTTGGGTCTTGTCTGGTGTGGTAGATCTGGGCCTCTATCGCTCTGGTGCTCAGGGCCTGCTCCTGTGCAGCCATGATGAGTGCCTCTGTGCTGTCCTTCAATCCAGCCCGCTCTAGCCATTGGTAGGACTTCTTGATATCAGCCACTTCAGTTATGTTCCGGTGGTACATCCCATGTAGGGGTTTGTCCTCCCATGATGGTCCTTCCTCCAGCACGTCTTCCTCTGTTCCCCATTGCCTGAGACATTCCCTGAGCACGTCATCTGTTGGGGCCTTATCTTGGATGTACTTGTGGATCTTGGATGTTTCATCCTGGATAGTGGCTCTCACACTCACTAGTCCACGGCCGCCTTCCTTACGGCTAGCGTACAGTCTCAGGGTGCTGGATTTGGGATGGAACCCTCCATGCATGGTGAGGAGCTTTCGCGTCTTAACGTCTGTGGTCTGTATCTCTTCCTTTGGCCACCTTATTATTCCCGCAAGGTATCTGATCACTGGCAGGGCGTAGCTGTTTATTGCCTGGGCCTTGTTCTTGCCATTGAGCTGACTTCTTAGGACTTGCCTTACTCGTTGGAGGTATTTGGCCGTTGCCGTCTTCCTTGTTGCCTCTTCGAGGTTGCCATTTGCCTGTGGTATTCCAAGGTACTTGTAAACATCCTCAATGTCTGCTATTGTTCCTTCTGGGAGTGAGACCCCTTCTGTGTGGACTACCTTCCCTCTCTTTGCCACCATTCGACTGCAATTCTCAAGCCCGAATGACATCCCAATGTCAGAGCTGTAGATCCTGGTGGTGTGGATCAGTGAGTCGATGTCCCGCTCACTCTTAGCGTATAGCTTGATGTCAACCATGTAGAGGAGGTGACTGATGGTGGCCCCGTTCCTGAGTCGGTATCCATAGCCAGTCTCGTTGATTATTTGGCTGAGGGGGTTCAGACCTATGCAGAACAGCAGTGGGGACAGAGCATCTCCTTGGTATATGCCACATTTGATGGATACTTGTGCAAGTGGCTTACCATTGGCCTTAAGGGTGGTTTTCCACAGCCTCATCGAGTTTGCAATGAAGTCTCTTAGAGTCCTGTTGATGTTGTACATCTCCAAGCATTCAGTGATCCATGTGTGCGGCATTGAGTCATATGTTTTCTTGTAATCAATCCAGGCAGTGCACAGGTTGGTGTGTCGGGCTCTGCAGTCTTGGGTAACTGTTCTGTCAACCAGGAGTTGGTGTTTGGCTCCTCTGGTTCCTTTGCCAATGCCCTTCTGTCCTTTGCTCATGTAGCGATCCATGTGTCCACTTATCTTAGCCGCGATGATGCTTGACATGAGCTTCCATGTTGTGGAGAGGCTGGATTCTGTTCAGGGAGGTTGCTGTGGTCCTTTCTCAGAGCCGCCAGCCACTGTGAATCGCTGTTGTGTGATGCCTCCCTCTCCCATATACTTTTCCAGTACTGCTCCGTTTCCAGCCTTGGTGGGTCTGCTCTGCTGTTATTACCCTGCCATTGAGCGTACACTTTCGCAGGTTGAGTTGCGAACAGCCGGTTTATTCTTCTGGCTATATATATATATAAATTTTGGTTCCGATTGGAGAAAAGTCCTTGCTGTGCAGTCTGTTTGTGCAGATGGAAAAACCAGTCGCTCCGTCTGTTGTTCTCCTCAAAGTTAGTTCTTAAAGTTAGCTAGTACAGCCTAATTAGTAATTACACTGCATCTAGATGATCTCTGTTACGAATAGTAAAGATGTTAGTTTATTTCAGATATTTTAGCTAGTATTCTAGAAATCAGGTTTTGGGTTGGTAGTTCTTCCAGTTAGCAAAGTAGGCATGTAAACGTAAATAGGGTCGTAAAAAGTTATATCTCCTAAATATATCAAATATCTAGTACAGCCAAACTAGTAATTACATTGCATCTAGATGATCTATGTTGAGAAAAACTAATGATGTTGGTTTATTTCAGATATTTTAGCCAAAACAGGAGTCAAACATCCTGTGGTTTACAGCTTCCACATGACGTAAAGCACCGAAAGCAGCCAATAGGAAGAGAGAAAAAAGTTGTTAATCTACACAGGCCTGGATGAGGGAGCATTTCGTGCCAAAAAGGCTTTGTAAAAACATGACGTGGCATAATATGTCTGGCCGATTATGAATGTAAGATCGTATAATAAGTAATTTATTAAACGTGGGGTATGCAATTCCAATCCATTACACGTTTTTTTGTCAAATTCAGCGGATATCTCCTTGAGGCCCGCTAGCTGTGCGTTCTGTGTGTGCGCTGAAAAAAACTCCTGGCTCTGTAAATGCTAAACAAAGTGGCTTGGACCAAGCCACACAACACTATTCCAGCCATTCCAGCTATGATTTTTGTGTCAGGTAATGTTAAATGACTTGCCCACGGACAGTCAGCTTACTTTCTAGTTTGCCAAGATCTGCTGTTGTTGTGATGTTAGCTGTAGTAGCAGGAGATTTGCGAGTATCGCTGTCTGGAGCTGCTGTGCTGGCTCTGGGAAACCGCCTCGTCCTCTCTGGCTGTTAGCTTCGCAGCAGCAACTGTAGGGACAGTTTGCTAACCCACAACCTAGCTAACGTTAGTTACATTACTTGCTGTGTCGTTGTTCGCTCTATATCATGATATTTGTCATGGTATTGGATTTCTCCAGAATCGCATGCCCCACCTTTTAAGTAATTTACTCTTTTATTAATTTCTCAAGTGTGCTGTGAATAAGTGAGAATAACTGCTGTGACAATGGCAGAAAACATGGCTAAAAACTGTAATAATAACAATATGGTCAGTGTTAATTTTAAGGTTATTCATAACACTGGTTATAGCACTACAAGGCTTTAGAAAGTCACTGAGACAAGAACATCTACAAAAACAGCGTTAATAGTCCAATTTAAACCAAGTTTTTTTTTTTTTTTGTTTAGATTGACAGGACAGTTCACAGCTCAAGAAAAACATACATGGAATCTGTTGGACCAGTTACAATAAAAACACACACAGCACCTAAACTGTCTGAGTTTGATGAATTTTGGAGACATTTTAATGATAAATAACAACCCATAAAAACTTGCTCAAATTAATCATTAAAAATTAGGAAGCAGCAAACCAGTCCTGGTCACCATCATCATCATCATTGTATATTAGGCCCTCCCCATGTCAAGCATACAGACACTGAGACAGTGCCTGACAGGCAGGGGTTGTCTGGGGTTATGTAACCATGCGTTGCAGGAACAGTCTGGTACACGTTGGTGAAACATCACAGTGGTATGATTCTAGCGTTCTTTCCAGCTGTTTGACACGTTAGATGAGAGCAGCCTTTGCACCAGGCTGCTCTGTGTGTCATTGATGGCAGAGCACAGAAAGGCATGCTGCTGATGGAGGTGCTCAGTTCCAGTTCTCATTTTCTGGTAAAGCATGAGCTTTTCCTCAGCTCCCCAAGTCTTCATATGTAAGGCATTAATCCCTCGCCTTTTCAGACTCCTCAAAACCTCATCTTCTTCAATCTGGAAGAGGACAGACGAAAACAGAATGCTATGTCATGTTACCAGGTGGTTTCTAAAATGATTTGCAAGTAGTTGCCAGGTGGTTAGTAAGTGGTTGGCAGGTGGTTAGTAGAGTGAAAACAGACATATACTGTTTCAGCCTCCATATATGACTCACAAGTCCCAGATCTATATATTAGAAAAAGTAAAGCAAAATAATTCAGTAATTACAAACCTGAAATCATTACTGTGGAACACCAGAACAAACATTGCATAAGTTATAAGAGAGGCCTTGGTGGTAAGTGATTATTAATCACATCATATTCAATTATTGCAGCATTATAGCAACTCTTCATTTATAACATTATTGTGACAGTTTCCTACAACAATATGCTACGTTACTGTCTGGCTCATAACTGTGTAATCACACCTAGGCTTCCATGTTGAAGCACATGAGTAGGGCACTTAAAGATGGGTGTAATTACCATATAGTGTTACATAAACACCTCGAACTCTTACTTGAGCTTGTAGAACTGAATCAGGTTGATGATTTAGTTCCCTATCCATCTAGAGACAGTGTCTGCAGAACAGATTAAGACAGACAGTGTCTGCAGAACAGATTAAGACAATATTACAGCTTAAATAAAGTGCTTCATTCATTCTTCACCCACACCGTTTACAGGATTGTACATCATTACTGTACATTGAGAGGTAAGTATAACATATTTGCAATATTCTTTGTTAATAATATTTGTGACCTTATTACAATATTCAAGACTTTCATGCATTCGCTTCAGTTGCGTATTGGTTTCAACCAACACTGGACAACAAAAACAACATGAAACAAGACAACCGTCAATGCTACATACTCTACTTTGTGCAAAATGCGCTCGTAAATGGAATCTAAAATTCTACTACTCACAACTATTGTTACCTGCTTCTAACGTGCATAGTTTACCTGGTGCCTCTCTGATGCCAGATGAGATGTCTTCTTAAGTGAGACTTGATATTTTCCCTGCTTTGTGTAACTTTTACAGAAGGAATTTACTTATGTTGACAAATTTGTGTTTGACCAGCTAGACTCCAGAATATACAATATATATTTTTTAAATGAAACCACTAAGCACAGTGGTTACATTGTGTGTTTATCAAAAGAAAAATCAGTTTTCCACTGGAGTTTAAAAATGTACTCACATGCAAATGTGAGGCAACAACATAGGCAATGACAACTCGCAGGCGTATGTTCTTATCCTCATATCTTTGGAGAAGCTCATCAATGACATACAGGGGATAGGCTAATCTATTTCAACACAAAAATGTCAATGATGAAACACTTAATACTGAGAAAAAATGAATAATAATTATCCAGACAATCTCCAGCATCAAATTAAAGTTTCATTCTATTCTCAATAAGGGCACTCAAAATGATAAAAACGTTTTTAATTTTTGATGTGATACCAGGTATTCCTGGTATCCTTTTCAGCAACAAACATGCAGCTCAACCACGCTTGTCCCTGAGCTTTGCTTCGTCACAAGGCCATGATAGTGTCCAGTAACACTATCATATCTCATATCTCCATCCACCTGGGAAACAAAGAGTAATCCTGGTTTTGTATCTGGTGCTACAAAAAAAGAGTTTAGGTCAGCAACAACCAGGGAATAAATAATGTACTTACAAGTTCTTAAAGCAAATGTTGAAAGATACACAACATCCCACATTCATACTCATACAACCTTAATAAATTCAGAGCAACAGGTGGTTGCACTTATACTATTACTATTTTATTATAATAGTTTATACAATAATGAACTGATTGTGCAGATATCAATTCAGTTCCAAACGTCTTTGTCGGAAGTGGTGATGCCTAAACTGGGATATGGATTCTCCCACGAGGGCTCGGTAGAGTGTGTTAACCTATGGAGGCTGTTCTCATTCACATTTCGTAGTTATACCTACGAAAAGTAATGCACAATAATGTGTATATAACCCACGTAATCGGGAACCACGGGCAGTCACATTTATCATTAGGATGCAACCTCTAGTGGCCTCAGTAATTATGACGGGATCAAAGGAGGAAGTCAGATGAGAAAGTATAAAGAGCTTCACGTGATTTACTTCACATGAAATCACGTGACTTACGTATTTACGTCACGTGAGTCACTTACTGTGAGTTACTAATGTAACTTATTTTAACCGTAACCATGAGCTTTTACTAAACCTAACCAAGTAGTTTTGGTGCCTAAACCTAACCAAACTACGACCGTTTCACAACGTTAACCACATGTTTAGTGTTACCATGACGATGAAGGTCTGGTACGCCTGTTGCTGGACATTTGTAGGATTATGCACGAAAAATGGTGCATTACTTTTCATAAGACATCTACGAACCGTTGTATGAGGATACATTGACCTATGATAAAGCAGCAGTCACTGAAAACATTACTGTTTCATGTTCATAGATCTACCACATGCAGGGCTTTCCACAAGGATATGGAGTAGCCAGCCAGAGGGGGCTGAATTAAGATTTTGACCGTAAAAGCCTAAATTTGGTGGCCTCTGGCACATTTTCATGCCACTATTTCATTATAAACACTGATCTTAATTATTGCTTCATTGAATAAGTTTGCCTACCCAATTGTAAAGGTGTAGTAAATTATTGTAAGAGAGAATTAGGCTTGGTGTGTAATCATATGCAGTTGTTAATTATCACATCCATAGTCAGTCTTCACACGAAGGTAACTGAAATGTTCACTTCACATGCAGGACCTCTGCAAACTGACTTGTAGTGTGAGGTTGTTTCTCCAGCGCAGGTTGTTGCAAAAACCCTCAAAAGAAACCTGACACTCCAGTGACAGAAAAACAAAAAGCTCTAGCAGAGGGATGGAAAAGGCTGTCTGGGGCTTGTCGGCTGCTGCTGGCCAGAGCCCATACCTTAGCAGAGTGCAGGCTTCTGGTTCACACTCACACATTTTGACAGTGACGATGCAGAGCCATGCCAAATTAAAAAAGGGTAATAAAATAAAAACGGGACCAAAGACTACAATAAAGACTACCATATCAACACAGGCAAAATTACTTGAGTGCGTCACCTATAACCTAATGTTTGTTATTATTGGAATCAGCAAACAGGCACAGAAAAGATTTTTCAAAAATGCATCACAAATTTGATGAATTCCTTATAGGAAATCATTGCAGCACATTTAATAGGATTGGATTCCTTAACCTGTCAAGAAAATTAAATACATTGTGATTTTTTCAATGTAAAATGACAACAATGACCTTCATGTCCTTCATATACACAGGCCTCATGGCCTTCAGGTTAGAGCAATAATCCCAGGGAGGATGGCTCATAGGCGTTCTGTAAGAAAGATCGCAAGCTCTAACAGAGTTTTTAAAACAACAAACTCAAGAAGACACCAACAGTTAATAGTACATAGTGCTAAAATAATTACAAGAATCTAATTAATCTATTTTAAATGATTGTGAACTTTGTCTGTATGTATGAGTGCATTCTATGGTTCTTACATTTCACGTATAAGATAGGTGGAGTGAAATTTAGCGAGTCCTCTTCAGACAAACCTCACAAAAGACTGCAGTCAAACGACACCTTAAGCATGTCATCCTAGACTGCATCCCGGGCGTTCAGCTCTCTCTTTGCCTTACTGTATGCAGTCTCAGAACATGAA
>JAQHUH010011863.1:465066-492807 GCA_029910985.1 Siniperca undulata
TGTGGAAGGGTCCGAAGGGCTTGTCTGTCTCTAGTTGGGCTGGGGAAAGCCTTGACTGAGGTAAGATACCTTTGCAGGGCCAGTGATACACCTCCTGAGTCCTCAACCACCTTTATCTTAGCACTCCTGATGCATGTGCTCTTAACTGCTTTTCCCATATCTGAAATCCAAATATTTGGCAATTACGAGATAAAGCATTCCAGATTAATACATATACAGTATATACACAGCATAAGTGAATATGGGATGCAGATACAATGAGGGATATGCATTTGGTGCCTGTATTTATGCACAAGATAGATAGATAGATAGATAGATAGATAGATAGATAGATAGATAGATAGATAGATAGATAGATACTCTCTCTATGCAGCTTGGCCCAAACCCTAATTTTATATTGTTCTACATAGACATAGTGCATGGTAAGTAATAAAACAAACTTACAATAGAATCCTGGGACTGACAGGGATACAACTGGGAATTGGAGCTGTAAAGGAAGATGAACATTTCAGTTAAAGAGATATTATGCAGGCAGGCAAGCAGGCCGACAGGCAGACATACAGACAGACCTGTACCTTTGGGTTTTATTTTACATGTTCAAGGTTGAATAGTAAATGGACTGTACTTGTATAGGGCCTTTCTAGTCTTTCGACCACTCAGAGCGCTTCACATTCACACACATTCATACACTGATGGCAGGTGCCAACTGCTATAAACTAATCATTCACATACATCAGGATTTTAAAAATCAGTCCTGTAGCTAACAGGCAGCCACTGTAGGGAGGAAAGAATGGGAGTAATGTGCTCCCTCTTTTTTTACCTTGTTAAAAGTCTTGCTGCTAAATTTTGAACTAGTTGGAGATGAGATTGAGACTGAGTGATACCAAAATATAACGAGTTGCAGTAATCAAGGCAAGAGGATATGACGGCATGGATAAATTTCTCCAGGTCAGAAGTACAGAGAATAGATGATGCAGAGCTGCATAAAGCTTAATTTTACTACCTGACTGATTTGTTTGCCAAACTTCAATCTGGAATCGAATATGACTCCAAGGTTTTTTGCATCTGATTTAACAGAGGGGGCCAATGGGCCAAGATGAGGAGACATAATGTTGGTCAAATGCTGTGGTCCAAATAAAATAACTTCAGTTTTATTCTCATTGAGCTGAAGAAAGTTTGCAGCCATCCAGGATTTGTTGTCTTGAAGACAGTTATTGAGGTCAGTTAGTTTGTTGTAGTTATTAGGCTCTAGGGGGAGGTAGATCTGGAACCTTGGGGGACACCATAGGAGAACGGGGCTGAGGAAGAAAATTTGTTGCTAATAGAGACATTGAAAGATCTGTTGGATAAATATGAAGAAAACCATTTCAAGGCAGAACCAGAGACCCCTGCCCATTGGTTTAATTGGTGAATGAGAATGATCTACTGTGTCAAAGGCTGCAGTTAGATCTAGGAGGAGGATGGAAGAGTTATCTAAGTCAGCAGCTAGAAGGAGGTCATTAGTAATTTTCAGTAATGCCGATTCAGTACTGTGAACAGCTCTGAAACTAGATTGGAATTTTTCAAAAATGCAGTTTTGAGCCAGGTGGGACAACAGTTGGTTAAAAACAACTTGTTCAAGGATTTTAGAAAGATAGGGAACTTAGAAGATTGTTCTGTATATATGGAGGACTGAAGGATCTAGATTCTGTTTTTTTTTAAGTGGCTGGACAACTGCATGTTTGAAAGATTGGGGAACATGGCTGGTTTCCAGGGAGCAATTGATAATTGAAAGAATACCTGGGCCAATGGTGCCAAAATCTTCTTTGAAGAGTTCAGTTGTAATAATGTCGAGAGAACAGGTGGAGGTCTTCATAGAAGAGATAATATGATGACGTTGCCCTGCTCTTCTCCGCTCACGCATTCTAATTCCTTCCACTGCCACTAGGTTTGCAGAAGCCGATAGAGAAGCTCTAATCATTACCAGTATCAAGGCTGCACCATCTCATGTGAACACAGAGGAACTCTATTTCAGTGTTTTTCAACCTTTTTTGAGCCAAGGTACAGAAAATGTTAAAAAATGAAACTCTGTAGCCTATATTAACAATATCTCCTATTCAAGACACATTCAAACTGTCTTGAATAGGAATCAAATAAATACAAAGAAAAAAGTATTTTATGATCGTTCATATTTCTACCTACTCAGTGTGAAACCTGGGCCTGTTTGGATGAACACAGAGCTGATATCCTGGCAGGAATTGAAGAAAGACACACACAAAGCTCTTCCTCAACAGCTCTTAGTCTCTCTCTGTTTTTAGTTTTTATAGCAGTCAGGCTTGAGTAGCTCAGCTCACACAGATATGTCTTGGAAAATGGGAGCAATATCAAAATAGCTTTGTTTGCCAGAATTGGGAACTCCTTGGCAGCAGCCAACCAAAAACTGTCTAAAGGTAGATCAGCAAACCTTAGCTTTAAACCACGATTTTGTCTCAGTTCAGTTAGTTCCTCCTGCTCCTGCAGAGTCATGTCCTTTCCAATGACTGATGTTGAGCTTTATGGGTCCCTAACCCAGTCAAGGCCTTCGGTGAAGGCTGAAGAGAAGTAAAATTACATGTTCTCCTCAAGAGTTTTCAAATGTTCACCTACTGTCTCGCACAATGCAGCAGTGTTGACATCTTGCCATTTCTTGGTGAGTGGGAACATTTCAAGGTTGCCACTTTCCACATGTTGTTGCCAGAGTTGTACCTTTGAACGGAATCAATTTATTTTATCTGTACTTGTGAGCAGGTTTTCATTTCGGCTTTGCATTCGTGTGTTCAGTTCATTCAGATGATGAAAAATATCTGCCAGGTATGCCAGCCTAGCACAACACTCATCACTTGCAAGCAGCTCTGCGTAATCGGACCCCTCATTTGTCAGAAACACTTTAAGTTCCTCCCGTAGCTCATACACACGGGCCAGCACCTTGCCGTGCGACAACCATCGGACCTCCGTATGAAAGAGCATGGCTTTATGCTCCGCTCCCATTTCCAAGATGCAAATATGCGACTTTTCACAGGTCGTGTCTTCACAAAGTTTACCATGCGCACAACATCATCCATCACAGGAACTAGGTCTGCTGGTAAAGTCTTGGCTACGAGGGCCTCACGGTGTAAAAAACAGTGCGTAACAATCACATCTGGGTTTCTTTCCTTCACTCTGCCTACAAAGCCTTCGCTGCGCCCGACCATGGCTGCAGCTCCATCAGTGAAGACACCCGTGCAGTTTTCCCACTTAAGTCCTCCCTTTTCAAGATATTCTGATGTGACCCGAAAATTTTCCTCTCCTGTTACTTTTTCTGGCAATGCCGCACAAAATAGGAAGTTTACTCTGATTGCGTCTCCATCCACAAAACGCACATTGGCCAAGAGTTGAGCATGTCCACTAATATCAGTAGACTCATCAAGTTGCAAAGCAAATTTCTTACTGAAATTTCTCACTTTCAATGTCTGCAGTCATGTCATCAATACGTCTGGAAATTGTGTTATCTGAGAGAGAGACTTTGGCTATTTCTTTAACTGCTTCAGGACCGAGCATCTCATTTACAATGGCTTTGCAGGCGGGAAGTATTAATGACTCTGCCAGTATGGGACTTTTTTGATTTAGTTACAAGTTCAGCAACGTAGTAGCTAGCTTTAAAGGGCTCTCTCATTTACCTTTGTGGTTCTTCTCATAAAAGTTGCCTGTTTCTCCGTGTTTTCATGCAGGTGAACAAAATAGTCCGCATTCTTGTTTTGCAGCGAAGGGTGTTTCGTTTGGAGATGGCGTTTAAGCTTACTTGGGACCATAGCACTGTTGGCTAGCTTTTCACCACACACCAAGCACAACGGAGTCGGTGTCGTTGCATCCCCGGTGAAAGTAAATCCAAATTAAATATAGCTTTCGCTGTATTGCCTCGAGACTTTGCTCAAGGTCACTGTCTTTGCTTTCTTTTGACCTCCATTCATACTAGGGCCTTCATCTGGGTCCGAATTTTGACCAGGGCCCAGTTCGGAGTTTACATTTTTCCTTTTGTAAAACTTCTCCATCACTATCACCGTAGTTTCGCTAGCCACAATGCTACTGTCACTGTCACCTGTCGCATCCAGGCATCACTAATTCTCTTGTCTCAAAATACAAGGCAATTAGCTACCTGCTGCCACCTACTGATATGGAAGAGTATGACATGGTTACTCTGCTGGTCACTACACAGCACAGACACTCGACAATGGCATATTATTTGCAGACAATAATTAATTAGTTTTCAAAAAATGTTTTTTATCACTGGAAGCTATGAATGTGAGGATTTCTTAAACTTTTTTAGAGAAAAAATACTTGACATCAGAGGTATTTTAATTATATTTTCTCTGAGAACACTGCAGTTCTAAATTCCCTGAACTACATCACCTGACCATAATATAATTTCAAATCTTTCTCCTCACCTACAAAGCTCTTAATGGTCAGGCACCTTCGTATCTTAAGAGCTCATAATAGCATATTACCCCATTAGAACACTGCGCTCCCAGAATGCAGAGTTACTTTTGGTTCCTAGAGTCTCCAAAAGTAGAATGGGAGCCATAACCTTCAGTTATCAAGCTCCTCTCCTGTGGAATCAGGTCCCAGTTTGGGTTCGGGAGGCAGACACCATCTCCACATTTAAGAGTAGGCTTAAGACTTTCCTCTTTGATAAAGCTTATAGTTAGGGCTGGCTTGGGTGAGTCCTGAACCATCCCTTAGTTATGCTGCTATAGGCCTAGACTACCGGGAGACTTCCCATGATGCACCTCTTTCCTCTCTGCTTCTCTCCATCTGTATGCATTTTTATCCCATTACCTGCTCTATAGGAAAAGTGCAATGAGATAACTTTTGTTATGAAAAGGCGCTATATATAAATGTAATTCAAAATTTAATTGAACTTTTTTTTTGACTCATTAAATATACAGACAGCTGATTCAAAATGTATTAAAGCACCCAACTATATAATTTTTTCTTAATTTCAAGTGAGTGTATCGCTGCTCCAACTCTTCTTCAGTGTGCATGCTTCTTGCTGCTGTGGAAAACAATAATACCTTTGAAAAGTTCCAGCCTGGCTTTCATCAACGCCACAGCACAGAGACAGCCCTTCTCAAAGTCACTAACGACCTTTTAATGATTGCAGACACAAGCATGTGCTCAATTCTTGTGCCGCTGGACTTAAGTGCTGCCTTTGACACAATTGAACATGGCATTCTTTTAGATAGACTGAGGCACTGGGTGGGCATATCTGGCACTGCACTGGACTGGTTCTCATCTTATTTGTCCAATAGGAAATTCTGTGTCACCAATAATAACTACATGTCATCCTTTTCCCACATCAAGTACGGTGTGCCTCAAGGTTCAATTCTGGGTCCAATACTGTTCTCCTTATACATGCTTCCCTTGGATGATGTCATCCGCAGACATGGGATTTATTTGATGACACACAGTTGTACCTCCCTGTAAAGCCACTGACCTTAGTACACTGACGTAGAAAAGGTTTCAGTCGTAGTCATCTGGACACTGTTTTCAGAATCAAGACGTTTCGGCTCCCATCCGGAAGTCATTCTCAATTGTGAAAAAATTGGACGGGAACTGGAAATTTAAGCTACTCTGAGTTACATAAGCCAATTGAGAATGACTTCCGGATGGGAGCCGAAACGTCTTGATTCTGAAAACAGTGTCCAGATGACTACGACTGAAACCTTTTCTACGATAGAACACTCCTGGACGAATGAGGGACTACACCGTCTTAGTACACTGAGTTCTCTGCAGGACTGCCTGTCTGACAAAAAATTGGATGTCGATAAATTTTCTACAGCTCAACTCAAATAAAACTGAAATCCTTGTAATTGGGCCCCAACACATCACTAAACAAATACTGCCATCTACTGGTAACCTGTCACAACATATCAAGCCTGTTGCAAGAAATCTTGGTGTCCTGTTTGATAGCAATTTATGTTTTGAGCAACATATCACTAAGCTTGTCCAACCTTGTTTTTATCACCTCAGAAATACGGCAAAAATCCGATCTATTTTAAATTTTAGTGATGCAGAAACTGTTGTACATGCTTTTATCTCCTCACGCCTTGATTATTGTAACAGCCTGTTCACTTGTCTTAATCAAAAAACTTTGACATGACTGCAGACTGTTCAAAACTCAGCTGCTAGGCTGTTAACCAGGACCAGGAAGTACGACCACATCACACCTGTTTTAGCCTCTTTACATTGGCTCCCTGTTTGTTTTAGGGTTGATTTTAAGATCTTATTGATTACTTTTAAGGCTCTTTATGGCCTGGCTCCAGATGATATTTTAGACCTTGTAATCCCCTTACTACTTCATGTAGTTTGAGATCTTCGGGCAGGGGTCTCCTGTCTGTTCCTGAGTCCAGGATGAAAACTAAGGGGGACAGAGCTTTTGCAATCTGGGCAAGTTGTTCCAGAGCCTCTGGGCCCTAAGAAATTAGGTTGTCTGAGTCAGTGTCTTCTTTTAAGTCTCTTCTCAAAACGCATTTTTATCTGAAAGCATCTCCTGATTTTACCTGAGCTGTCTGTTTATTTTATTTTTTTATGTATTTTATGTATTTTATAATTTATCATTCACTGTGGTATTTTATTTCTCTCTTGGTGAAGCACTTTGTACTTTGTTTTGATAAGTGCTCTATAAATAAAGTTGTATTATTATTATTATTATTATTATTATTATTATTATTATTATTATTATTATTCACACGCATTTAATAAAAGATAATAAAAGCAAAAACACACTATGAATTCTAACTCTAAATGCACTAAATTACAGAACAAAAGTGTGTGTGTGTGTGTGTGTGTGTGTGTGTGTGTGAGATCCAAAATGGCTGATTGGATCCAAAAGGGCATTAAACAAAAGAAATCTAATTCAAAATGATGGCTGCTCCAAGCAGGCCATACTGGTGGACAGCTGCTGCTGAGCAACAGTTCTGTAGATGAAGCCAGGAGGAAAAGAGAAAGAGAACAATGGCCGCTGACCCTTTTATTGACCTGGTGACATCACAGGTCACAGTCAGGCTGACCAATGGTTGCTGGAAGCTGGGTCCATGGGGGTAGTTCACACCTACATGTGAATACCTGGGAGGTTTGTGGGAGACTGAGTTCAGTGGCTGTCCTTTGTTTACAGAACAAAAGACCATGCAGTTCAGTCCCACAACTGAATGAATTCAGATGGTGGAGTGCCAGTGGTCCTAATATGCCTTACATCTCTGTGGTGCAACCAAACATCGACACAGCTTAAGTATCAAACATAGCATTTAGTGTGGACTTTGCACCCTAATTTAAGGGAGAATTTAGGCATAGCTGGTGCAACAGGCTGCTTATTTTGATTTTCTGGTCATGCTTGTGCACTTATTTTAAGTTCTAAAAGCAGACCAGTCTGCAGCCGAATTTGTGGCTCGAGCTTTGACCCATTAAACCTTTCTTTCTCTGAGCATAAGAGCTAATTCTTCAGTGAACCATGGATTATTCCTCCCACTAATCCTACATTTCTTTAGATTTGCATGCTTATTACAAATTGCTGTAAAGGCATTGTGAAAATATTCCCAAGCAGTTTCAACATCAGGTATCAGACAAACATTACCCAAATTACAATTGTACAGATCATGAAGAAAATCCTGCATATCCAAATGTTTAAAACATCTTGACAACAGGGTAGATTTTCTAGTTGGAGTGTCAATAAATTGTGTGAGAGGTAGAGAATAAGATAGGTCTATCAAACTGTTAGCTCTGAGTCTTCGTCCATATTATTTGCTGAGAGAGTTTACATGTGCCATTTTTGTTATTGTTTACATCCCACCATCAGCTGCTGCGGACATAGCAAGTTACGCCGCTCACTTCATCGCTAAACTACAGACTCAACACCCCAGTGCTTTTATTGTCATCTCAGGAGACTTCAACCATGTGTATCTCTCAGCAACTCTGCCAACCCTCTCTCAGTTTGTAAACTGCCCTACAAGCCCCATCTGCTGAGTAAGAAGCTTCACTGGATGCAGGTAGATGCCTCCACAAACTCCTGGATTACTGACTACCTGACAGACAGACCAGCTGTGCGGCTGCAGAACTACATGTCTGACACAGTGATGAGCAGCACAGGATCACTGCAAGGGACCGTCCTGTCTTTTGTTCACTTTATACACCTCTTTCAGTTCACCGGACTTTCAGGACAAGTTGGTTGTATCAAAGGTGGACAGAAGTCAGAGTAAAGGGACCTAGTGGCCAGCTTTGCTGAGTGGTGCAGGGGGAACCACCTACTCCTGAACATGACCAAAACCAAGGAGATGGTAATAGACTTAGGACCCCATTAACATTCTGGGAGATGAGATGGAGGTGGTGGACACATACAAATACCTTGGAGTTCACCTTGACAACAGACTGGACTGGAAATATAACACTGAGGCTGTTTACAAGAAAGTACAAAGCAGACTCTACTTCCTGAGGAAACTCAGGTCCTTTAATGTGTGCAACAAGATGTTTCAGATCTTTTATCTGATATTTTATCTTTTGTCTGTTGTTGCAAGTACAATTTTCTTTGCTGCCATATGCTGGGGCTGTGGCATCAGAGCTGGTGACCAAAACAAACTGAACAAACTGATCAGAAAGGCTGGCACTGCTCTGGGAACTACACTGAAGCCGTTAGAGGTGGTGGTGGTGAAAAGGATGCTGCACAAACTGTGCATCATAGAAAACACCTCACATCATCTTAACAACTACCTGGTCAAACAACAAAGCACTTTCATTATCAGAATGATCCAGCTCTGCTTTGACAAGGACCGATACAGGAGGTCCTTCCTGCCAGCTGCCATCTCCCTGTACAACCAGTACCTGTGTCAAAACAGGTGGGTCGGGAGGTGAAGCCTCACGCATCCCCCTAATGGACAGAGACTAATACAAACACTCTCAACCTGGACTCATACACCTTTCAATTATCTGATTCATAACTGCACTACAACTGTACAGTATACTTACACTGTCAACCAGTGTCAAATTCCGTGTATGTGTACACACACCCAGCCAATAAAGCTGATTATGATTCTGATGTTTTATGTATATATGTACAGTAAAATTATCCCACTTATATAAGTTTTTACTCCATAGATTAATTTATTCATTGTGTGACTTAAACTGAACCTTTATTTTGAAACATGAACCATTATGTTTACAGTCGCACCTCTCCATATCCCCTGGACTATCCCCCGACTGGGTAACAAAAACTCCAGCTCACCTTTGATCTCTCTCTTTCCGTTCTCACCGGCTCACCTCTTGGACCTGGGGACAGAGGTCTCTTCTGCCGTGTTGTCTGTACGGAGCAGATGCGCGGAACATTTTCCTTACGGCAGCAACGCAAGAGCTTGCCTAAGACCCTGCAACCAAGCTTAGTTAGCAGCTACAACACAAAGTCTGCCAGCTAACTTTACAAGCAACAGGAGCAACAAAGCCAGTTAGCGCCAAGTGGCTAACTCTGTAAGGAGAACAGAGTCAAGTCAAGTCAATTTTATCTGTATAGCACATTTCATAGCATTCACACATGGATTACAGCAAGCACATGCACACACACACACACACATACAAACAAACACTAACTACCAAAAGCCTGAGCCAAAAGTTTTAAGACTGCTTTTAAAAGAAGATACAGTTGCGGCAGATCTCAGGTTATCAGGCTTCAGTTTGTTCCAGAGATCAGCACCATAGTAACTAAAAGCACATTCACCTGATTTAGTTTTAATTCTAGGTACATTTAGGAGACACACGCTTGATGATCTGAGGGATCTGATTGGGCTATAGCCAGTGGGCAGGTTGGAAATATAATTAGGAGTCATACCATTTAGGACCTTGTAAACAAGCGGTAATACCTAAGTCAATTCTGTACCGGCACCCAGTGAAGTGTTTTCAGTACAGGTGTAATGGGTTGTATCCCAGTTAGCACTCTGGCTGCAGCATTCTAAATGAGCTGGAATCTACCTGTTGTCTTTTTGGGAAGTCCTGCAACGATATTACAGTAATCTAATCTGCTGGAGATGAATGCATGGACCAATTTTTCACAGTCAGACTGGGACAGGAAGGGAACATGTACAGATTGATTAGCAGTGGACCCAGGACTGACCCTTGTGGAACCCCACAGACAATGTTGACTTCTTCACATGTGAAGTTGCCAATAGATATTGAGAAAGTCCTTCCTTTTAAATATGTTGAGAGCCATTGAAGAACAAGTGCAGATAAGCCAATACAGTTTTCAAGTCTATTTAGTAGAATGTCATGATCAACAGTGTCAAAAGCGCCACTCAGATCAAATAATACAAGAAGCTTTCGGTTTTCTAGTGGTCTCTTTAGTTCTGATGGGACAATGCTGTCCATGATCTGACTTACAACAGAGTTGAAGTTGCCCATCATCTCATCACATAATGATGTCATAAACAAACATATCTGAAGTGTTGTCATAGATAAAACACTTATTTACAAATCTGACTACATTGTCATGTTTGGCTATACAGGATATATTAAAAAAGATTGTCATGGTTTTGGGTTTGTGTTCAGCTATTTCCTGTCCTGCCTCATGTGTCTCGTGTAGTTTTACTTCCTGTCTTTGTTTGCTTTTCCCGCCATGTTTGATTATCTGCCTGCCCTGATTAGTTTCACCTGTGTCTCATTTTCTCCCCTCACCTGAGTGTATCTAAGTCTGTGTTCTTCCTTTGTTCTTTGTCAGTTTGTCTTAATCCTTTGTGTCAAGCGTTCCAGCCCTTTCCCTGTGCTTTCTTAGATATATTCTTCATATTAGACTTTCTGCCAGATTGGTTGGACTTTGATTTTGACCATTTTGGATTTGTTTGCCTTTTGGAGCATTTGTGAGTCCAAAAGGCATTACGAGGTATTCGTAATGCCTGGGCATTCTAACCAGGTTTATTCTAACCAGGTAATAGGCATTCCTCAGGTCTAGCTTAGAAAAAATCTTAGCACCTTGAAAAAGCTCAAATGCAGAGGAAATGAGAGGGCAAGGGGTTTTGTCTTTTTCCCCATGCAGAAGAACCTGAGTCTGAGGACTACTGGAGGAGGCGAGACCAGAGGAGAGTTAGGTGGAAAACAAGTTGTTAAACAGTGGACGAGGTGAGTTGTTCCTCCTGATGGTGAATCTTCCTTCCCTGGGCTTGGAAGGCAGCCTGCACAGTCAGAGTCTGCTGAGTCTATGCTGGCCAGTTCGTACTATTATGTTGAGGCAACCAGACAATGGATTCAAATGCAAGACTCAAAACTCAGAACAGGTGGTATAAAAAGTATTTTACTTAACAAGCAGGGTTTGGTACATAAGTATGTAGTCCAATAAGGCAGAGGTATCCAAAAACGCTAGGCTGAGGCAAAGTCAAGGTACACAGAAGAATGGGTCAAAAATTCACAGTAGAAAATACTTACTTATCAGAAAAGTAAAGATGAACTGGCAACAGACAAAGGAAGCACACATACTAAATACACAAGGGAGTTAGGCTAATGAGGGGCAGTGAGGGGAAATAACTGAGAACTGAAAACTGAGAAAAACATAACAGACCGGGATGTCACAGGCATAGCCTATGGTGTAGCCTACAGTACACAAGTAACTGCTGTGGCTAGGGTTTAGAGCACCAACCGTTAACCTCAATGTCCGTGATTTGCATCCAGCCGGGGACCTTTGTTGCATGTCATTCCCCATGTCTCTCTCCCTTTGTTACCCATCATCTTTCTACTGTCAGCTATAATAAGATTTTGTTTATTATTACTGAAACCCCTTGATATCAATGTATTGGGTTTTTTTTTCTTTTTATTGCTTTATTAATTTGGTTTGTTTATTGTTGCCTTTCCTCATGTACTGCGCAGGAAGTGGGGAGGGAGCAGGGTTTAAAAGGATGGACAGTAGGTGAGAGGAAAAGTTAAGGACTGAAGGAGCAAGGGGATAAGGACTGCACTAATGTACATGGGCAAATAATGGTACAAATGTTTACGTAAGAATATTTTATGTTGAGTAATATATTTGTCAGAAATTAATAATACATTACCAATGTTAAAAAACAGAAACTGTATTCAATTTATAAAGCTGTGTGTTACTTCTGGCAGAGCAGAGCAGCAGTGCATTCAGTCAAAATCGGCTGACTCTTCATCAGTTACACTGAAACAAGTCAGCAATCATGTTCCATCAAATCAGTGTGTATGTCATATATATCTTAGTAATATGTGTCTGTTGGCTTCTGTTCTGTAGAGCCCTGAGGGCTTTATTACACCTGCTGAACCGCTTGCTGCTGCTTGGATTGAGTGGGAAGCACCCTCTAGAGCAGAGACTGTTCTGCGATAATATCAATATAAAACCATCTATGCGATAAATTATCCTATATGCTGCAGCATATTTCTGACAAAACACTATTTGTTATTCTAATTTTCTACATTTACTCTTCCTTTCTTTATGAAGTGAAAAGTCAATTTCCCCTCCAGTGAATGATTAGGAAATCAGACGTGTTGATTTCCAATTAATGAGCGGATGAAACCAAAGTGTTGGGAATATTTGTACTCGGAGGAAGTCAATGTTTCATTTCTCATCTAACCTGCTAAAATAAATAAAATTATAGTGATAAGTAAGGCTAATATTAAGTGTTGTTATCCATTACCAACTAGACTGTGCTGTATCATCTGCACTAGAGACAAAACAAACAAGCCCTCTTTGCTTGACTTTTTTCTGTGCTTTATTTTACTCCCAGATTACTAAAGCAAAAGTGTAAAAAAAATAGATATTGCTATTAAAAATACAGACATTTGACCCAAAATGGTTTGTAGGAAAACCATTTTTGGCATCAGACAACTGTTTGATATTCATCTTTCTGAGTGGGCAATACAACAGTTTTCAAAAACAGGTGAATGGTATGGACTGCACTTATGGACTGCATACTGTACTACTGTACTTAATGGACTGCACTTTGTATAGTGCCTTTCTAGTCTTCTGACCACTCAAAGCGCTTCACACACTACATATCACATTCACCCCATTCATACACTGATGGCAGATGCTAACTGCTCATCAGTCTAAAGAAACTAACTAATCATTCACACACACTCACACACCGAAGGCACAGCCCTCGGGAGCAATTTGGGGTTCCGCATTGACCTTCCGATTAGTGGGAGACCTGCTCTGCCACTAAGCCACAGCTATTCAATTATTAACTTCAACTGAGTTGTAGAGAGCAGGTTGACGGAAGTACAACTGAAACTAAGATATCACAAGTCAATATTTGTAGGACTCAGTAAGAGTAATATGGGTGCCATTTAAAGTTGTAATGTTGTTTTCTGCATTTAAAACTAGCCTGTGGGGGTGCCCCAGTAGCTCACCTGGTATAGCGTATGCCCCATGTACAGGGGATGAGTCCTAACCGCTGTGGCTGGGTTCAAAACCAGCCCTTTTCTGCACATTTCCTGTCTCTCTTCAGCTGTTCCTATCAAATAAAGGCAAAAAGCCTCAGCATAAAAATGTGTATTCATTTGGAAGTATTATGTTATTTATGTTTAACATAAACAGCAGCGGACCAAGGATAGACAACCCATTTCTGATTGTAAGATGGCTTGACTGAGTATCATCAGCAACAACAGTTTGTGGGAAAAATTAGGAGGGTCCTACCTGAGGCGTGCAGGCAGCAGCTAGGCTCATAGAGCATGAGTAAATGTATGATGTATGGAGGAGCAAGGCCATGTAGGGCTTTAAAAGTAATTAGTAAAAGTTTAAAATCAATTCTATACCTAATAGGTAGCCAGTGTAATGTTGCGAGGATGGGAATGATATGGTCTTGTGTCTTAGAATTTGTTAAAAGTCTGGCAGCTGAGTTTTGAATGAGCTGGAGACAGGAGATGGCCTTGTGGTTGAACCCCGAATACAGGGAATTACAATAATCCAGATGTGACAGCATATGACTTCTTCAAGGTCCGCTTGAGATAAAAAAAAAGTTCCTAAGTTGGAGAAAGCATGATTGTACTACTTTGGTGATTTGTATGTCAAAACAAAGCTCAGAGTCAAAGATCACCCCCAAATTGCATGCAGAATGCTTGACGTAGGACGACAGGTTCCCCAGTTTCTTTTTCAAGTTGCCGGTCAGGTTTGGGGGGGCCAAATAAAATGACTCATTTAGCCAAAGGAAGTTTTGTGACATCCAGCATTTGATATCAGAGAGACAAGCCATAGCATGAGAAAGTCTGTGTTATCAGTCAGCAGAGCATACTGTTGCGTGTCGTCCTCATAATAGTGGAAATTAATATTATACCTGCTGATTATTTGACCCAAAGAAAGCATATAAATAAAATATAGGACCAAGAATTGTCCCTTGGGAGACACCACATGAGAGGGGGGCTGGGGATGAGGAGGATTCTCCCATTACAACAGAGAAAGATCAGAGAGTTATGACTGAAACCAGGCAAGAGCAGTGTCATTAATACCAACAGTTTTCAAGGAGATTTATAAAGGATATGGTGGTCAACCATATCAAATGCAGAACTCAAATTGAGCAGAATTAAAACTGAACAGCCCCTGAATCAGTGGTGAACAGTAAATCATTAGTAACCTTAATAAGAGCTGTTTCTGTGCTGGGCACAGAATCCTGATTGATATCGCTAAAATATTACTGTTCATTCATGCGTGAGATTAATTGGGATGCAACAGACTTTTCTAAAAATATTAGATAAAAAAAAAGGTACATTTGAAATTGGTCTAAAATTGTTTAGAACAAGAGAGTCAAGTGTAGGTTTCTTCAGGAAAAGTCAAAGTATTGCATTTTTATAATAGGGAGAATTTGTGGGCCAACAGTCTGAAATACCTCTTTCAGAAATCTGGTGGGGATAATGTCTAATTGATAGGTGGAGGAATGGAGGATTAACCACTGGGTTGATTGCCTGCAAAAGAAACAACTCTAGGATCGTGGCAGCTACTAGTAATCAAATTGGAGAAATAGAGTATCTTGTTTCTTTAACTACACACTTATAGGCCAACATCAAGCTTTTTAGGGTATCAAAAGATACCCTGAGTTTGTCTTCCATTTTCACTCATCTCTCCTACATTACCTCTTTTAAATCCCTTAACCAGGGGAGGGCATTAGGTTTTGCTCATTTCATCTTGATAGGGGTGATGTAATCAAAAGAGTCTGACATGTTCTATTAAAATTATCTAATAAATCAGTGACACAGAGATCCTTCTGATTAGGGGTATTATGGGCAGAGGCAGCTGAGAACTTTTCACAAAAACTGCTAGCTGACTTGGAATTAAAAAGACAGAGCGGATACTGGTAGGTGGCCTATGAGCAGGAAGTGGGAACAAAACACCATGAGACAGCACAAGGTCAAAGGTATGTCCCTTATGAGTTGGAAGAGACTGGTTTTACTGCTGACTTTATTAACCTCTTTTGAGTCTTTTAATCTTAAACAGACATGGAGGGACAACAAACTTGTATATTAAAAATCATCAAGGATATATTTAAAAATAGTCTTTTATAACCCAATTCACACTTATATGTGGCAGGAATAGTGGGAAGGGGTGTAGTAGTTCAGAGCAAAGCCTTCGGCGTTGCCCTAGGTACCCGGGAGAGTAGCAGTGGTTCCAACTAGGAGACTGAAGCTGCGGTCACCCTGCCGACTGGGTTTAGCTGCCGCGTGATTCTGGACTGGCCAGCTTGGTCCGTGAGGCAGGATGAGGAGGTACCGCGTGAATCTAGCTGGTCGTGGTGCAACGCTGATGGTGGTGTGTGGAGACTGACCGTCAGCAGAACCAAGTTCACGGAGCAGGTAAGATGTCGAGGGTCTGGCTCCGTGGGGAAGTGGTGGTAGACAGGCGAGGTGAAGGTGGCTGGAGAGGCAGACCGACAGGCTGACAGGAGTCCAGGTAACGACAGGAGCTGTAATCACCAGCACAGGATAATCCTTCAGGCAGAGCAGAAAAGACATGATCAAACACGTGCCAAAACAAAAAACAAAAAAAACAAAACAAAACACAACAGCAAAAGGTATTTAGCTGTGTAAGTTTGAGGAGCCTTGACATAACGGTCATACAATGTACAGGGACAATCTAGCGTTGGTGTAGTGGGAGAGCCTGTCATATACAGTAAGCTGTGGAGACTGATGAGTAGATAGAAGACAGGTGTGCCGGTGATCAGCAGTAGGTGGAGATTCATGGAGCCAGACCAGGAGACATATACACATACACACACACACACACACATATCCGAAGAAGAACCGGGGACAAACAAGCAACGCAAGGGATAGGGAGGATAGGTGGCTGACTACCACATGTAATTGTTGAGTTGATAATGTTTCTGACTTTGCTGTTTGAGTGGGAGGAATGAAAACTAAGTTTGCTCTTATTGTAGAATTATCAGAGCAGCTGGGTCTATAGGTGACATGGTTTAATGTGAATCTAATAGGTATACAGTTGTATGCAAAAGTTTAGGAACAATTCTGACAATTTCCATGATTTTCATTTATAAATATTTGGGTGTTTGGATCAGCATTTTCATTTTGAAATATCAAATAACTGAAGGACACAGTAATATTTCAGTAGTGAAATGAGGTTTATTGGATTAACAGAAAATGTGCAATATGCATCAAAACGAAATTAGACAGGTGCATAAATTTGGGCACCCTTGTCATTTTGTTGATTTGAATACCTGTAACTACTTAGCACTGATTAATTGGAACACACAATTGGTTTGGTGAGCTCATTAAGCCTTGAACTTCATAGACAGGTGCATCCAATCATGAGAAAAGGTATTTAAGGTGGCCAATTGAAAGTTGTTGTTCTCTTTGACTCTCCTCTGAAGAGTGGCAACATGGGGGCCTCAAAACAACTCTCAAATGACCTGAAAAAAAAGATTGTTCTACATTATGGTTTAGGGGGAGGCTACAAAAAGTTATCGCAGAAATATAAGCTGTCAGTGTCCACTGTGAGGAACATAGTGAGGAAATGGAGGACCACAGGCACAGTTCTTGTTAAGGCCAGAAGTGGCAGGCCACATAAAATATTGGAGAGGCAAAGGCGAAGGATGGTGAGAACGGTCAAAAACAGCCCACAGACCACCTCCAAAGACCTACAACATCAACTTGCTGCAGATGGTGTCACTGTGCATCGTTCAACAATTCAGCGCACTTTGCACAAGGAGAAGCTGTATGGGAGAGTGATGCGAAAGAAGCCTTTTCTGCACACACGCCACAAACGGAGTCGCTTGAGGTATGCAAACACACATTTGGACAAGCCAGCTTAATTTTGGAATAAGGTGCTGTGGACTGATGAAACAAAGATTGAGTTATTTGGTCATAACATACGCTTAACTATATCTCCAAGTCAAAATGCAATAGGGATCGGTGCAATGCAAGAGTGTGTGCAATAGGGATCAGTGCAATATGAGGGTGTGTGCAATAAGGATCAGTGCAATGTAAGGGTGTGTTCAATAGGACACTGCAGTAGAAGGGCTTGTGCAATACAGATATGTGTCTTAACTGTTGTCTGTGACCCTTCGACTTGTTTTCTGTTGTCTACTCTACTAAATCTACTCTGGCCTTTATGCAGAGGAACAAGTACAATGTTCTGGAATGGCCATCCCAGTCCCCAGACCTGAATATCATTGAACGGGCTGTCCATGCTCGGCAACCATCAAACCTAACTGAACTGGAGATGTTTTGTAAGGAGGAATGGTCCAAAATACATTCATCCAGAATCCAGACACTCATTACAGGCTATAGGAAGCGTCTAGAGGCTGTTATTTCTGCTAAATCAGAATCAGAAATACTTTATTGATCCCCGTAGGGAAACTCTTTGTTACAGTAGCTCGTCTTTACGTCAGTGCACACAGGAGAAAGTACTAGAAAAAATAAACACTATAAAACAGGTCAGAAATAAATTAAGTATCCTGTCGGTATAAGTATAAGATAAACTAAGTGTCAAGTACCAAGTGGGTTTACTGGTTGGTGATGAAAGTACAGTCTAAAATACAATGTAAGTCCTTATGTAATAAATAATATTAATAAGCGGAGGTGCATGTACTGTCGAAGAGTAATTGAGGTATATAGTTTCAGTAGCAATAAATAAGAAAAAACTAACAAGGGGAAAACTAATATTGCACGGAGGTATTACACAGAATATTGCACAATTTTATTAATTATGGCGGAGATGTAATGCTAAATGTCCAGTTTAGTGACCTAGGGTCAAACAGACTAACCCTTAGAGGGAGGAGTTAAAGAGTTTGATGGCCACAGGCAGGAATGACTTCCTGTGGCGCTCTGTGGTGCTTTTTGGTGGGATGAGTCTTCCGCTGAAGGTGCTCCTTTGCTTGACCAGCACGTCATGGAGCGGGTGGGAGACACTGTCCAAGATGGCATGTAGTTTGGCCAGCATCCTCCTCTCTGACACCACTGCCAGAGAGTCCAGCTCCACCCCCACAATGTCACTGGCCTTGCGGATCAGTTTATTGAGTCTGTTGGCGTCCGCTACCTTTAGCCTGCTGCCCCAGCATGCAACAGCATACAGGATAGCACTGGCCACCACAGACTCATAGAACATCTTCAGCATCGTCCGGCAGATGTTGAAGGACCTCAGCCTCCTCAGAAAATAGAGGCGGCTCTGGCCCTTCCTATAAACAGCCTGAGTGTTCTTGGTCCAGTCCAGTTTGTTGTCTAAGTGTACTCCCAGGTATTTGTAGTCCTCCACAATGTCCACACTGACCCCCTGGATGGAAACCGGGGTCACTGGTGCCTTGGCCCTCCGTAGATCTACAACCAGTTCCTTTGACTTTGTCGCATTGAGCTGCAGATGGTTCTGCTCGCACCATGAAACAAAGTTACCCACCACAGCCCTGTACTCCGTCTCATCACCACCGCTGATACATCCCACCACAGCAGAGTCATCAGAAAACTTCTGAAGGTGGCAGGACTCTGTGTGGTAGCTGAAGTCTGTGGTGTAGATGGTGAAGAGGAAGGGAGAGAGGACAGTCCCCTGAGGGGCCCCAGTGTTGCTGACCACGCTGTCTGACACACAGTGCTGCAGGAGCACGTGCTGTGGTCTGCCAGTCAGGTAGTCCACAATCCAGGACACAAGGGGGGCATCCACCCGCATCGCTGCCAGCTTCTCTCCCAGCAGGGCAGGCCGGATGGTGTTGAAGGCACTGGAGAAGTCAAAAAACATGATCCTCACCGTGCTCGCCGGCCTGTCCAGGTGGGTGTGGATGCGGTTAAGCAGGTAGATGATGGCGTCCTCAACTCCCAGCCGGGGCTGGTAGGCGAACTGAAGGAGATCCAGGAGGGGTCTGACCATGGGCCGCAGCTGTTCCAGCACTAGTCTCTCCAGGGTCTTCATTATGTGGGAGGTCAGTGCCACCGGTCTGTAGTCCTTGGAGCCACTGGGGCGTGGCGTCTTCGGCACAGGAACGAGGCAAGATGTCTTCCACAGAATGGGGACCCTTTGAAGACTCAGGCTCAGGTTGAAGACATGCTGAAGGACTCCACAAAGCTGGGGGGCACAGGCTTTTAGCACCCCGGGGCTAACGCCATCGGGGCCTGCAGCCTTGTTTGAGTGGAGCCTCATCAGCTGTCCTCTCACCTGGTCAGCAGCCAGGCACACAGCAGAAGTTACAGGTGGGGGAGGGGGGAAGAGCTGTATGCATCCTTAACGTTAGCATACAGCAGGTCCAGTGTCATCTCCTCTCTAGTAGGACAACTCACATACTGGGTGAAATTAGTCAGTGTTGTTGAAACACTGACATGGTTGAAGTCACCCGAGATTAAGATGAGTGCACTCGGGTGTTGAGTCTGGAGTTGTGCTATGGTGGTGTGAATGGCGTTGCACGCAGATGCCGGGTTAGCAGAGGGGGGGATGTAAACAGCCACAACAATGGCATGTGAAAATTCACGTGGCAGATAATATGGCCGGAGTCCCATAGCTAACAGTTCAATGTCCGGGCTACAGATACTCTGCTTGATAGTGATGTGACCAGGGTTACACCATCTGTTGTTAACTAGAACAGCAAGCCCGCCGCCTTTTTTTTTCTGTTAATCCAATAAATCTCATTTCACTACTGAAATATTACTGTGTCCTTCAGTTATTTGATAGATCAAAATTAAATTGCTGATCCAAACACCCAAATATTTATAAATGAAAATCATGGAAATTGTCAGGGGTTCCTAAACTTTTGCATACAACTGTAGTTTTGGTGGAGTAGTGTTCAGCAGGATCCAGGGAGAGATGCTCATCATTATGGACAGGAGTGGCTTCTAGAGTGGGGTCGTGCTGAGGTAGGTATCGGTCAGAATTAAAACCAATATGCTGGATGAAGTTTTTAGCAAATTGTTTAACACCTTTTATGTTGGGGTGCAGGCCATGCGATTTGTTAAGGTCATGTCTGGTCCAACAACAGTTTAAGTGGCTAACAAAGCCATGCCATTCATGGAGACTATAAAGACGGCTGAAATGTTCAGGGCTTTTTGAGAGAGTGGGAATGGGGAATAGGTCTAAGTCGTGGTGACAGTTCAATAATGTCTGAAACTATGTCCAGAAAGACAATAGGTGGTAGCGGTTAAGTTCAATAGATCTGACAATGGAATCACCAATAATAAGGATTTCAGGTTGCCTGTTCCTACAGCCCCCATTGTAGATGGCGAGTTTGGATGAAAGAGGTAGCTGATTGTTGTTAGCCACACTAGTTAGGGGTCGTCGGAGAAATTTGACGCTTTCTCGTCATGTTGGAGCAGACTGGGACAGGCTAGCTCAGTTAGCTTCGCAAGTGGAGCAAAGTTTGAAACTGGGACAGGGTCGTCATCCCCATCTGGTGCGAACAGAGGAAGAGGAATCCTTCTCCCCTTCTTCACAACGGACGCCCAAGAGAAAGGATGGACAGTGGATGGGCCGGAGTCATACTTTTTGCCAGACTGTCAGACTTGTCCCGTTGCAGCACAGCCAACCGGAAGCGGAGCAGGGATTACTGCTGGAGGACATCGTCCAGGAGGCTCTCGATGATACGGAGTTCGGATCTCAGACTGGATAGCTCGGATTTGAGCCCACTGCTGGGATCTGGTTTAGTAATGGTATTGATGCACAGATGGAAAACGTCAGAGGACAAAAGGTACTGGCACGGGCCCAGAACTGGGCCCACTGCAAAAATTTGGCCTTGGTGTAGCAGCAGTAGTAGTTGTTGTAGAAGTAATAGCAGCCTTCTCCTCCTTAACCAAAGTGGCCAAAAATATCAATTAATGCAAATTTTCCACAAAATATCACACTTCAAAATTTGGGCAACCAAATGGTTGAGCACACCATTAAAGGGTTAAAACTGTATATCTCTGCCTTGACAGTAACTGTTATGGTACAGACAGGCAGGGGACACCAAGATGAACAAAAGTGTTCTTTATTAGATCACAGCCAGAGAGAGCAGGTATGGAGAGAGGGAAGCGTTGAGAAGGGAGATCACTGGAGAAGGGCGCTATAAGGCTTTTATGCCGAGTGGCATGTAGAGTCCTACATGTGAACATGGTCGGACACATACTGAGGTGAGTGTAGGGCTTTTATACTGACTGTGATTGTGAGCTAATGTGGGGCAGGAGTGTGATTGGGAGCAGGTGTGGATCATTATTGCGTAATGGAGCCTGGAGTATGTGTGACAGTTACAGGACATTTTTAAGAAAAAAAAGAGAATGTTGCTGCAGTGCTTAGCCACCCAGCAGTGTGATTCAATTTTCATTTGTCTTTCATGTGTTTTCAAGGTAGTCTGAGACTTGCTGTTGTCGTGCTGACGAGCCAATAAGAGTGGCTCTGGGTGAAGGGCGGCATTGCCTTCTTCGTGTGTTACCATCAGCCTGAAAAATGAGCAGAAAACAAAAACGCTTTGCCAGTCAGATGAGCTACAATGGCTCTTTAATGTTGACACACTGATGGGATTTGAATGTTTGTATATGTTCATGCAAGCATTTTACTGCCAATGAAAGAGGGGTAAACTCCACACCTTCAAATTGTCTGACGACTTTAATCCACACTCAGATTCCACACTCAGTGTGTGTGACCCGCTAGAGGTTTACGCCCCTTCACCGTCCCCGCTCTGCCTCACTATTTGAATCTGAATTTGCATGTTTTGTGTCTCTGCTCAAGGAGAGACTCCAGGTATTCTTCTGGCTTTGACTATGGGACCCCAGCCAAGTAGACAGCATTAAAGTGATGAAACGTATTGTAAGTTAAATTTCTCTAATCATTTTTCACAGTTCCAGTCGGCTGATGTGCTCCATCAAGGAGACATATATAGAGACTTCAAAAAATCATATCAAAGCTCTGTATTTACTCCAAGCAGAAGCCATTCAGAAGCTCAGAGACCTTTACCCCACGTAGAGTGGGAACAGACAGCAAAGAAATATATTTTAAGTCCTGACTGTCAAAGAAAATCCTCATTCTTATGCAAGAAAGGAGAATTCCATTGTCTTTGTTTGAGGTAATAATGGCTGACAGAGGGGACACAAAATTATAAATCTTCTTGGAGGGAAAATGCTACACATGGATTTTCATATTGATCTATTTTTCACACACATATACACGCATAAAAAAATTCTTTACATTTACTAAAGCCCTATTTTGGAGCTTCTGCTCAGCGACTGTTAGACAAATGAAAGCACTTTTCTGCAGTATAATTTGGATTTGTTATCACATTCTATTACAAGAACACCTGCACGCCTGTGATGCATACTTGGAGAGGGGACAGGAGGCAAGAGACAAAGAAAAAAAGGGAGGGTGAGAGGGGGGGAATGGGAATGTGTACCAACCAGAATGAGCTTTGTATCCTTATGGCAAGGCTAGTTAATATTAACTCAATTTATAACCTTTCATAGCATGGGTCTTCAGAGGGAAATTAATCTAGCATGAAGGGTGATTTCTGTGACGAATTACAAGGCTCCACAGAATGACCGTCGGTAATATACAGTTCACCTCTTTTGTAATATGGGTAATACACAGTTCACCTCTCTTGCAATCTGGGTAAAGAATGTAGATAGTCTGTATGTGTAAATGCCAGAGTAAGCATATCCACATTTACACTAGACCTCTGTTTCACCTTGCTAAACCATCATCTTTGGATTATAGTCCCTGAATCCAATATCATTTACCACCAGAACTTCAAGAATATCTACTGAATATCTAGCTTGACAAGATATTACTCAATGTAACAGAATATCAAATGGGTTCTACAAAAGGCTGGATTGCCAACTGGCCAAAGTAGGCAACTGCCTGGGGCCCCAGATCCCCAAAACCTCCAGGTTCATTCAGGATAGACCAAGTCCAAAGTTATCACACACAGTGAAATGTGCCAAAAGTTTTTGAGCACTCCTATTGCAGCCCGATATTAAATGGAAACTCATCAAAGTGTGTTTCCAGGTGTTGGAGAGTAACACTACATATGTGTAAAAAGTTGTATGAACCTTTTGTGTCTCCAGAGGGAGCTGTGTGAAGTCTGATAAGTGTCCTCAAGTGATGTCACTTGAGTCAGCGTCGGTTGGGGTAGAAGACTATAAGTTTTAAAATGAAACAAATCTGGGGGGCGGTATGTGGATTTTGTGTACGTGAGAAATGCCCGGATGCATACTAGATTAACAAGAATTTCTGAGTATTGTTACGTGAGCTTAATGGACATACTCATGCGTCTCTTCAGACTGTGCAATGGCAGACTGCAGAGTGCGTACAACTGTGAATAAACCTTGCTGTTATACGGCTTGTATGTGGTCAAATAAGATTCGATAATTGCACATATATTGCTGGTGACCAGATAGTTTCGTCATTAAGGGATCATTGAAATGCCCATAATGTTTGAGTAACTGTCAAGTGCTTATCCCCTGTCAAAAGTTTATGCCACTTTGACCAATGTCATGCTTGAATAGGATGTTCACAAAGGAGCATGTGTTGGAGGTTAAGGTCGAGGCTGGATGGGCCAAGAGAGAACCTCAACCTCAACCCAAGTGGGAGAACCTCAAACAAAAATACAAGGTGAGTTGAAGTATCGAAAGCACTACAGTACTCCACAGTGAGAGGAGGGACAGAGAGTGGAGATAGAATGGATGGAAAGCAGAGCCAGGAAAGAACGGTCAAAAAGTGAGGAGAGGGAGAGTCAAGCCAGGGAGAAAAGACTGGAGGAAAGAATGTCTTTTGAAAAAAAAAAAACAATTTAAAAGATTTGCAGGGTTTCTTCTGTGATTATTTTGTAGCATTTTTTCTGATGGGTTATGAATAGAACAGAGAAACAGTAATGGCAGAATAGTGAAACAAAATAAGGAGTTATGTATGTAGATATCATACCAACAGGTAGAGTAGTGTGCTCTGATGCTTGCATTGAGCAAACGTTGCTCCCCATACTCTTGAATCACTAGAAGTGATCTGAAGGTGGCTGCATGCCACAGACCCCTTTGTTCTGATCAAAGTAGTACACTTATTAATAATAAGGTAGTATTAGGCTACCATGTAAATATTTATGTTAAGAGTTAGGCTGCTCCTCGCACCACCTGGTGCAATGAAGGCGAACACAGCACACAAGGAGAATACTAACACTATAGGACTTAAGTTTATAGCTGAAAAGCAACAAATACGTTTCAGAGGACATCAAGGTCAAGGCTATTTTTAATAAAACCTTTTTTATCTGGACAGGATTGTTGATTTAAAAGGGTTCATGGAAATTAAGGAGACAGTGGGAAAGGCGGTCAATAATGACCTTCTACACAAACTCCACCTTCACCTCTAGCACCTTTTAAAAAGAAGGAGCACCACCTGGTCTTCAGAACCCCAAATGCACTCTCCACCACACACCTTGCCCTGGACAGCCTCGTGTTGTACCTGCCCTCAACAGCATTCTGGACAGGTTCACGGAATAGGGTCATCAGGCAAATGGGTTGATTGAAGCAGGGATACCCTCCGTCACCTATGAGGTGGGTACAGCTGGTGCACATAGAAGGGGCTGCCCCAGAGGAACCTGGCATCGTGCACGCAGCCAGGAAAGCCCACGTGGACATCCAGAAAGCGACACTTGTGGTCACAGATGGCTTGAAACTGGATGGAATGGAACAGTTTCCTGTTAAAATAGTCAGCTGCAAACGGTCCAGGTGGCACAATACAAACATGGCACACATCTATGCTCCATCCCACATTGCTGAAACGTTGGAGACCAGACAGCTGCTGGAACCCAGCCCTGATTTCCTCCAGCTCATCCCTGCTAGGGAAGCAGATGAGTCTCCTGAAAACCCCTTGGATGCCTTTGCTGACCCAGTGAACTATGATGTGACACTAGTGTGGGTTATGTCAAAGGCCTCTGACACAACCCTGTAGGATGTGCCACTACCCAAACAGTACACAAACACGAGAACCTCAAATGCCTTCCCCCATCCATGGTCGGTGTCCCCCTGTAGACAATCTATTAGGTTCTCCATTGTTGGCTTTGACAGACGGAAGTCCTTCCAAAGGTCACCTTCCCCAAAATAGAGGTGCAACAGGGGAACATGAGAATTTACCCTACAGCATGGCCCTCTTGCACCAACCTGTAAAATATATTTTTGAAATGATTTAGATTGACTATTTATTCTTATGATTTATTTGTCTATTAAATTATTTACACATTATTTATAAATATCTATTGATGATCAAATACATATGTATCAGTTTCTATGATCATGTAATGAGGCCTTTTTCACTTTTTTAAATGTGTTTGATGCATGAAGTTTATATGATCACTTTAAAGATTAATTTATTCATGAGTCTGTCAGGTGAGGGTGAAAACTGAGTTTGTTCAGAGTTCAGTGTGGAGTTAGTGAGCTGACTGAAACTAGATAATGTGCTAATATTTACTTCTGAGAGAAATCCAAAATCCATGTACATCTGAATCATGTACCGCAGACGATGAGCTGACTGTCGTCTCCGCGCTGCAAGTAACCTTACACTGTAGCTGGTAAGAGGCATGGTTGGATAAAATAATTAGGAATGATGGTGAGTGAATGTGAAACAAGAGCTACTCAGGACCCAGGATGTTAAGGTATAGTTAAGAGGAAAAACACTACAATATTTAATCATTTTAATTTGCATTAAAATAATACTGGAAAATATTACATTGAGTGGAAGAGGTACTGTTGATTTACAATGTGATAAACAATTTTCGCAGTAGTAATAGTATGCAGTACATCCTGATTGAGTATATAGTACTCACTACATTAGTATGCGATTTCGAACACAGCCCCAAATATGTCGATGGTCGAGTTGCATTCTTGGTAATTTATATGAATAAATATACTGAGCCCTCTGACAGGCGACGTACCTATAAGTAGGGTTGCCAACCGTCCCATAAAATATGGATAATTGGAAACTAAAAGATGTGTTCTGTATTGAACTCATACAGGATGTGCTTTGTTCCGAATCAATTTAGTGCAAGTCTATGGGAGAGAAATATAACAGGTTAGACTATTAAGAAGGAAACCCTCCTGATGTTATCCCTCAGCCTGTCTGTCATGTCATGTTCCACTACCGAAACAGAGACGCAGTGGAGGAGCGTAGAAACAGCTGTTTTCGGCACTCTCTCTCTCGCTCTCTCTCATCCCTTAACTTCCCTGTCATTTTTTTGTTGGCAATCATCCATTGAATCCTACTCTCACCCAAGCGTCGAGCAGAGACTCAGCAGCTTGACCCGGCCTTATATATACATTGTATCTGCTTAAGATGGGAACACACGTTACGACTGTTGAGCCAATTATGAATATGATTTGGGTGTGATGACTGACGGGACCAAGTTGGACCAGGTTGCTGCCAGTCCTTCTCATACAGATTTTTAAAAACATGATTGATATTTGCGACTGACATTGACGACTGATGATGTCACTTGTGTGTTGCCCGAGGGAGACATCAACACAGCCATCTGTAGCAAGCATGTAACATGTTAAGCTACCTAGCATGTTGCCTTCACTGGTTGCATGCTGCTTGACCCACCGAACAACAAAAGCAACAATCTACCTCACATAATTCACCTTAGTAAATAACAAAGCAACAGAAGCATACACTTCTGTCTATAACATAACCAGCTAAGGCCATCAGCTAACAACATGCTAGCAGACAATAACCTACTAACAACATGTTAAGCTCTGGCAACAAACAATCTTTCTCAGCTACCTCACCTTAGCAAGCAACGCAACATACCCTTCTGTCTTTACCAGCTAACAGTTTCAAGACTCTACCCTGACCTTGCCCCAGTCACTCAACTTCCATCTAACCCACAGCCATTCACTGGAACTGGTTGCAGTGTTGGCCATGTTTTTCACTGCCTGTATTAGTATTAGTATTTGGGCTTTTTGCCATTATTTGAAAGGAACAGTTGAAGAGAGACAGGAAATGTGGGGGGTACAGCAAAGGGCTATAGTTGGATATAGTCATTTGATGCTATAAAAAGGGAGTTTCACATCATTATTGACAGCTGAGGCCGGCTCGCAATTGAGTCGGTCAGGTGTATGGATGGGACCTTGATACTGTGGCTCCAACCCCCGATCACTACTGCGCAGACTCTGGTTTCAAAATGACATCACCAGCGCAAGATGGCTGCACCTGTATCCGGGGTATTTTGGCTTAATTTTTGTACAATGGGAGGAAGTGGAGATGCATTGTACATCTATATACAGTCTATGGGCTCCGCCCTCAGTTCAGTTAACAGGGACAAATACTGATTTAGCTGCGCTGCT
>JAQHUH010011863.1:501711-523108 GCA_029910985.1 Siniperca undulata
TACAATGTTAATGCACAGCTGTTCTGCATGAACAGACCCGAGATGAGCCAGATGTGATGGTCAATGGTGTCGAATGCAGGACTAAGATCTAACAAGACAAGTACAGAGACAAGCCCATTGTCTGATGCAATTAAAAGGTAATTTGTAATTTTCACTAGTGCTGTCTCTGTGCTATGATACACTCTAAATCCTGACTGAAAATCCTCAAATAAACTATTTTTATTTAGAAAGTCACACAACTGATTGGCGACTGCTTTCTCAAGGATCTTAGAGAGAAAGGGAAGGTTAGATATAGGTCTATAGTTGGCTGAAACCCCTGGATCAAGAGTGGGCTTTTTCTTTTTAAGAAGAGGTTTAATTACAGCTACTATAAAGGTTTATTGTGGTATATAGCCTGTTAATAAAGACAAATTGATCATATCCAGTAAAGAAGTGCTAACTAAGGGTAAAACGTCTTTAAGCAGCTTAGTTGGATTGGGGTCTAAGAGACAGGTTGACGGCTTAGATGAAGAAATCGTTGAAGTTAGTTGAAGAAGGTCGATAGGAGAAAAGCAGTCAAAATATATATCAGGTTTTACAGCTGTTTCTAAGGTTCTAATCTTTTGTGTTTGAAGATAAATCGGTACCGGTTGAGGGCAGGACGTGATGAATTTTTTCTCTAATAGTTAAAATTTTATTATTAAAGAAGGTCATGAAGTCATTACTACTGAGGGCTATAGGAATACATGGCTCAATAGAGCTGTGATTCTCCGTCAGCCTGGCTACAGTGCTGAAAAAAAAAAACTGGGGTTGTATTTATTTTCCTCTATTAATCATGAGTAATAGGCTGCTTTGGCATTACGGAGGGCTTTCCTACATGTTTTAAGACTATCTTGCCAGACTAAACGAGATTCTTCCAGGTTGTTGGAACGCCATTTCCTTTGAAGTTTTAGCTATGTTTTCTTTAATTTGTGGGTATGGGGGTTATACCATGGAGCTAACCTTCTTTGTTTTATTATCTTCTTTTTTATTGGGGCGATAGAATCGAGTGTCATTTGCAGTGACCCTGCAGCGCTATCAACTAGATGGTCAATTTGGGAGGGGATGCAATTTGCATAGGTGTTCTCTGTTATATTGAGACAACATTGAATTAAATGCAGATGGGATCGCTTCCTTGAATCTAGCCACAGCAATATCAGATAGACATCTAGAATAGGAGTTTTTGCCTAATGGTGTGTAGTCCAGTAGTAGAAGTTCAAAAGTTATTAAATAATGGTCCGATAATGAAGGATTCTGTGGAAAGACTATTAAATGTTCAATTTCAATGCCATATACCAGAACAAGGTCGAGGGTGTGGTTAAAACAGTTAGTGGGTTTATGTACACACTGACAAAAGCCAATCCAATCTAATAATGAGATAAACGCAGTACTAAGGCTAAGGACATCCAGAGGAAACGCTGTACTATCATTTTCAACGTCCACATGAGTATTGAAATCACCTACAATAATTACTTTGTCTGTTTTAAGGATTAAACTTGATAAAAACTCTGAGAATTCAGATAGAAATTCAGAATAAGGACCAACTCTGAGTTGTGATGGTTTAGGTCCACTAATAAACTCTGTCAGATTTCTGGATATGAGAGCTGCTCCATCCAAAGTGCCGTCTCTCTTAATAAGACCAGGTCTTCCCCCAAAAGTCCGCCAATTATCTACAAAGTCCACATCGTTTGCTGGACACCACCTCGACAGCCAGCGGCACAATGAAGACATGCGGCTAAACATGTCATCACTGGTCAGGTTTGGAAAGGGCCCAGATAAAACTACAGAGTCTGACATTGTCTTTGCATACAATGTACACACCGACTCAACATTAACTTTTTGTGACCTCCGATTGGCGTAATCTGAAGTCGTTACAGCCGATGTGAATAACAATCTTACTGTATTTACGTTTATCCTTAGCCAGCAGTTTTAAATAAGATTCAATGTTGCCCGTTCTGGCCCCAGGAATACATTTGACTATGGTTGCGGGTGTCGCTAACTTCACGTTTCTCAAAATGGAGCTGCCAATAATCAGAGTTGGTTTCTCACTGGGTGTTAATTAATGTTATTGTTTATTTCAATGTGCTGATTTTAATACAAGAACAACAGAGACTGTTAACAAGAACTGTTCTTTATGTGAAGAAAGGAATATGATATTTGTTCAAAGTATGGCTCACCATGTTCTGTTTTGACAAAACTTTTTTTCAGTGACGTGGGATAATTCGGCATACAGTTTCATTAGTGTAAGTTCTCTCTTTCAACTCTAATGACATATTTCAAAGAATATTTTAAACTAAGTTCTTGTTGTCTTCACCTTAATCAATTAAACATGCTTAAGGTTACTTAATGTTGGTTATTAGCCCATTCCCAGAGGGAAATGTTGCTGCTCACAATAGTCTTTTCTTTGTCTCATCAGAAATAAATCAGCTTCTCATTTAGAGATTAGGTATTTCCTTCATCACACCACCTATATTCCATCTAAACAAATCGAGGAAAATCTCATATCTGGCATTAACAACAGATACCAACATTCCTGTTCTTCCAAGCTTTCTTTTTAACATACTCCATGCAACTCAAAATTCTTTTCAATGCATGAAACAAACTCATTGTCCAGTTTATTATATCAGTCCTGCAATAAAGATTCTAATAAAGGTTCTAATGTCCAGTTTTTGATGCTACTGTTTTAGAGAGGTGCTGATATAACCCCCATTTTGGAGGACAAAGTGGACAAAGAGTGTATATGCATGTAGGAGATCTTAGGACCAAAATAATATTGGCTCATTAAGAAAACTGAACCTGCATAATTCTGAAGGATTTGTGCACAATCATAACAACAAAGCTTTTTCAATGCACTGCTTGCACATTTTTTGCTGTGTTGGTGACATATCAAACAATTGTCCTAAAAGCAACATTTCTATCCCAGGGGAGCTCTAACCACACAATCAGTAGTGAATTATTCTCTTTAACTGTTGCAGCAAAAACATTCTTTGTTTGTGGTACTGTGACTGCTCCAGGTGAAAATGTCCATTGTGACAACACTATGTACTGGGTTAAAAGTGTGACTGCTCCATCCGTACAAATGCGTAGGACAGAAATATTACACTAAATGATCAAATAGTATGTTACCACATATATGACTACTGTGATTTTCTACAGTACATTTTTATCTGAAAGCATATCCTGATTTTACTTGAACTGGCTGTTTATTTTACTATCGTAGAAAAGGTTTCAGTCATAGTTATCTGGACACTGTTTTCAGAATCAAGACGTTTCGGCTCCCATCCGGAAGTCATTCTCAATTGTGAAAATGGACCGGGAACTCGAGTTCCCGGTCCATTTTTTTCCGTATGGGAGCCGAAACGTCTTGATTCTGGAAAACAGTGTCCAGATGACTACGACTGAAACCTTTTCTACGATATAACACTCCTGGACGAATGAGGGACTACACCGTCCTGTTTATTTTACTGTTTCTTTTATTGCTTTTGTGTATTTTATGTATTTTATTTCTTTATATCTCGTCATTCACTGTGGTATTTTATTCCTCTTGTTGTGAAGCATGTTCTACTTTGTTTTGATAAGTGCTCTATAAATAAAGTTTTATTTATTATTATTATTACATTGTTGGTTGAACGATTGTACAGCGTTTTGTTTTCCATGTACAAAACATTACTTTTTTTTTGCAAACCCTTCATACAAAATAACATGTTTTTGTAAAGAGGACTTTCTACAATCTAAAAGCATGAAAGACCATTCATAAATATAGAATATTCCTTTTAGTCATCTGACTGTACGGAATCAAGCTTGTGGGGCAGGCAACTCCAAACCTTTGAGCGGTAGTGTATGTACTGTATAAAATCACAGTAACAAATTATGTACTGTATAAAAGCAAAGTAACCAACAATGTACTGTAGAAAATCACAGTAACCAACATTCTCCCCTGTCATGCAACACTGTGGGGACATCGACTAAGCTGCCTATCAAGACCTCACACAAGGGAGCCTCTCTCTGTTTGTATTTCTCATTCTGTCAATAATTTTAGCTTATCGTTAGAGAAGCAGAGACGTTTAGCCATTCTATTCCACTCTTAAGAAAAAAAGTATGAAATTAGGTCTAATATTTGTGTTATCAATACAAGTGTACACAATGCTGTACTTTGAGCTCCAACTTTATTCAACTTCTTTCAAATTCTTCCATATGGCTAGACGTGTGGCAGCCTCATAGGACACACCTATCCATTACCACAATATTAGCCGTGTTCAGCTCCACTGGTCCAGTCTAACAGATGGCGTCAACATGACAAAAACAGCGGTCAATAGCAAGATTGCATAGTAGGCTAAACTACAGGCTGTTGCATATGCATGCATTGCATATTTACATTGCTGTAACTGTCAAAGAATCAGTAGGCCTTTAAGCATTAAGCAGAAGATTAGAACCAAGGCAGAAGACAATATAAACCAAAGACAATATTTGTATTATGTTTATGTAAAACGTGAATAAATGTACATTACATGTACAATGTTGAATTCAAATGTTTAAATTTAAATTAACTTTTTCAAGTCCAAGGTTTGTTTCTTTTCTAGAGGACATTTCTGCTTGGTGAGAAAAGAGACAGTTGGATTTAGTAACCAGTAGCTTAGTGCACCAAGCTAGACAACAACATTGCTAGTGTGCATGCCCTGCCTGCAGCCCAACCATGGTAAAAAAATCAGCTGCCACTGGTATGTGTCAACATTGGCATGCATACTGTATGTACAAAAGGACATTTCACAAAAACAAAAAAAACCCACAACCAAAGGTCAAAAAGGTTGCAAAAATTCCGTCATCGACTAAATGTATGATATACGGACATGACCTTGATCATTTTTGCTGACCTCGATATTGCCTGTTGTGTTGTTTGTGTGTTTGTTTACATAAGAATGTCACCAACTTCTTATGCCATGTGAAGACAGTCAATATACGCGGCATGTGGCGCCAGCAGGTTTGAGCTTCTTTCTGACTCTTTCTCTCCAGATCTCTGGATTAGAGTGTTCCGATAGCTTTTAAATATGTAAATAGTTTGTTTGATCTTCTCCCTCCTTTTGTAGATTTTTTAAAAACTTTTTTACTTCAGGGCACATGAGTGGCTTGTTTTTCAGGTAGAGGTCATTCTGCCAGATTAGATCTTTTTATGAATAGATGGGCAGATAAAACATATTACATTACAGTTTCAGTCAGTGTAACTTTATAGTGCAACCCTGTAACAAGAGTGCAAGTCACGTGGACATCACCAAGGTTGCAAGACAGATCTTTTCTATAAAAACATTTTACAGTCTGTTAACACATTCCTATAAATTCACTGTTTATGGAGAATTATATCAATAATGATCTGTTGTCAGCAATGCAGCAATCTTTTGTGGGTTTAAACTGGATTTAACAGGAGGCCCTCACCTGGTTTGAACATTTAACTGTTACTGCAAAGTTGACCTGACCCTAAGTGATAAGACATACCAGATACAAGACATACAAGATTGTGAGCTACTCTGACAAAAGTAGGCAAAAATGTTTATGCTCCCAACTGGGGGCAAAAATAGAGATGCGCCGATCTGACTTTTTCTCTCTCAATTCCAATACCTCAATTCAGGCCAATACAGAGTACTGATCTGATACTAGTGCTCTCTTTTCCCCCAATTTAAAATCTGTATACATCAATGTGTGGAACTCATTGTGATTATTTGTTTATGTATGGTACAGGATTGATTAGGATTTATCCTTTAACTCCCACATGAAACAAACTTCAAGGACTGCCTTCTTTCACCTACGGAACCTTGGAAAAATCAGGCACATCCTGTCTCACCATTACATTATTGCTATTTTAAAATTCTAGGTGGAATTTGCATTGTGCCTCCTCCCCCCTCTCAAAACCTAACACGGCAGCGGCAGGCCCACCATTGAGTCTGGTTCTGCCCAAGGTTCCTGCCTGTTAAAAGGAAGTTTTTTCTTTCCACTGTCACCAAGTGCTTGCTCATGGTGGGATTTGTTGGGTCTCTATAAATAATATTATAAAGAGTTCGGTCTGCTCTATAGGAAAAGTGCAATGAGATAACTTCTGTTATGAATTAGCGCTATATAAATAAAATTGAATTGTATTGAATACAGTAACATATGGGATTGCTGTTCACCAAACACAGTCAGCGGCCCACCATGACTGAATGAATGGGTCTGATAGCAGAAACAATGTACATATATACCCGGTGGAAAGGGTACTACTAAGCTAGCTAAGCACAGGGCCATAGCCCATGACACCTGCACTCACCCACCCCCACTTTAGTCAATTTCCAAATGTGTATCGGAGGTGGGGACAGGCTGAGGGACAGTGTTTCATTATTTTTAGCCATGCTAGTGGCGTGGTTCTAAGAATGGCAATGTCAGTCGGTCGGTCGGTCGGTTGGTAGGTCCAGAATACATTTTTTCAATTGCGGGGTGATCCCCTGACTTTTCGTTTAGCGCCACCATGAGGTTGAAATTTGTGGTTTTCAGTAAAATTTAAGTATTGTTGAAATAATTATGAAATGATCAGCAACTATTTTGATAATCAAATAATTTCCAATCATTCTCTGATTACAGCTTTCCACTTTTGAGGATTTGTTGCTTTCCTTTGTCCTGTGTGATAGTAAACTGAGCACCTTTGGGTTTTGGACAAGTACTTGTCGTCTGCGGACCCTGATTGTACACCTTTGTTTGACCAGCACGTCATGGAGTGGGTGGGAGACACTGTCCAAGATGGCATGTAGTTTGGCCAGCATCCTCCTCTCTGACACCACCGCCAGAGTCCAGCTCCACCCCCACAATGTCACTGGCCTTACAGATCAGTTTGTTGAGTCTGTTAGCGTCCGCTACCTTCAACCTGCACTGGCCACCACAGACTCATAAAACATCTTCAGTATTGTCCGGCAGATGTTGAAGGACCTCAGCCTCCTCAGAAAATAGAGGCGGCTCTGGGCTTCCTGTAAAGAGCTTGAGTGTTCTTAGCCCAGTCCAGTTTATTGTCCATGTGTACTCCCAGGTACTTGTAATCCTCTACAATGTCCACACTGACCCCCTGGATGGAAACCGGGATCATTGGTGCCTTGGCCCTTCGTAGGTCTACAACCAGCTCCTTAGACTTTGTCGCATTGAGCTGCAGATGGTTCTGCCCACATCATGAGACAAAGTTCCCCACAACTGCCCTGTACTCAGACTCATCACCACCGCTGATACATCCCACCACAGCAGAATCATCAGAAAACTTCTGAAGGTGGCAGGACTCTGTGTGGTGACTAAAGTTTGTGGTGTAGATGTTGAAGAGGAAGGGAGAGAGGACAGTCCCCTGAGGGTCCTCAGTGTTGCTGACCACGCTGTCCGACACACAGTGCTGCAGATGCACATGCTGTGGTCTGCCAGTCAGGTAGTCAACAATCCAGGACACAAGGGGGGCATCCACCTGCATCGCTGCCAGCTTCTCACCCAGCAGGGCTGGCCGGATGGTGTTGAAAGCACTGGAGAAGTCAAAAAACATGATCCTCACCGTGCTTGCCAGCTTGCCCAGGTGGGTGTGGATGCAATTCAGCAGGAAGATGATGGTATCCTCAACTCCCAGCTGGGGCTGGTAGGCGAACTGAAGGGGGTCCAGGAGGGGTCTGACCATGGGCCGCAGCTGTTCCAGCACCAGTCTCTCCAGGGTCTTCATTATATGGGAGGTCAGTGCCACCGGTCTGTAGTCCTTGGAGTCACTGGGACGCGGCGTGATCGGCACAGGCACGAGGCAAGATGTCTTCCACAGAATGGGGACCCTTTGAAGACTCAGGCTCAGGTTGAAGACATGTTGAAGGACTCCACATAGCTGGGTTGCACAGGCTTTTAGCACCCCTGGGCTAACTCCATCTGGGCCTGCAGCCTTGTTTGAGTTTCATCAGCTGTCCTCTAATGTAGGCAGCAATTACTCCAAAACATATTTGGCAAAGCAAATGAGTAGTATATCAATGTATTTTGTAGGGGACTGGGATGCAGAATCAGCTTTCAAGGAGCCATATTGGTTAGGTTAGCACCTGAACATTAGCATGCATGTCCACAGTCTCAAACACACCTTTCCTGGTAACAGACTCTGATCCTCACATTGATCTAAAGGCAGCTCTGCCTACTACTCCTCATCCTCTCTCTGTCTGTCTGTCTCGTTTGTGCTCCACTACACCAATACATGCTCTGCTGAGTCAAGCTGAGCCCTTTTCAATTCACTGCCTTTCTGTCTCTTTACTTTTCACTTTGTCTGCCAACCATCTTCTCCCTCTCTCTTTCAAACACACTTAAATACCCAGCAAGATGTTTTATCTAACCTCTCCTAACATTCCTTTTACTTGTCTCCTTCTCAGCCTCTCCCTATTCTTTCTCTCTCAACTTCTCCCCGGTATTATCCAATTTTTCCATTTCCATTGTATGTTATATTTATACTTTGGGCATTCAGATGATTGAGTTACATGGAGTGCAACATCAAAATGAGCTTAAATTCTTTGACAAAGGATCACAGCAGGAGTGCAAAAGTTCAGGGACAAACTGCTTGGACAATATTTCTGCAGCCTCAGAATGATGGTGTGAGATACAGGAAAAAATAGAAGGGGAAAAATAATTTTATAGTCAAGAGGGAGGAATCATATGTAGTTTAGTCCACAGAGGAGCTTTCAGAGGTTAAAGGTCCATTGACTGGACTGCATCATCACAGTAGGGTATTTGTGTGCTTTTAAATTTGGCTCAGGCAGCAATTTGAGGAAATGTGTGACTGGACATAGAGGGTTTATAAAGACGTTAAAAGATAATTACAGTTTAATGCAATTAGGGCCTTATTTTTCTCTAGGAATGGCAATGTCGGTTGTCGGACCACTTTGGTCCAGACTGAAAAATCTCGATAACTGTTACATGGATTGCAATGAAAATTTGTTAAACACATTCATAATACGCAGAGGATGAATTCTACTGACTTTGGTGATACCCTTTCTTTTTCTCTAGCACTGTACAGTGGCCCATTTCCCAAAACACAACAACATTTCAGAAAACACAAAATTTCATTTCAGGAAAAGGTGGGACAACACAGAACCCAAGTCCCTGGCGACAGTTCAATGTCATTTCCTGTTTCTGTTTTGTCTCTCAGCAGCACAAATTTTAATCTGAGTTTGAAAGGATGGGAGATTGAAATCATAAGGGAATAGTTTAACAAAGGACATGATGTAATTCTGGATATGCTTTCAACATTTTATTACATTAAAATATCCCATGGAACCCTGAAAGCACGCTTGAAAGAATTAGGACTGAGGGCCGGCTACTCTTCATCTTATCAGAGCTGCGCGGATCTGGACAGATGTTTGGATACAGAACTATGTGGTTGACTTTAAAGCAGAAACATGGCCTCTGTTAAAAGAGAGATACACACAACATTTTAATGTCATGATATTTTTAAAGCATAGCGAGAATTATATCATATGAATATCCTTTGTTAAAATATTCCCTTATGATTTCAAGCTCTTCCATCCTTTCAAACTCAGTTTGTCGCCAGGGTCTTGGGTTCTGTCCAAGTGTTGTCCCACCTTTTCGATAATATTAAATTTCGTTGTGTTTTCTCAAATGTCAATGTTATCTGAAATGTTGTTTTGTGAAATGTTGTTGTGTTTTGACCTTCAGGGCCACTGTATAAATGTCCCTGATAATTATTGAAAGGGTTGCTACTGTATGAAACTTTGTACAGACATTCATGTCCCCCTCATGATGAACTATAATCACTTTGGTGATCCCTTGCAATAATTGTTTTGGCCACTTGGTGGCAGCAGAAACAAGCTGTGGACACAACACTGACATCTTTTAAGTTGATGTGGCTAACTTGTTAGCAAACGGTTGCGTATTCACCCATCAAGCAGTTACAGAGCAACATTGTCATTCATTTGGATTGGTGTTTGTGTCCACCTGGTGAATGTTAGTCCAATGTTCACTCTCTTCTGGCTCTGTTTTTGGTCTCTCTCAACTCCTGAGGGAAATATTTGTCCCTTTAAATGCTAAATGCTTCACTATTCACCAGCTAGTTGCTAACTATGTCTGTCTCCCGTTGGCGCTGAGCAGGTAGTGTACAGTGGGTTTATCGGTGAGAATTAACCAAAACAGTAAAGTTGCAAACGGACAGCTAAACGCTGAGCTTAAACTAACTATAAAGCTTCCGTAAAGCTAACGGGAGTGGCAGATTGAAGTGATAATTCTCTGTGAACCCTTAAGTATTCTCACATTGTTTTCACAATGTTATTTCATGCATTACTATAAAAATATCCATTATAGCCACTGCAACTTTTCATGTAGCAGCATAATCATTAAAATTTTAAATGTGTCCAATACTTTGATTTATGATCAAATACCTACAAAACTAATGACATTTCTTAGCTGTACTTTGTGTTTAGTGCTAATTGGCAAATGTTAGCCAGCTAATGCAATACAGTAAGAATGGGATCAAGTTCAACATTGTACCTGCATCAGCATGTTAGTGTTGTCATTGTCATTGTAAGCTTATTAGCATGCTGATGTTAGCATTTAGCTCAAACTACAACTGTGGCTAAGTGTAGCTCATAGAGCTGCTAGCATGAATGTAGATCCTTCTAGTAGTTTTGGCCATCTAATGCCTCACTGCACAGGAAAACTTTGTGTGTGCACAACTACGCCAGTGGTTGGTCAAAGTTGAACCAGGAAGTCGGTCTGCAAACTGCAAGGTCCCCAGGAAAAGACCTAGGGTCGTATTCATAAACATTCTGAGAATACTTTTAGAGAGCTCCTAACTTAAACTAAAAAATTCTAGCAAGGAGTCCTAGCTCAGGAGTGATTAGGAAAATTCTCAGAGCAACTCTGAGCAAGGAAGGGACCGAAACTTTTACCTTAGTGAGGAGGTGTGGTTGACCCCATTGCTACCTATGACACACTCTTTTACAAGGTGTGACTGGTTGATAAAAAAAAAAAAAATTGAAATACAGATGCACTCTTAGTGATAATAGGCATAGAATGGACAGTGAAATCAATAGGCCTAATCATAGAATGTAGTCTCTATTAAGACATGAATACTATTATGAATATTATTTTATGTAATGAACATCTCTGTTGAATAAATTGTAAGCCATACTTTAACAGCAGCCTACAAAATGTTTGAAAACACAGGCCTACTTGCACAGTAGCCTATTCACATGCTGAGAGTTGTTATATTTATTTGCCTACATTTATTTAGCATGCTGGTAATTTTATTACTTAATCTATTTGATATTAACGGGGGGAAATGGCTCAGGTTTCACCAATTGCTGACCAGTCTATACATGCAGCGGCGTTGGTTGGCATACACATCTATCATAAACCAGTGAACAAGCAAACAGCAATGGAAGCAAGTAAAAGTACCAGAAAACCCAACTGGACAGAGGAACAATGTCTACTATTAGCTCACTTAGTTAAGGAGCGTAAAACCATTTTAAGAGGAAAATTCGGTCCTGGTGTTACAGCACAAGCCAAGAGGCAGGCATGGGAGAACAGAGTGCAGCAGATTAACTCTTAATTCTCTTCATTATCATCCTTGTCTTCATCACCGTCACCATGGCTTTCCTCAAGAGGTTCTGGGATTTGTCTGGCTTTGTAGATGTTGTGAAGTACTGCACAGGCTGTATTGTCTTTGCAGACCTTATCTGGCGTCAGTCACACCTCTCCATGTAACACATGAAACTGTCTCTTCAGTTGCCAAATATCTTAGTGTTATGATCACGTTAATTTCTGGTGTTATTGCATTATTGTGTTGGTGGGGAGATGCGAGTGCATCTCCAATGAGATCGACAACAAACATTATCCCTACACGACCTAATCTGTAGCATTTCATTAAATTACTGTCATTCAGCATTTTAGGAATATTTTTCCTACCTCTTTCTCTTCCCATCATTTGCTCCTCTACTTAAGAAACTCTTAAGCCTCTTAAAAGTCCTCCTCCCTACGTCTAACAGTTTTTCACCTAGCAGCTCTCTTAAGGGCTAAGAGGCTTTGTGAATTACTTGTATCTTTACCAGGATCTAGTCTTTAAGGGGGAACTGTAAGGGGGAATTCTTAGAAAACGTCATAATTCTAAGAATGTTCTTAGGATTTTGTCACTAGGAGCAACTCTTTGTACTAGGAGGCTTTATGCATATGGCCCCTGGGCTGCTGTTGTTCATACAGCATTTTCAAAAGCTCCATCTCTACACCAGCTCTGAGTCTACCTTTTCCCCTAGGGAGGAAGTTAGTATCGTCGTGCCCCACTCCCTGCTGTGCTGTGCTTGGTGCTTCCTTGTGGGGAGTGATCAGGTCAGAGCCTAGACACCAAACATTAATAACATTAGTGCATATTCTACATTCTCATACAAACTATTCCATATGAGTCAGCTGAGCATCACAAATACTCAGAAGTGACTCATTATATATCACAATTTTGTGGTGCATCAGTTAATTATTTTGGTTCCATTCGTGTGTGCAAGGACTCGGCGGTTCAGCCAGAGAAGAACTGTGGCGCTCTATCTACCTAAAAACACAGAAGCCTGAGGAAGCCGAGATAAATCTGCAAGCCACTTTCATTGGAATGAATAGTGTGCCATCTTGGAACATGATTTCCAGTTTCCAGTCTTAAATACATCCATACTAAACTGTGATGGATATTATAAACAGACAGTTTGGGTGGTAACCTTTGTTCTCTCTTTCAAATAAATCTGTCTAACTTGTGGGTTTGTATAAAACCTTTCTGATCGTCTGACTGCTGGTGTTTCTCACCTCATCTGACTTTTTCTGACTGAGTTTTAGTGATGTCGACACGTTCCTAGATTTCAGCAATTACCTTTAAGAGTATAAATGTTATCATCACTGATAGCAATAATGGCCAAAACTACAAAAATAACACAATTATCCTTTTAAAATGAGGCAGGTTACAGCATCCCGCCCTTATACTTTGTGTCTTTTCTCTGTTCTCTTGTCTTTGTCTTTCCTACCTGTTCCTCTGCGTATGTTAAATCCAGTTGGCATTACCTCTCTCGCAGCCTCCTCTCCAACAGGATGACTGCTGGGACAGTAAGGGGAGGATTTTGTCGAGATGCTGCTCACCTTTTCTTTCTGCGCTAAAATAGATGGGAGAATAATTGGCCTGAGGATTGGATACAATCTTTGTTTCCTTCTCTTTTCCACAAGCCACTCAGGCTGAGGGAGTTTACATCAGCTCTAATGTTTCCATTGAGCTCAGCAAGATCTCATCTGAGTGTTTGTATTCTAATTTTAATTCTAATTTTATGCCTTTAATGAAGCTTTCCTTTAATGCAAGAGGACTCCAGAGAGATGTGACCATGCTTGAATGGAGGAAAGTCATTGCACAACCTTATTCTGCAACATTTTCATGTAATTATCAAATTATTTTATCTCTATAAATGACGTAACAGGGCTGCAATCAAGCAGCTACCACCATGTGGAAGGTAAAGCTGATGGCGGCCACAGTGGTTAAAAACACTGTAGCCACTGTAGTCACACAGCAAGAAGGCCTGGGTATGTTTGCATCCATTGGCTGGGTTCTTTCTGTGTGGAGTTAACTTGGTCTTCCCATGTCTGCGTGGTTTCTTCCCAAATCCAAAGAAAGGCAGGGAGGGTGCATTGTTTGTTATATAACTCACACCTGATGCGTGCTGGGATAGACAAGAGGTTTAGAAGAAGAATTATTGTTCCTTGAGCTATCTCAGCACCATCTACAATTAGTTTTATTCTTTTGCTGTAAGTTAGCCTGGCTCCAAACCTCTGAATCACTGGCCAAATACCTAGTTTGCTCAGAAAGAATTGCAAAGTGGGAGGGTCCAGGAGGGTGTTTTTCTTCAATTCTGTGTTCCCATTTAAAGTTTTTCTTTCAATAATATCCTTAATGTTATTTAACATAGAAAAATGGGACTCTCCCAGATAATGTAACGATTTTGTAGGTTCATGTTTGTCATGGTGGACGGCTCTAAATACTACAATACCCCGGGTTCTGTGTTATGGAGAAAAAGCCAGTTAGGGGTGTGCATCAGAGCAGTAGGGAATTCAAAATGTTTCGTGGTTGAATTTGTGAACAACACATGGCACTATAGTTGTTTAAATTAATCCAAAATTGAAACATTTTAAGCTCTTTTGTGTCTCATCTGTCAGTCACCTCACATTGTCTATGGATGAAATTAATGGGACTTTTACTTGTAGAACTCTGCTGTTGTGTTTTTGACTGTTTCTGCCAGTTGGAGAAACAGTCCAGCAATCAGGGCTTTGTAGGTGGGATTAGGAATGGGGATAATATCATCCAACATAGCTAGCTAGATGGCTAGCTACATCCATGAGAAATAGCGTTAACTGTTCCTAGCAACCACTGTTGACAAAAAATGATATTGGCGAGACAGATACATCACTCACAACTGATTGGTTTGGGCAAAACAAAATACCACCCAAACACAAATCGGCTGACATGAACACAATGTCAAGCTGAATGAAAGAAATCAAACAAAGTGGCAATTCAGTCTGATTATCAGGTTAACTGTAAGTAGCTCTTCTTTATCTATGCAAATGTACATTTTTATACTTACTTTTGTCTCTTTTCTGGTGTGAACACACTACAGGCTCATAAAGGTTCAAATTAAAATTGGAATTGGGACACAGTCAGAGGGGATTAACATTTTAACAGCTAATATCTTCTGCTAATTTATTCAGAATCAGAAATCAGAATCAGAAATACTTTATTGATCCCCGAGGGGAAACTCTTTTGTTACAGCAGCTCACTATCACGTCAGTGAACACAGGAATAGAAGTTCTAAGTAAACAGAATATAATACACTATAATACAGCTAAGATAAATTAAGTACAAAGTGGATTTAAGTATAAAATTAAAATAAGTGTAAAGTACAAAGTGGATTTAGAGGTTGATAAGTATGTAAGGTATAATAATACAATGTAATAATACAAGTAGTAAGTAATAGTGCATGAACTGTCAAGTTAAGTGTAGGTTATTAAGATTAATAAGAGACGGTGGATATTGCACAGCAGTAATAGAAGTACGAATAAATAGCAATATTCTAATGTGTCTTAGCGGCTATTCTTACAGCATTTGTACAGGTAATGAAATATTAAGGCTTGATTGACAGTTTTTCCAGCCTATCAGAGTCAGATGTAGTGGTTGTAGCTTGTTCGTCCCATCTCACCTACACCCAGGCATCTTCTCTTTGCTCAAATTAAGATTATCTGTCTCCAGGTGGCCAAAGATGGCAGTGAACGTTAGGCTTCAAAATATCCTTTTAGATACCTCCTATTTAAGGGTGACTTTTTCTGCAACGTATAGGGGCAATGGAGCAAAGAGAGCCACCCACTGCTAAAGTCTCCAAAGTATAACAATGCAATACTTTCCGGTCAGCTCTGAAAATTCATGCTGAACAAAAATGGTAATATCTGATAATACTTTTTTTTTTTAAAGTGTGAGTTGCCCCTGAATCTGACCTTCACTGTCTGATCTACAGTTTCATCTCACTGTTACTTCAAGTGGGGTGATTTCTGAGATTGAATAAAAGTAGTAGGAGTATTCATCAGCTTAGTTTCTGAAAAGTTAACCTTTTATAGCACTTGATTTCTCATTCAGCAACAGCAACATGCAGTTATTGGATGTCAACAGCAATTGCTCTCATTATGAGTCACCATTAATATGTAAAAGTTACAAAATTTGCTTCAAAGCTTTAATTTTCAGCCCTGAAAGAGACACTTGTACATTCATGTCTGTACTTGCCTGGAGGAGCCTCATTAATAATTATGCTCTTGCAGAAAGGAAATCACTCTAGTTAGTTGATATAACTGGTGCATCCTCTCTCAACCTGACTGACAGAATTAAAGGAAGTAAGAGGAGCCACTGGTTGCGCAAAGTATTATTTTCTGACGTAAATTATAATTTTAAAGTTTAGTTTGAACAACCACTGTTCTCTCTAAGTCTGGATGTGTGAGACATTGGTGGAAGGGGATAACGTGAATAGTCTGCTCTTGGCATGTCATCTGCCGTCTCATCTTTAATGCACAACTTTGACAGAATATTCACTGCCTTTGCAGGTGGACCGCTGTGAACTGCATTTCGCTGAAGGCTTTCTGCTTGTGTGTGTCGCGTGATAAAGATGGTGATGATATTATAATTAAGAATTTTAAATCTTTCTAGAGAACTGATAAACTTATCCCAGGAACCTCTGCTGTCACCTGACCTTTGCAGGACTCTGGAGGTTGCAATGGAAAGTTGAGTGACAATTTCTCTTCACTTCATCCTCCAGCACCTGGACTCCTCAGGAACCTATGCCAGGATCCTGTTTGTGGACTTCAGCTCTGCTTTTAATACCATCATCCTGGCTTTGCTGCAGAACAAGCTTGAGAGTGTGCCTGACTCCTCCTACAGGTGGATCAAAGACTTCCTGTCTGGCAGGAGGCAGCACGTGAGGCTGGGGAAATATGTCTCTGACTCCCGGACCATCAGCACCTGTTCCCTCAAGGCTGAGTCCTTTCCCCTCTGTTCTTCTCCCTGTATACCAACAGCTGCACCTCCAGTCACCAGTCTGTCAAGCTCCTGAAGTTCGCAGATGACACCAACCTCATTGGGCTCATCTCTGATGGGGAAAAGTGGAGATGGTTGTGGATTACAGGAAGTACCTAGCCCCACCCCCATCACCCTGTATAAATCCCCAGTCGACACTGTGGAGTCCTTCCGCTTCCACCTCAAGTGGGAGCTGAACATCAGCCTGTTGCTTTGCTTAACGTTACTGTGTTTATTTCCATAACCTAGAATGCGAACAATGGAAGCAAGTCTCCGGTGAGAGGAAGGCTTGTTGAGCTGGAGTTAGCTGACCAATTGGATCTGATCTTTCGTCAGGAGATTGGGGAAGAGCAACCACGGCCTCGTAAATTTCTTCAATTTCACGAATAGATGAAGCCAAAGAATTTATTCTTACATGTACATTAAGTAGTCATAGGCGTACATTGACTAACTAGCTTTCTTAACTCGTAAAAAACCTAGTCTGATTAGTGTTACTGAACGCTGGTGGCTTGTCATGATGTGTTAGAAACTTTCTAATGACATTATTTTGTTGTTGGTTTTTCACCATTGCAGTGTCCCAAACCCCTTCAGTGCCGGAGGTGAAATCTCTCTTCACAGATGGAGTTGACATTGCGAAGCCAGATGACATCTCAGTGGGAGTTGGTGCCCTGCTGGGGATCTATTTCATTTTTGGAGTTAGCTATGTAGAGAATACAAGGAAGTCTCTAATTGTTATGAAACAGTGAATGGATGGTATGAAGTCAAATGATAAAGTTCCAATAGGGGTCATTAAAATGGCAAATTTCTTGCTCTAAATGACTTATATCGATATTGATACACAGACATTTTGTCAGCTGCCTGTGATTATTTTGAGACATTATATTGTACATATAATATACAGTATATATATATATATAGCATATAGAGTACATGTAAATATTTTTACGGGAACAAGTACAAAAAAGTGAGCCTCATATGAGTCCTCACGCACGCGCGCACACACACACACACAGGTTATGAGTCAAGTCCGTTATACTGAATTGTTGGATTAATGGATTTATTAACAATATTAAAGGAGCTCAGCCTATTACTTAGTTACTGAGAAGTCTTACCCTGGAGTGAGCTGGTTGACGAGCTTAGCTTTAGCTTGATGTTACTGTATGTTGTGTGTTGTGTTCAGTACAGAATCCACAGGGCATTGGGCATTGTTCGGTTGCAGAATAACTTATATCATATCTCTTTATTTCCTCAGCCGTGCTTAAATGTGAACAAAGTCCATTTTCTACTTTCCATCAAAAACCAAACACTCTGCTCACAGCATGACAAACAAACTTTTTAGCGCCACAGCGTTCAAAAACCCTTTGCCCTTCCGGAGTCAAACACCTGACGACAACAGTGACTTCCTACTGTTAAACCTGAGCCCTTGATAGTAGCACAGCGACACCCAATGTACACAAAGGAAATAATTACATTATGGTTATTTCAACAACGTATTTGGCTCTTACAGACATTATATTATGTATACTGTATTTATTCCTGTTTAATATTTTTTGTTTTTTGAGTTTCCTATTTATATATTTTTGCAAATTATAAATGCTCAACCCTCAAAATCATTAAGGTTGAACTTTTCAAAAGTTTGATATATGTAAATAAAATCTTGCTTAAAGACAGCTGCTGTTTTATCGTCATCATTTATTATTATAATATTATTAATGTTATGATTTTCATTAATAAAGAATGGGTTCTTCCTTTCTCCACAGTTTCAAATTGAAGAACCTCCAAACGTTTGCAAGGAACATTATACATGCAGTGGCCATACAGCAGTTTTTCAGGTGGGTGACATTAACAGCAGAAAATGAACACTTCCTAACTAACCTTTTTTGCTCCTGTTTTGAGCATCCCCTTCTTTTAAATATGAGCAAAAGCATACGTGTACATATACACTTATTTGGCCATTCGGTGCAACCATTCTTAAAAAAAAAAAAAAGAATTGTGAATTAAATGTTCAGTTTCACAGCTCTTGCATGCCTGAGAATTCCTGATAAAGAACCTAAAAGCTGGATCAGAGTCATTACTTCTACTTCTAATGTTCATATGCAAATGTGCCATAAATGTTGTCTGTCATCCTCCCCTCTACTGGCCACTGACAAATTTTCCCTGCATATCAGTCACTGGACTAAAACTTGTGCATCTTCCTGAGAAAGTGAGTGAAGGAAGTGAGCCACCTTAACAACCTCTGTCCACTCCTCAGGAGGAGACTCAGGATTGCCATTTATAGCCCACTACTAACACATTTGTTTTGTATACATTGAGCTGAGAGTATTTCAGACAAAATCCCTGCATAACATTGTTGACTACAGCAGTGCTCTGCCTGTCAGGTACAGTGTACAGTATTCTCATACTGTAAACTTTTGCACATTCCCATGTAAATATTTTGCACATTGCACACACTAAATAACAGTCCTATTGTACATATTCTTTATTATGTTCCTATAATATATGTATATTTTAATATTCTTTAATAGCTTATTGTCTATTTTAAATTTATGATTCTTGACCTGCAGTACATGGTTTATATTTATTATATTTCTACTATTGTTTTGCACCAAAATACCAAAGCAAATTCTTTGTATGTGCATATGGTAAATGGTAAATGGACTGTGCTTGTATAGCACCTTTCTAGTCTTCAGATCACTCAAAGCGCTTCACACACTACATATCACATTCACCCCATTCACACACATTCATACACTGATGGTAGATGCTAACTGCTCATCAAAGTAACTAATCATTCACACACACTCACACACCGAAGGCACAGCCCTTGGGAGCAATTTGGGGTTCATTGTCTTGCCCAAGGACACTGGGGGAAGTCGGGATTGAGCTGCCGACCTTCCGAATGGTGGATGACCCACTCTACTACAGTCGCCGTATGGCAATATGGAGGACCACAAGTGTCACGGAAATAGTAATAAAGCATTTCATTAATTAATAACTAATTGTACAATAAAAATAGGCATTAATAAATGTATTTACAAATGTGTTTATTAATCTATAACTAAATAGACAAAATTACAAAGTAATTCCTTATTTGATATTTTAATGAGCAATAAAAAGAGGAATTATAAAAAGAATTTTCAAATGAAATATTAATCGATCAATAAATAGTTCAATTTAAAAAGGGATTTACAAAAACAACATTAAAACAGTCAATAAGTACATCATTTTAAAATACGTCAGGAATTTCAATTTCCATTTCCCCGCTGCTTTTCCTTATTCTATTAGCTATTTGATTTGCTTAGTCATTTAGCCTCTCCATTTAGCCTTTCCGTGACACTTGCCTTGTGCTGGCAAAACTAGGTCAAACAATGCAAATTAGCTGCGATGTAACAAGCTCTCTGATTGGTTAGAGAGCTGCCTCATACTGTAGTTAGAGGCTCTGGAGCTGGTAGTGGGTCTGAGCAGCTGTAATCTAACGAGTCGGTCTGTTTTCGGTAGTTGAGTCCACCGTTTCAGAAAAAGCTTGCCGACTAGTTAGCTCTGGTGTGTGCAGGTGAACAGACGGGACTTTACTGCTGCATCTGTAATGAAAACGGTGGTCGTGCTTGGCGCTCATTTTTAGCAGGACGATTATGTTATGATGGGGTTCAGGACGGGATAACGAAGCTAGGATTGCTTGAGACTGACAGCTGCTGCGGTTACTTCAGTACACACAGCAGGGCTATATCGAGTGATGCTAACGTTAGCCATGTATATTACAGTCAACAGAGTGTCTTTCTGGGGTGGGAGATGAAGTTGAAGGTGTCTCCACCGGTGCAACACTCCGAGGATTGGTGCTCCACTTCACTGGCAATGTCTGTTTAGAATTCTTGATATCTCAGTGTTGGACATCTTAAAGAGCAACTTGCAGGTTGGAGACCTCAGTGACATTGTAAAGTTTGCTCTCAAGGATCAGGCTATAAGAAAACTAGGTTTTGGTCATCTAATATTGATACTTACCCATAACAGATTAATGTGCGAGTATCAGCTTTTATCAGTCGTATCTCGTACTATATATTATAACTCCACACTATGTTTTACGGTGCTCTAACATTACCGCATGTTGGGAGAGAGAGAGAGAGGGATAATCTATTACTCTGTTGAATTGTCTGATTTTCTCTACAAGTAGAATAAAAGCCTTGTGGACCAAGGTAATAAAGTACATACTGATGCTGAGTGTCCAGCAGAGATCTAAACCCAGAAATCATTGCTTTTAATCATATACTTGATATATGTCGAAAGTTGACTTTACAGTTGTATGCAAAAGTTTAGGAACCCCTGACAATTTCCATGATTTTCATTTATAAATATTTGGGTGTTTGGATCAGCAATTTCATTTTGATCTATCAAATAACTGAAGGACACAGTAATATTTCAGTAGTGAAATGAGATTTATTGGATTAACAGAAAATGTGCAATATGCATCAAAACGAAATTAGACAGGTGCATAAATTTGGGCACCCCAACAGAAAAATCACATCAATATTTAGTAGAGCCTCCTTTAGCAGAAATAACAGCCTCTAGACGCTTCCTATAGCCTGTAATGAGTGTCTGGATTCTGGATGAATGTATTTTGGACCATTCCTCCTTACAAAACATCTCCAGTTCAGTTAGGTTTGATGGTTGCCGAGCATGGACAGCCCGCTTCAAATCACCCCACAGATGTTCAATGATATTCAGGTCTGGGGACTGGGATGGCCATTCCAGAACATTGTACTTGTTCCTCTGCATAAAGGCCAGAGTAGATTT
>JAQHUH010011863.1:524966-570281 GCA_029910985.1 Siniperca undulata
GTGGATGTACCAAATGTATATGGTCAAATGAAAAAAATACCAGCTGACCCATTTAAAACTAGAAAGCACTCAGAGACCATACTTCCAACTAAAGCTGTAAAATCTATATTTTATTAATAGAAAATGTTTTAATTATCTCTACATAAAAAATACACACGGACCATTTTTTAACAACTAGCAAAGCAAACAGTGAAAATGTTCAAAATGCTCTCTTGCAATATTGAGAAACTTTTAAAACAAAGCAACAAAAAAACTAGTCACTCTATCCTTGGCCGAATGCTGCGGTACGTGTACTGACAAGAACTAGGAAAAGAGATCATATTTCTCCAATATTAGCTTCTCTGCATTGGCTCCCTGTAAAATCCAGAATACAATTTCAAATCTTTCTCCTCACCTACAAAGCTCTTAATGGTCAGGCACCATCGTATCTTAAATATCTCATAATACCTTAATACCCGACTAGAACACTGCGCTCCCAGGATGCAGGGTTACTTGTGGTTCCTAGAGTCTCCAAAAGTATGATGGGAGCCAGAGCCTTCAGCTATCAAGTTCATCTCCTGTGGAATCAGGTCCCAGTTTGGGTTCGGGAGGCTGACACCATCTCCACATTTAAGAGTAGGCTTAAGACTTTCCTCTTTGCTAAAGCTTATAGTTAGGGCTGGCTCAGGTGAGTCCTGAACCATCCCTTAGTTATGCTGCTATAGGCCTAGACTGCCGGGAGACTTCCCATGATGCACCTCTTTCCTCTCTCCTTCTCTCCCTCTCCATCTGTATGCATTTTTATCCCATTAATGCATGTTACTAACTCTTTCTCTTTCCTGTAGTTCTGTGCTTTCTCGTTTCTCTCCTCTCTCCTTCTGTCGCTTTCAGCAGGTATTTCTACCTCCGGAGCTGCAGAGTCTGGATCTGTGGTTGTGGGCCACCTGCTGCCCCCGCGTTCCTGCTCAACAACTACTACAGTTATTGGCTTTGTTATTATTATTGTCATTATTATTCCTATGACTATATGACTATCATTCCTATTATTATTACTTCATTAATATTAATATTACCACTACCATTACCTTATTGCTAATTTAAAATTCTAGGTGGAATTTGCATTGTGCTTCCCTCTTCCCCACTCCCTTCTCTCTCTCTCTCAAAACCTAACATGGCAGCAGTGGATGGGCACCCACCATTGAGTCTGGTTCTTGCCACTGTCGCCAAGTGCTTGCTCATGGTGGGATTTGTTGGGTCTCTGTAAATAATATTATAAAGAGTATGGTCTAGACCTGCTCTATAGGAAAAGTGCAATGAGATCACTTCTGTTATGAATCAGCACTATCCAATAAAAATTGAATTGAATCTTCTGGCAGGATCTGGAAAGGGGGGCAGGTGCAGTGGAGGACAAGATAGCACTTCTCTCTCGTAGAGCCTTTGGTGACCTGGAGCAGCCCTCTCTCAGAGACTCCATGAGGGTTGATGCATATGCTGGGGAAAAGTATATAATATAAAACACCTCACCATCACAGCAATCTCTCAGCTGCCAGTGTAGTTTAAATGCAGGGCTGCCAAGAGAAGCCTATAGAAAAGGTAGATTATGCTGTTCACAAGTTACATAAATATGAATATACCCAGAAGTAGAGAGAATATATAGGATATTTGTAAAACCACATTTTTCTTGTATTGTGTGAAGGGTTGAGGCAACGCTGCCACCCTTTGGCCATAATGTGCCATTGATGGGACAGAATATTCAAATAAAATATATACTTAGTTCCTGTTTATTAGGTACACCAAGCTAAAAATTATGGAACAGCGCTGCAATAAATTCTATCTTCATGAGGGTTATGTTTTCTTCATGTGTTTTTACTCTGAAAATGGCTGTTGGGCTGAAACAGCAGATAATAAAGATTCATACATGATGGAGCTGGTGAATGTAACACATTTTTCAAAACAGAATTTTTACTCTACAGAATTACCTGCGATTTACTTCAGTACAAATTTTGGTGTGTTGCATCTCCTTTAAAAAATAACAATGCAAGCAATTCTTGGCACACTCTGGGACATTTACCCCAACAATATTTTATGGCTGGAGTGAACTGGTACCAAAATAAACCAAGCACCAACCAGCACCACTGAAGATTGGGCCACTAATTATTTTCAGCCACATACGGTACAAGGTATGTTGTACCTGGTATCAGCTTGCCATGTTCATGGATGTTCTGAACACCGTCACATCTTGAGCTCCATTAGAGTGGAAGCTGCAGTCCAGTACAGGTGGATGTTTGTGCCGGTTTTTTATTATTATTATTATTGTTATTATTTGTTGTCTGCTGCTTCGGCTCAAATTCCTGTGAGATGGAAGAGCTAGAAACACGAAACTTGGCCCAGTAACTGGAAATGGTATGCATGTGTTTCCACTGAAATATAAGCCCAATTGGCCACATGGTGGTGCTGTACTTAAGGCCCAAAAACTCAATTTTGAACAGGCCACACCCCTCACACCATAAGTCTGAATGACTTGACATTTCTCTCACAAGTCCAGCTCAATGTGCTCTACAAAAAAGCCTCTTGGACCACTAAAGTCCGCCTAACTATATTTTCCACTATTTTGAATTTTTGACATCCCCTCCTAAACCGTAGGTCCGATTGCTACCAAATGTTCTGTGGATCATCATTTGGGCAAATCTTATCAAAAGTTGTATAAAGCTTGTTGATATCTTATCTAGTTTTCAAGATATTCATAGTTTTCAATAACGTGACTGGCATGGAGCCCTGGAGGGCAAAACATCATATCAAAATGGCAGCCAACAGGGAACACTCCATAGAACAGCAGCACAGACCTGTCAATTTTCTCTCTCAAGGCAGAAAGCCAAAAGCTGCAGAGAAAGAGTGAAGAGGTCTTTACAGAGTTAAGCATAACAGAAGAACAGGTACATCAGTCAATAAATGTGGTTGAAGACACTTAGGCACAAGTAACTAGGATAGTTCAAGTGCAGAAAACAAAGTTCTCAAAAGAATATGTGGAAGAAGTAATGTTTTTCAAATAGTTTTTTTTAATAAAAATGAATTCATCACTGTTTAGATTTGTCTTATATCACATTTTCATTTATGGTGCCCTGTGATAGAAAGGGAGACAAGACTACAATCAAAATGTGCCATGTGGTTTGACCAGAAGGCAGGAAGAGTGACTGCGTCAAACATCTGAGCAGCCTGTCACACTACCCAGACAAACCAGCTGTCTCCCTGCTGAAGAAACTGTGCTATCCTGTGGCCTACAAGGACACAAACAACACACCACCACTCTCAGGTATTCACATCCACTTTACACTGGATGAAAGCACACAAAAAAGTGGAAATCAGAATTCCCAAATAGGCCAAAAGCACAGCAACATGTTTCGAGTTGCCCTCTTTTGTAGGCAGCCTGAAAAAGAGTGCAACTTGAAACGTGTTGCTGTGCAAGTGCTCTGCATGTAGATGTAAGTAAGACATGTTTTTGTATAAGCCTATAATGCTGTGAAAGATGAGTATTTTAAGGCTGTATTAAAAACTTTTCTGCACATTGCGTTTCCCTCCCCATCACTTTTGTGATTTACATGCAATTACCTTATCACCTTGCTGGTAAAATCTCTCTCTCTCTCTCTCTCTCTTTCTCTCTCAACCCAACATGGCAGCAGCAGATGGCCGCCCACCCTGAGTCTGGTTCTGCTCGAGGTTTCTGCCTCTTAAAGGAAGTTGTTCCTTGTCACTGTTGCCAAGTGCTTGCATATGGTGGGATTTGTTGGGTATCTGTAAATGATATAAAGAGTACAGTCTAGACCTGCTCTATAGGAAAAGTACAATGAGATAACTTCTGTTATGAATTGGCGCTATATAAATAAAATGTAATTGAATTGAAAACGATTGAGATAAATAACACATCTGCTAATAAGGATGTCATTTGGAATGATGCCTCACAGTAATAATGTTACTGTGATATGAGCAGTGTACATTGTTGTGGTTATCATTTATTACTATAATTTGATACTAACGGTGTACATTTTTTTGTTTTTAGATGGGGCACTGAACATGAGGGAAAGGTAGTTGAGGAGTACACCAAGATAATGGAGAGCCACCATACAAACTTTACTGTCAGGAAGGGAGGGCTGGTCATCGATCCTCAATATCCATGGTTAGGGGCATCCCCAGATGGCATTATGACATGTGACTGCCATGAGATGTGTGTTTTGGAGGTAAAGGCACAGAATAGCACTTTTATGGAGAAAAGCAAACAGGATAGCACATTTTGTCTCCAAGAGGTAGAGGGTAATTCCAGTTGTACTTTGAAGTATAGTATACACTGACTCCTTGCCTCATTGATGACTCTCTCTACATGGATCCTAGCTAATGCAAGTCCTTGCATGCAGTTGCTTTTTCCCTTTAGTAAAAGCTGGGATCTTAAGTTCAGCATTGTACAGACCTACTGAGTCTGCCACATCAAACCCTCTATCAGCTAGTATCACATCACGTGGGTTGAGAAGATCCAACAATCCACTTCTTTCAGTCAAGTGTTTGTCTGATGTTCTGCCACCCCATCCTTTTGACATATAAGAAACTGTTCCTTGTGGTGTTATCCCAATTAGATATTTCATGGTATGGTGATGTTTGTATTTTGAGTATGTCTGTGGTTTTGCTCTTAGGTCTCTAGGCTTTTCATTGAAAATCTCAAAGCAGTCAATAATACAGGCACATTCATGAAAAACCTGTCTAAATGTCATAGGTATTGACAGCTGAAGCTCTACTTGATTTGACCAAAACAAAACTTTTTGGAGGCTGGTGTGTGCGAGAAGATGGATGGAACCCAATCAGGGGACAACGGATCATCAGATTTGGCACCTATAATGTTAATGATACAAAGGGCTTATGTTCAACATATGCCAACATGATAGAAGTACGTAGAAGAACGTTAGTAACATTCGATATATCTTCCCTGAATACTGGCAACCCCCCCCAACAACTGCTGTTACCTCTTAAGACTGAAAATTAACCTTCTCTATAAATAGATAACTTATTTAGCTAGTGTTAGCAAACTGTTAACTAGCGTAACTCGGCAAGGTCCACGAAAACGAACCATGTCAGAAAGATTACGTAAAAATATGATGACTAAAAATACAATCATTAAAATACTCAATGTTTACTGGAGCTTACCTTTGATGAAATGTTTGCTGCAAAGATGTGTGTACTTTGATGGTCACCATTCTTTGCCTTCCCTAGGGCCGAAGGCACGTCTAATAGCACAAATCCTGGGATGCTGTAGAAGCACAACCCAGACTTGTCTCCTTGTTGGTTAGTGCATCCGATCGAACAACAGCTATCCAGCATATTGGCTAAACAAACCAGATTCAAATACTGGCGGGCAGCGGAATAAAACGCCCTCTTAGAGGGCGTTCCTATAAGGATGTGACATCATGTGAAAACTATGAATTGACCAATGAACTTCAAAAGGGGCGTGGCTCCGGACATAAATAGACCAAAGTCAACAACCGTTGGGCCAATCATCACAAAACTTACAGGATATGTGCACATAAGTACCTGAGACATACCCTGAAAATGTTTTATTCAAATCGACCACTAGGGGGTGCTGCAAATGCAAAAAACTGGGTGTGGCATAACACGAATCAAACTATGAATCAGAAATAGTTTATTTTCTTCGTTCTATTTGTGAAAATGCAAAAAAGTGAGATTTTACTGCTTTTGTCACGTCTAGGCCACATTTGACCAGGTCCAGATCAAAAGCTTTAAACTTCTCACGGTCTGTGTTGGCTTGAACCCTGGAATTGCCGCTTGCGGCCATATTTATTTTTGGTTTTGTTTAATCTGGTTTGTTAATTTGTCTAATTTGAGCAATATACGTTGAAACCTGAACATCTGAATAGTGACTGTATTCAGTAATGTGAACGATAACCTGTGTGTTGACCATCAAAACATTGAACAGTACAGTATGATTTCTTGTTTTGAATACTGACTAAACAGTCCTGGCTTTTAAGGTTTTTAAAAGTATTTCACTCACTGTTTAAAAGACATGCAGTGATATTCTATTTCACTTTATATATTTTATCTGCAATATATAAATATAAATGTTTATGAAAATCAACTAAAATTCAATCCCAGGCACCCTTTTAGATAATGGGTAAATCAGTGTTGATTCACTGTGAGTCATGATTGAAAATCTAACGTTTATTTAACATTAAACATAACGAGCGCTTTCAATTTTGTTTCAATGTCAGGCATCAGTGTAGCTTCAATACTTCTGCCTGACAATATTTCACTGTTTATTAAATCATATTTTGTTATAGTTGTCAAGATAGTTCACCAAGAGCCAAAAATGTCAACCTGCTGGTGGCACTACAGCAAAAGTCAGGGGATCACCAAAGCCAGTAGGATTCATCCCCTGGGAACCTTGGATGTCTGTACAAGATTTCATGGCAATCCATGCAAAAGTTGTTGAAATATTTCTTCAGTCTGGACCAAAGTGGTGGATTGACCAAGCGACAGACATTGCCACATCTAGAGCATTTTAGCATGGCTAAAAATGCAACAGGAGTGGGAGGGTGGGGGTCAAACAACTGCATGAGGCATGGCCTTGTGGCTACGAAGAGTGTGACAGCGCAGGGGGGTGGGACACATGGGACATTGACTGACCACTGCACAGTGTAGCATGGAAAAAGATGTGCTTTCCCACAGTGCTGATAGTCTGAGCTAAACAGCCATGAGCAGTTACTGTCAGACTCTGTCTGTGCTGCAGAGACAGGGAGTTTGGCGGAGCTTAAAGTTAATGTTACTGTTCATCAGCCCTAAATATCTTGTTAAGCTGTGAATATAGCACAGTTATCAGCAGACCCTTGTGTTGTGTTTACTGAAGAAGCAAGAGGAATAACTCTCTTGTTCATGTACAACGTTGTGAAGGCTTGCTAACGGTACCAGAAGCTTTGTATGAGAGGCACAAACTGGGACTACACTGTTCTGCTTTTTATACTTGGCATGGCAACTGCTATCACTGTTCAAAGTGTCGACGAATATCATATACTGGTTATTACATCGCAGTTGAGGAGGGCACAGAATTTGGCTTTAAGCTGAACTTTCAAATCCAAGGAGACGTATACAAGCCAGTTTTGAGCTTAGCAAAATATGTGCATTGCTGGTAAAATTACATGTATATTATGCCAACAAGAATCTATGTGATTATGTGTACAGAGCAAAAAAAGTTTATATCCTGTATATGCATGTATACATACATTTTTGAAGTGAATATGAATGCTACTCCTTCAGTTTTTCAGAGGGAATTTTGACTGTGCCCTTTGACTATCCAATGAAAAATAGCTGCTTCTCATTGAGGCTCTCTGATCCCATGTGCGCCTGGACCTGTGCCTGCTTGGCCCATTCCGTAATCCATACATGTGTCCATTTATAAAAAAGACAACCCAAATAATGAATAAAACTTAGTGACTCTCAGGACTCAGTGCTCTCACCTGTATGTAAGCAGACACACACACAGTGCTATCCTTATTATCTTACCCCCATCCTGCCAGCACCACCTCTCTCTTAAAAGCAGCTCCCTCCCTGACACCTCATTGATCTCCACTCATCATATTGTTTAATGTGGGGCCAAGAAGTCAGTGTAGTTGAACTTTCTCAATGGGAGTGCTAATCAATACCTTTCCTTTCTCATCTCCCTCCTCCTCACACTCAACCCTAAACCTTTGCTCCTGTACCCTCCATAATCCAAAATCCTGGACCTATCAATACAATTCTCCCGGGGTCTCTGAAATGTCTGCCAGCGTGGCTGCTTTGGAGACCTGGCCTGATGGGACGGGGCGGCAATGAAATGCTCTCTTGCCAGCAGTAGATATATTTACCATTTAGCCATTATCACTGCTCATTGACTTAAACCTGGGAGGAGAAGGATGAAGGTGACAATATACTTCAGATTTTTTCCCCTACTCTTTTTTCCTTTTTTCCATCTCTTGATGTATCATTGTATTGCCTGCAGCTGCACTAAATCCTGCCAGCCGACTGTAATGACTGGAAAATGAAATGGAGGTCGAGGGTTGACGCTGAGCTTGAGAACATTAAGCGTTTGATCAATAAGGTGCTTGGATTTGCCTGGTCATGTTAAGTAGCACATCTAATATGCCCTGTGCTCGCAGATGCTCAACCCGTATCATTTAATTACGCTGTGATGTGTTACAAGCAACTCGCCTAATTCATTAACATTAAGGAGAGGCAGCCTTCTCTCTGTTCTCTGTCTGCTTCTTTTCCATGTTGATTACACTGATATATAGTCCCCTTGGAAACATGATGTTCAATTAAAAAAAGGTCTGCCATGCTACTGATCATCACAATTGATTAACAAGATGAAACAGACAGAAATAGAAACACAATATGCCACAGTTTGTGTAGTTTAAGAAGGCAGTATGCAATAGGTTTGTCTTGACTGACTGGCATGGAAGATACTATTTTTTATATGATCCTTATGACCATTTTCTGATTGTACACCACTATGATTAAGGATTGTTTGGTTAACACAACTAAAACTACTTGGTTGTGGTTAGGGAAGGATCGATCTTGGAACCCATCGGCTATCGTCTGACGATGATTTAGCCTTTAGGGGCAACAGCCAATGTTTCGGGCTTCCGGTGTAGCCGGCGGATCTCCAGAAAACGGATATCCAGGCCAAGGCTTCCTCTTCTTTGGGCTTTTACAGTCCAATTAGCAATCTTGGAACCAGACCGCCTATCGTCTGACAACAATTTGAATGCAGATATATTTTTTTAAAAAGCTAATAAAAAGCTAATCTCTGGGGTTCTGCTTAAAAAGCTAAATTGTCATCAGACAATAGCCGACTGTTTACCTGCATGCAACCAAAGCCCACTCAAAAGTGATATACTACTCGAACTACAAACTGAAACCAGAACGCTTTCAATAGCAAAATCTTGTCCCTTGCCTACAGCTTCTGCATTCATATGCACATATATGTTTATAGAGATTAGGGAAGGATCACAATCATGGTTAAAAGAAACCAACATTGACTGTCGGTAGGATCAACCAGTCCTCCAAACTCAACGACGAAATTGCAAAAAGTCTAAAACAAACCCATACAAGCATTTTCTGATGCCACCCCTATTTGGCAAGAAGGCAACATTTGTCAGTGCCTTTCAAAGGTTACAAATAACCATGACGGTTTTCTAATCTTCCACCTCTATTGATTAGATTTGGTTAGGTTTAGGCAACTAAATCTATTTCAAAAACTACCCATATGGGTTTCGGTCGGCAGGAGGACATAATTTGTCAGTGCTTTACAAAACCGCTGCAAAAATAATTAAAATGGGTGTTTTCTGATCTGCTACCTATATGGTTAAGGTTTGGTTAGGTTTAGGCACACAAACTACTTGGTCAAGAGTATAGGGAACGATCATGGTCATGATTAAAAGAAATCAACTTTAACTGTTGGTAGGAGACAGTTTCCGAACAGTGGTCACTCACCCACCCACCTATCCACTCCAACCTCCTTGATAATGCTTTGTTCACACATATCCGCCTTTCAGTGCATTTGCAGCAGAAAAACAAGGGTCTTGCACTGCGCATTCTGCGTTAGTTGGTGCACTATTTGCCACTCCAGAACTCCCGGTGGTGCAGTACTAAACGGTAGCAATAGATTGCTACGTTTCAGAGACTCAAACAGTGTTTTAGTAACAAATGTTGTAGCTGCATCTGCATGGTGATATGCTGATATATCTTTTTTTTTTCTGGTCTCACTATGAGGCCAATTTGTTATCGTACAGGAAATTATGAAACACAAGCAGGCTACTTAATTTTTCATCAATCTTTCACTTCAAGCATTGGTCAACAGCGATTGGCTGCACCTACAAAGGTCAGCAACAAATTTGAACTTCTGCAGACATCCACGCAAAGCTGTCGCAACACCCCACATACAACATAATGGAGGAGGTGCACGCAAAGCAGTTATTTTTTTCGATAATGAATACGCCTTTATTGAGTTCATTGGGTGGCGATAGCATGTGTTTTGAGGTTCAATTGACAATATTTTTGTTTGTATTTGTGAATTTTGTATTTGTGGGCCGCCACATTTGAATCATGATTATATACTGTCTCCCAATGACACAAAATTTCATGCGCACATGGAGTACGTCTTCTAGTATTGTCATATGAAGGCTGGGGGAAATCTGATGCTATTTAACTTATAGAATGTATTTTGTATGAAGAAATAATTCCACTTTGCTTTGGTCTCAGGTTCTCATTCTACCATTTATTTATCTCCTGCTGCCATCTAGTGGTCTTGTGATAGTATCAAACACCATTTACTCCCTACCTTTAGAGGGCAGCATGAGTCCATAAATATCTTCCAAAATGCCAGAAGTGTTTGTTTGAGTTTGTGTGCCTGAATGGGAAATAAGACAGGTTGCAGTACAACGACAAGTTACTTATGCCTTGCGCCTGACAGACAACTATTTGACAAATGTTTGACTAAACAACCAATACTGCAGTTGTTCTGCTGAAGACAGTCTTGTATTGGTGTATATGTAAATTTATAAGTATCAAGACAGTGAAGTACAGAAATACCAAATATATATTTGTGATCATTTAGAAACAGTATCACAATTATGCCGTTTTATCACAATAGTGTAAATATTTCGATACCGCATTTAGATATTACTCTGTGTTACATGGTATTCATGCTAAAGGCTATTAGTGTACAGATGCTAAGGGAAATGTAACAGCTTAATTTTAAGCACATGGAAATTGTACTCGTGTTTATTTCCAGTTTTACAATATAAATGACAACCAATGACAACAACAGTAAAACATTACTTCAGCGTCTGAGGATTCATTGATTTGCCATAAGTGTTTGCTGTCTGTTGAAGTTGCTATCTGTTTACATGCAGTGGGGACAGAATAATATTGGAGGAAAAAAGGTGAAATATTTGGATAATAAAGTCATAATATTTTAAGAATTATTCTATAATATTTTGTGATTTATTCTTGTGTTAACAAAGCAACAAAGCTAACAAAGAAATCATAAGAGCATCCATGTTCTGTGGTCACTCAGTGAAGTCACTCTCTCTGGGGTAGTTAGTATGATGCTGACACATTCATGATCAGGGTTTCTACTGCTCCTGGAATGCCTAGCAGAATGTAGATTAAGTAGACAAAAAAAATGTAAACACCTCATGGGTGTGGGTTTGTTTTTAACTTTGGTAGGATTTTTTTTGTCAGACGACCAATATGCACATTTGCACATGCTCAAATGCATGTACACAGCACACTAGTTACTGATGTCGAAGAGAATAATTATTTGGTGAGCTTTAAATATATAACATTTTTATCAGTTACACTGTTTCTTCTACTTTGGTTCTTCATTTAAAAAAGCAACTGATGGAATGTTTCACTCTTTGGGTGTAATTTTTCCCACAATAATAAAGTTGATGCTAAAATGTCTGAGCAATAAACACAAATTAGCTAATAGCTTTCACATGGAGTTTAAATATAAAATCAACTGATATTAGATATATTTATTATGTGATTTCTGAATTGAAATATATATAAGGCTGCAGGCCCAAATGGCATTTGCTCCAGGGTGTTAAAAGCCTATGCCCCCCAGCTATGTGGAGTCCTTCATGTCTTCAACCTGAGCCTGAGTCTCCCCTCCTGGAACCCCTTCAGTTCACCTACCAGCTCCGGCTGGGAGTTGAAGACGCCATCTTCTTCCTGCTGAACCGCATCCACACCCACCTGGACAAGCTGGCAAGCACGGTGAGGATCATGTTTTTTGACTTCTCCAGTGCTTTCACCACCATCCAGCCAGCCCTGCTGGGTGAGAAACTGGCAGCGATGCAGGTGGATGCCCCCCTTGTGTCCTGGATTGTGGACTACCTGACTGGCAGACCACAGCACGTGCGCCTGCAGCACTTTGTGTCAGACAGCGTGGTCAGCAACACTGGGGCCCTTCAGGGGACTGTCCTCTCTCCCTTCCTCTTCACCATCTACACCACGGACTTCAGCTACCACACAGAGTCCTGCCACCTTCAGAAGTTTTCTGATGACTCTGCTGTGGTGGGATGTATCAGCGGTGGCAATGAGACTGAGTACAGGGCTGTGGTGGGTAACTTTGTTTCATGGTGCGAGCAGAACCATCTGCAGCTCAATGCGACAAAGTCAAAGGAGCTGGTTGTGGATCTATGGAGGGCCAAGGCACCAGTGACCCCGGTTTCCATCCAGGGGGTCAGTGTGGACATTGTGGAGGACTACAAGTACCTGGGAGTACACTTAGATAACAAACTGGACTGGACCAAGAACACTCAAGATGTTTACAGGAAGGGCCAGAGCCGCCTCTATTTTCTGAGGAGGCTGAGGTCCTTCAACATCTGCCGGACAATGCTGAGGATGTTTTATGAGTCTGTGGTGGCCAGTGCTGTCCTGTATGCTGTTGCATGCTGGGGCAGCAGGCTAAAGGTAGCGGACGCCAACAGACTCAATAAACTGATCCGTAAGGCCAGTGACATTGTGGGGGTGGAACTGGACTCTCTGGCTGTGGTGTCAGAGAGGAGGATGCTGGCCAAACTACACGCCATCTTGGACAGCGTCTCCCACCCGCTCCATGATGTGCTGGTCAAGCAAAGGAGCACCTTCAGCGGAAGACTCATCCCACCAAAAAGCATTCCTGCCCGTGGCCATCAAACTCTTTAACTCCTCCCTCTAAGGGTTAGTCTGTATGACCCTAGGTCTTAACCCTAGGTCACTAAACTGGACATTGAGCATTACATCTCCGCCATAATTAATAATAATTGTGCAATATTCTGTGTACTACTCCCGTGCAATATTAGTTTTTCCTTGTTAGTTTTTCTTATTTATTATTACTGATACTATATACCTCAATTACTCTCGACAGTACATGCACCTCCGCTTATTACTATTATTTATTACATAATTAGTTACATTGTATTTATACTGTACTTTCATCATCAACCAGTAAACCCACTTGGTACTCGACACTTAGTTTATCTTATACTTATACCGACATGATACTTAATTTATTTCTGACCTGTTTTATAGTGTTTATAGTTTATCATATCGTTTTCTAGTACTTTCTCCTGTGTGCACTGACGTAAAGGCAAGCTACTGTAACAAAGAGTTTCCCTACGGGGATCAATAAAGTATTTCTGATTCTGATTCTGATTAGTGATATTGGTGAGCTGAGGTGCCTACGCAGAGCCCAAAGGATACTAAAGGACAGTACCCACCAGCCACAGTCTGGTCACCCTGCTGCCGTCTGGCAAGAGATACAGAAGTATCCGCTGTCGTACCACCAGACTACAGACCAGCTTCTTCCCTCAGGCTGTGAGACTACTAAATTCATCCTCAGCAGCATGAGGCTCATGGAGACGACATTGACAGGCTTACTGAGTGCATTACTGGCTACATTAACTTCTGTGTGGACTGCAACCATCCCAACCACGTTGGTCCATTGTTACCCGAATAACAAACCGTGAGTAACAAAGGACATCAAGGACATCCTGAATGCCAAGAGGAGGGCCTTTACTGATGGTAATAGGGAGAAGGTGAGGGCAATTCAGGCCGACCTGAAGGTGAAGATCAGGGAGGCCAAGGAGAAGTACAGGAGGAAGCTGGAGTGGAAACTCCAGCAGAACAACATGAGCGAGGTCTGGAGCGGCATGAAGACCATCACTGGCTTCAGACTGACTGGCAGCAGAGGAGTTGAAGGCAGCTTGGACAGACAAACAAACTCAATCTGTTCTTTAACAGATTCAACACACCAGCTCCTGCTCATCCCCCCTCTAACTCAGCTGCTGCCGGCCCTCAGACTCCTCTGAGTACTCTGCTCCCCCCTCCCCATCAGGCTAACGGCCCTCTTCACACTAATGACTCCCCCCTCCCCTGCCTGTAACCTCTGCTGTGTGCCTGACTACTGACCAGGTGAGAGGACAGCTGCTGAAACTCAACTCAAAAGAACTAGGAAAAGAGATCATATTTCTCCAGTATTAGCTTCTCTGCACTGGCTCCAGAATAGAATTCAAATTCTTTCTCCTCACCTACAAAGCCCTTAATGGTCAGGCACCATTGTATCTTAAAGAGCTCATAGTACCTAATTACCCAACTAAAACACTGTGCTCCCAGAATGCAGGGTTACTTGTGGTTCCTAGAGTCTCCAAAAGTAGAATGTGAGCCAGAGCCTGACCCATCCCTTAGTTATGCTGCTATAGGTCTAGACTGCCGGGAGACTTCCCATGATGCACTGAGCTCCTCTCCATCTCCATTGGTATGCTTTCTTATCCCATTAATGTATGTTACTAACTCAACATCTTCTCTCACCCGTAGTTCTGTGCTTTCTCGTCTCTCTTCTTTCCCCTTATCCTAATCCACAGATTATCTTGAGTAACCAGGTCATGATTTTTGGAAAGATACATTGCTGTTGAGTTTTTCAAATTTATTTTTTTGGTGCTTTGAGCACAACAAGCCAAGTGCCATATAGTTTCATTATATTAAAAAAAGGCAGACATCTCTGTAGGGACCCCTAAAATGTGTATTGTGTTGAATATAGTTAGTAGTAAAAATAACACAACAAATTAAAATGTATTTTGTTTTTATTTCAAAATATGATGCAACTATGTATTTTTTTGTTTTTTGTTCATGACCAGTGAAAAAAGTGTGTTTAATACAAGTGTTTTGTTGCTGGCCAATGAATGTTGGAATTGTTGTTGTTGCATCATGACGCGAGTTACGTGCGGAAGAAGAAGAAGAGGAGCATCGCACATGGAGAGAAGCAGCTGCATGTGACTCGGTCGCGTGAGACTTGTTGTCATTTTGGAGACCAGTTATGTTGTCTGTAATGTAAGGCCCAAAGTGCAAAGGAAAACGTTTATAGGAAACATTTTATTCACTTTATTTTGCTTTACAGCTTAAAGTGATTTATTTTTCCTGTTAGTCTCTTCGCGATTGCTTGAGAACTCCGTGTGTGCTGATTGCTCATCAGATAGAGACAACACTCGTCCTAAATTCGTTTGGGACCGGACACCTCTTGCATTTCATCACTGGATGCAGCTCGACTAGACTTTGTTTCGTGTGGATTGAACGGGACTGGAGAAAGTGAGTTTGTGTCGTGAGTGATTCCAACATTGCCTCGTCATTATCATTGGATGGACGTGGGTGAGTCATCTATTGAGACTTGTTGACTGTGAGAGAGATCGCACAGAACTCTTCAGCTTTATATGTGCACCAACGGACTGGGCCCCAACGTTAAAGTACGCGTACAATTTTTTTTGACTGTGGTACTGACTCATACCAAAATTTTCATACGGGACAGAAACATAATCTCTGTTTTTTTTCTTTTCTTTTGGAGGTGTTTGAAAGATCTTGAAAGAACGTGATTTTGGTATTGTATTATTTTTGGAGTGTGTAACTTAATTAAGGGTTTGATGTTTTATCTCATATTTTAATTTGAGGTTAAAATTTAAGAATACAGGTTTAAGAAACTAATTATCTGAAAAAAGAATACTGAGAGATTGTATAAATCTTTTATTTGCTGGAAAACTCTATACAACTTATTTGTTTCGTCATTTAGTGCTTTCTTAGAAACAAAACAGTCATTTTGTTAGTGTAAAACAAAATAAATCATTGCTATTTTTTTTCTTCCCTAAATTTGTTATCTGGCATTTCATTGTTCTTTTAGATATTTAATTCAGTTAACACAGTTACAAATTGCTAAGAAAACTATAAATAAGGGTTTTTCTTACTTTAAATTTCATTGTGTGATTATTGGTACAGGAGAAAAGCTAAATTACAACTGTTTTAATTTAAAGAAAAGAAGCACCGGCCAAATTCCCCATTCAACTGCCGGGAACCCAGGTTCTTCTTATTTAACATAGCATTGAAATTAACCCCTAGGGTTAACAAAAGTGTTACATCTCTAAGGCCAGTATCTCCAAAACTTGGCAACCCACACCAAAACAATCTAGATTGTTAAATAGCACTACAGGTAATTTTGGGGTGAACTGTCCCTTTAAGTAAAAATATAACACACCCATGGTTATAAATTGCTTAGTTACCGAAAATGCAGCTTGGCTATACAGAATTCAAGGAGAAAAAAAGAAAGGCAACATACATGGATAGAAAGTGCTAATACATTTACCTGTGAGTTGCAAGATGCAGCAGGTCTTTTGTCAGCCATGACAAAATGTGAGAGACTACACAGGGTACCCAGAAAGCCTTGCTGCCCAAAGAAGTCCTTTGAAAGGAGTTGGATTTAATTAGCGCTCTTCTATTCTTGTCAAGAGTCCTCCGGATGAGTGCCTCTGAGTTAAAACTGAATTTTGAGAAACTGAATTTAAAAACTCAATTACAAACTGAATTTGGAACTATACTGAAATTGAAATAATACTCACAAGTTGAAAGCAATACAAGTTAAATTCAAGTTTTCTGCAGGGCAGACGCATGCTGATGTCTCGGGTCGACAGCCAGACCTTCTGATGGTTCTCCCAACCACGGGAAGAGAGGGGGTTGGTAGCCGAGCACACACTAGAAGGGAGTGAGTCCAGTGGCAGGTTGGCAGAGTGAGTTCTGGGCGTACTCGGCCCAACCCAGGAACTGGTTCCAAGAGTCCTGGTGGCTATGGCAGAAGGTACATAGGAAGCGCCTGATTTCTTGGATCTTTCTCTCCGTCTGCCCATTCGTCTGAAGATGGCAACCGGAAGAGAGACTGACGGTCACACCTAGGAGGGAGAAGAATGCTTTCCACACCCGTGAGATGAACTGGGGTCCTCGGTCGGATACGATGTCTTCGGGGATGCCGTAGTAGCGGAAGATATGATTAAACACCACAAAGAACAATTCTATCATAATTTAAAACAAGACTGGATAAAAATTCAGGGAGTAAATCCTATGTAGAGAACATCATGTTTACTGTGACGGTAGATTTGATTGTGAGTTGGCAGAATAAATCAGCAAAAATTACAGACACCACAGCCTCAGTAATAGCTCTGATTATGTCAACCACCAAATCTTTCCTTTCTAAAAAGGTTTGGAGCTACTGCCAGAATAATTTTATGTTAAAGGGTCAGTTTAACTAAATGACCAATACAATACATATAGAACTGTTTGTACCTTCTTTTTCTTATTAAGACCCCGAAAAAAGGCTTGACAGTAAACTCAATTGAGATCCACGGCCCAGCCAGAATTATTGGTTTTCTGCTTCCTCACTGGCTGGGTATGCTTAGTATCCAGGGAGCCATTTCGGTGTTTGGGAAAAATAACTCATAGATAGCGTTAGGCATTATGGGGCAATAATGCTTAAACACATCTATTCCTTCCTTTTCATTAATAGAATAGTGTCCCAGCTCAGACATACACATTGATAAAGGTTTTTTGGAACAGAGACACCCACACCACCTTCCCCTCTTTCTCTTCCATTGTCGCAGTAAAATGCTTTAGCCAAGATTAATAAATGTATTCTGCAGTGACTGTAACTTGCCTCTAGCTAACCGGAACTCTTTAGTTAAGCTCTGTCAAATAACGCCCCCTCCCTTCTCTCCGAAATATGCCGGGGCAGATCTATCACCATTCCCACCCCTTTCTCTATTATGGGATGAGATTGTATCGAGCCACTTCTAAATAGCCAAGCTGTTATTGTTATGCCTTTGGAATGGCAGAAATTGGAGGGTGCAGGTGGGAGCTGGCATTTACCTCCATGCGGCTGCTCATTTAAAACTCAGTGAAAGAGGAAAAGTGCTGAGTAAAGTGTTAAGTGGAGGAGGGAACATCTGTGATGCTATTTTTCTGTGTTTAGTAGCGTATAATGTGTGTATGTCTGTATTGTTTCTGCACTGTTCCATAGCACTGTTATATCAGTGTGATTGCTTGGAAAGTTGTCAGTGCTATACGTCATGTAGTCAACAGTTGTAATGGCACTACTGGTCTGATCTGTTTCAAGCAAAGTAAAAAGACTTGAATCTTCATGATGTATTGTAAAATGGGTCTTCTTTTGCCCTCAAACTTCAAGAAGTGCTCAGTCCACTATAATGTCATTCCACTCCATATGGACCCTGAGTGCAGTGAATGCAATGCTATGTATTGGCTAACTGAGAGGAGAAGATTTATTTTTGATGCACTATAAAGAGCAAATACAGTTTCACAGGCAGTGAAAACATTTTTTAGCCGCTTATGGTCTATGGTCCCCATCTTAGTGTGTTAACATACTAACATTGGCTAATTATCTCTAAAATGCAGTACAACTGAGGCTGATGCAATTGAATGCAATTAGTTTTGAAGATATTTGGTCATGAACTGAAGTATTGGACAAAGTGAAATATTGACACGATGATGGCGCTAGATGAGGAGTCGGTAGGATCACCAAAGTTATTACAATTCATCCGGAGGGGAACATGAATGTTTGAACCAAATCTCGCAGCAATCCATTCAATAGTTGTCAAGACATTTTACACAAAACCACAAAAGTCAACCTCATGGTGGCGCTGGAGGAAAAGTCAGGCGTTCACTAATGTAGTGAGAACGGGGGGGGTGAATGTCTCCCCACATTCACCAACACACAGCAACATCATTTACGACCCGGTGGAATTCCATGGGAGGAGGTTTGAATAAACTCTGCTCAGACCTCTGGACTTGCTAACTGACTTCTTCCCCCCACAGTAAAGGTGTCAGTTTGGATACTTGCCAGACAAGACCAGAATTTTCCACCCCAGAGGAAAGACATGTCTTGTCATGCTAATAGAACAACAGCAAAATTTAAAGACAATAAATTGACTCTCTGGATAAGTCAACTAAAAATCTGTGTTAAAGTTAATGAAAAGTCTCAGATAACTGCCTTAATGAGCTGCTGAAATAGTTGTTGGTTGAATATTTTTTCTCTGAATGATTTATAACCACTATGCTATTTTTGTCTCAAATCATGATTGTATGGATATTGTGATATTGTGATATTTTGCATGTTAAACTTAAATTAAATTCACTAGAGTCAGAAAATATGTAGAGCTGTGCTAAAAGTTTCAAACAAAGGAATAGAGTTTGACACGAAAGCCGTCCTCCGTCCTCATCTCTGCTTGTGGCTAGAGGCTTGAGGCTACATTAGCCGTTACTATCATTAAACACCCCAATCTCAAACCCAACTGTTGGCATTCTGTCATCGTGGGTAATGTACGCAGCAGGTACTGATAAAGAAGAAGAATGCGTGGAATAAAAAAAATCTCTGGTTCTACTGTATTGATTTTGATAGTTTTTTTAAACTGTCCATCGTGAGTCCGACAATGTTATAGGAGTGCGATGCTAAATTGGTGGAGTACTCTTTTATGGTGCTGAATAAGTACTGACTCCTTTGACTTGAAGACTCTGGTTAGATGTTCTGACAGTCCACCTATGCAAGGGAGTCCCACTAGGATGCTACTGGTGGTCCCCACTGATTTACCAGTGTACGTCCTGGTCTTAAGGTGGGGCAGAATCCTAATCATCAGATGGGAAGAGGTCAAAGGTCATCGACCAGGAGTCAGTGGACCACTGGAGAAAGACCAAAGACCATCCAAGACAGGGATTACCATTGCTTCCATATACAACTGTTATGGCTGAGTTCCATACTTAGATCATGTGATAACAACTGAGCCATCTCCATGAAAACTGAGCAAACTCCATCTGACACTGAATACCGTGAGATGCTTTTGAAAGCCTTGAAAAAAGCTAGTAAGTTCTCAGTATGATTATAGACTTTTAAACAGCCTGTAGATTAGTTGATTTCAGTAAGATTTTAATAGATAAGATACATGGATTATCTAATGACAAGTGTTGAATCTTGCTGTATTGAACCATATAATAAGCATCTGGTTAAAAATAACAAGATTAAAAAAAACAATATGCCTAGTGAGAGAGCTTGCTGGGCAGGTTTGCTTTCAGGCAGGGATGCTGTACTAGCACTGTAACATCCATGGCTAATACTCTCTCTAACCAGCTGAGCCTCTTCAGGCTACACACACAGAGCTCATCAAATTACTGAGCAGTAAGGTGTGAAAAACAGCCACGTTTGACGATGCAAAAGAAACTTTCACATTCTCTGCGTCTTTCACAAGCTGAGCCACCCAGCTTTTCTCCCAGGCAGAACAAAAGCAGCCCAACGCCTTTGTCTCCTTCAGTCTGTTGGAGCTGCTGGGCGAAAGACTGACAGTCTGGCAGTGCTTCTCCTCAAGTGGAGAACAAGTTCATTACGCCAACCCAGCTGTCCATCAGACAGGGGACAGCTCGGGGATTAGATACTTTGCTGAGGTCCCACCTCCCCTGGAAGGATTTCTAGAGGATCATTTCCACATCTGGAGCACATCAGTCAACACACAGAGCACCTTTTGTTTATCGTACTCCCCTGCTCATCAGCACTTGACAAATAGGAGTGAGACAGATTATTATTTTGCTCTGCTTTCAGCCTTTAATTGCAGAAGTCAAACAGTGTGCCACCATCAATAAAGGTGAAAGAAAAGAAGAGCAATGTAACGGCTGTGACAGTTTGTCTGCTTTCCCTTAGTGTTTCCATATGTTATTCCCCTGCCCTGTGCCTCCTGTCTCTCCTGTCTGTCTGTGTGTGTGTGTGTGTGTGTGCGCGCATTTTGTCTGGAGGTGTGGCTACTCCTCCTGTCTCTCTCCACTGGCTCCTGACTCCACCACTCTTACTCACCTGAGATCCTTCACCCAATCACTCCGCTCAGCTGATACACCTGCCTCCCATCAAGCTCATCAATGCCAGTATATCTCCTCCGGCTCTCCATTCACTCATCGCCTGATTGTTGTTTCAACCACAGCGGTAGTTAGTAGTCAGCCAACCATTTCTTGACACCTTGGGGATTTTTGTTTGCCACTTTTTATTTTTATTTATTCATCATTTTAGCAATGGCCAAACCTTACCATGAGGATCGAGTTGTATGCATTCATTCATTCATTCATTCATTCAAGGGCCAAGTGGAAGACCTCAGACGGACGACCTGGGGGCGGAACAGGTGCAGAGCAGAAAACCTCAGGCGGATGGCCTGGAGGCGGGGCCAAAGGGCATAGCAGGTCTGGAGGATGACCAGACGTATGGAGCAACTCAGGAGGCCGGCGGCGGAGGCAAAACCACTCTGGATTCCGGCAACGTGGCTGGAGATCAGGACCTGATCTAACGACTGGAGATCTGAGCAGGAGGCCAGCGACAGGATACATGTCCTTGAGGCACACCAGGTCACAAATAAAGTCACAGAGTTCATCAGAAATGGTGTCTGCTGGGTCTATAACGGACCAAAACGCAGACAGGAGGCAGAATGATGACTTGAGTGGTTTATTAAGAGCTTACTGGCAGATACAGGTAGGCAGACCAGTGGCTAGGCAGACAGGCTGACAACAAACAGATAAGAAGCAGCTATACATCCAAAAGGGAGAGAATCAAGAGCCAACATAGCAACTGGGACGAACTGACAAAGGAAACACAGAGACAGGTGAAACTACTTAGGGTGGAGCAAACTATACTTAGACAGTGATGTTGATAGGTTTTAAATGTAGTCAGTCCCCGGGACCCACATGTGGTCATTTGAGTGGGTCCCAGGAAAATTGAGCGGGTCCCTAATAAAATGTGTTTTTTGACAAATTGTAGTATAACACTTGCATTTGATGTTATATGGTTATAATTTTGGTTATTCATGTATGTTGAAAACTTATCTGAAAATTAAACAAATCAAATCCCCAAATCTGTAAAGTCCTTTCTGATTTTGATGCGTCAGAGAGGCAGGACGTGTACCTAGCAACATCACTGCTTAGACTTACTGCAGTTGGAGCTAGTAAGGGTAGTGGTGAGTGTACCTGCCTATCAATCACGTGAGTAGGTGGCCAATGACTCAAGCTGGTCAAAGAGAGCAGCCGTGATCCTCGGGCATTTAGATGGATACCATCAATCTTAAAAGAGTCATAGCGCTAGTCGGCAGCAGCACACTCACCGACAAGGGTCCAATTTTTGAGTTTTTAGCTCCCAATGCTAAAAGCAAGGGAGCAAGTTGTGTGTGGATGGGAAGGTGAGAAAAACAACTTAAAATCCACATCCGATGACTAAAATACTTTATCTATTTAAAAGATATAGTAAAAAACGACCAAGATTTAAAAAGGTGCATCTTAAAAATCTGGGTAAAAACTGGTTAAAAAGCCAGTTTATGAGGAGCCTCTGGCAGGTAGACACAGACTCCCACTCCCACACTACACTTACAGTGAGAGAACGTTTACCTAAAACAGTTACAGCTTAGAATCAAAATGCCTGAGCTGCTAAACAGCTTCAGGACAAAAAGGTACAGTATGTACTTCTGAGGTCTCCTCGACATGAGACCCTTATCTGTGTTGGAGTCACTGGCAGTGCAGGAACAAGTTCCTGTGTGTCTTTTCTCTCTGCAAATGAAGCAGAAACACAAACCATCATTGTTATTCCAGTCACAGCAGCAAACAAACAGCCATCTCCAAAAAAGCCCCCACCACAAAATGAGATGTGAAGTATAATAAGCAGAGTTGGCACGAGGCAATTTCAAAATCCGCCGTCTGTGTTTTTTTCTCTCTCTCTCTCTCTCTTTCATCATGTTTTTGTTTTATCCATTTTCCTCCTCCACCTCCCTGTCTCTCGCTCTCTGTGTGCCAAACACTGTTTCCATGACATGGGCGTCCCTCAGCTCTTCAGGGATTGAGGGCTCACTGAGATGCTCTCTCCTCAGATTATTTCTCACTCACAAGAAGAAGAGTATCAGAAGGCACTCTGTCTTCTTCTACTAAGATATGATGATGCACTGCAACAACATCATATCAGATGTTGCAAAGATTAGGCTGAACAGATTCGATTTTGACTGATAGGCAGTGAACTCTAGGAGACAGGGGTTCTTCACTTGTTGAAGAGTTTCTTTAAAAGGCAGCAAAACAAAAGCATACCTCAACAACCTATTTACACACATGCACAGGTACACACTATTTAAAGAGAAAGCAGTAGGAGAATAAAAGCCAAGTGTACTTCCACTGCCCTTCCACTCTTGCAGCAGGGTTTAAGATCTGCTCACTTGGCTTCTGGAAAGCATCTGTCTGTCTTCATCAGCAGATGGAGTTTCCTTTGCCTGATAAATAAGTAAAAACATAGAAACTTTAAAAACCCTCATGGTGGCCTACCTGTCCATTCATTCTGTCCATTGGAGGTTGAGTGGTAGAAATCTCCTCCAAGTACTCCATTTATCAAGAGCCAGAGATTGTTTGGATTGAATTAACTTGATTTCAGTACTGAAATGATACAAAAGCAAAAAGAAGATAATTATATCAGCATGCAGAGATTCTTTCAGATGTCTATGACTACTCATTATGAAAACACAAGGACGAGAGCTTTACAAATATACAGTGTTTGTTGATGGCATGTTAGCAGAGAAGAGAGCGATCAATGATAATTCAGTGGAAAATTACTCGCTTTCAATGTGGGAAACACAGTATTGATTCCCAGCCAGAGAAATTAGTCCAATCTCTGTGACATCAAAGCAGAATAAAACCAGCAGTAATCTCATCTGTCATAGGCAAGACCAGAGATCAGTTCTTAAGAACTCAACAAAAACACCAGGGCATATGACAACTCTGTTACAGCTGGAGTAAACGTGATCAATCATTTATGGAAGGCAGAGGCTTGGATAACTGCGGGCACCTCACAAAGTGTGCCTGTAATATTTCATTTTTGGGCATAGGTACAGGTATTGGTAAAAAAATAAATCCATGTGTGTGGGCTGTTGATAAAATAAAGGATATGAAAAAACATTAAACATAAAAAATGTTAATATTCAGTGTTGTAGTTTCAAGGGCAACACATGCTAGCAGTGTATTGTTACGGACAGAAGGGCAGGAGACACCGAGGTGGAGACAAAGATGGTTTTATTCACGACACAGCAATGAGACACAGTGAGTGAAGTGGTGTTGGGTGCTGGATTACAGATACCGTCCTTTGTTAGACTTTGGCTGGAGGTCGGGAGCAGGAATCACACACACTGGAGATAGGAGAACACTGAACAGGAGGCAGGAACATGGGAGAGGAAACACACAAGGGTAAACGCGTAGTCTTGTTCAGAGAGGATTAGCGTCCTTGTATGAACGAGACCAGACAACTGACTGAGGTGAGTGGGGTGTTTTTATACTGGTGGTGATGTGGTGCAGATAGGACTCAGGTGTGAGATTGGGAACAGGTGTGTGATTAGAACTCTGGTGAGGGAGTGCGCTGTGGCTGGGTGAATGTGGAGCCTGGCGTATCCGTGACATGTATGATGCAGGTCAAAACACCTACACCCACTGTTTTCTTGTTTTCTATGTAAGCCCACACACTTGCGGTATCTTGACACTAATAGCATTTTTGTCAACTCGTCAGAATGCACCACCACGGTCCTATTTCCAGCCTCCTCATGCGTCAACTCTCCAAAAAAATGTCAATTCTATCACATTCACTCCCTGTACTGACACATCCCTGTTACTGTACCTGCACTAGTTCTTCCTTCTGTATGACGTCAATTGATGCGAGTCACATGATGCAACACTGGACAACACGGCTGGTGAGTGTTGCAGTTTATTTTCATCTTATCCTGTGTAATTTTATCAATCCTAACAGTGAGAAAGGAAATATTCTGGCCACATTTATTTCTTAATGCGGTTTAGAGATTTCCTTATTGTAGTAAATAAAGTTGATTGCTACTCCAAATGTATAAACTTCTTCTTTTGGCACTAACTGCTAACTGATGTATGTAAAAGCACAGGTTGTCATTTATCATTAAATCCTTGGTGCCTTCAATTAATGAGGGTACCCATGCTGTGGGAATTATATCCAATTTTGATGAGGTCTGAGTGTGCTTAGAAATGTAGGTGAACATAATGCATTGAAAATATGGAGATGGCTTTTGCTTCCTCAATCTGCACGAATCACTACATTGTTGTTTTTTGTTATTAATTTGTCTGACAAAATGACTTTTGCCTATCCTGCCAGCTAGTGAATTGCCATTTTGTTTGACTTTATGTTTTTTAATGCAGATTTAAGAGTTGCTATTTCTTTAAGTTTACTTACTACAACCTGTATAACTGTGTCAATCTCATCCACTCGTGTCGACATTTTTGTGTTGCTACTTTTAGTGGGTGCATCTAGGTTGCTAGCTAGCTATGTAGGGAAGGTAATGTCCACATTCATAATTGATCAATTGTTTTTCCAAACCCGGCAGACACAGCAGCCAGGACAGGTATGATTAGAATACAGTCCAGTTAGGTACAAGGGTAGAGGTGTGGTTGGAGCCCAAGGGGGAGCCCCCCAGGGTCCAGGTCATATGGACAGAAAGCTGAAGGGTCCAGAGACCAAGGCCACCAGTCAAAGGGCCACCCTCCACTCGGCCGACCTAACTAGGTAAGAAATAAATTAAAGATAAAAAAGTTTTAAAAAATGTTTCAGACAGGACATTTTCCGTTATCAGTGGGAGGGATAATACATACTTACATGTTGATAGTTACTATAAATTCATAAAAGAGTTGTTAGTAAAAGTGCTGATCTGAATCTGAATTAAACCATGCCAAAGGCAAAATCACACACCGTTCCTAAAATTAGAAGGAACCAGGCTAGGTATGGGTTGGGTTGCAGGTCTCACATTAACAGGTTGGGCTGGGTCCAGAATTGATAGACCACATTTACACTTAGTCAGTTCATGCATATTGGGCTAAAAGCTAAGAGTAAATCCAAGAAACATTCAAGATTGAAATGTGATTGCTCAAACCACCTCAGGAGCCAGATGTTAAAAAAGTGTATGTCAATAAGCACTCTGTGAAAATATCCACTCACTGTCTGATTTTCTTAATACATCCATGGTGTCATTTGTCCTTGTCATAACGGCAGCTTAAGTTACACTAAAATGACACTGAAATTAGACATTATTCTCTGTCTCGTTAAAGCAACAAGGAAAAACTGCTCCAGCTATTTCTACACATATGGTCAAATACAAGGCGCACCGAGCTGCTGTAGCGTTTATCTGATCCCTGATCAGTTTAACCACTGATTATCTGTGTGGGTGAGAGAGCGGCATGACTTAAAGTTCATGGAGTCGATAAAACTTTTGTCTCGCTCATAGTTTATAAATACGATTCATGTGATTCTGTTAGTTTCTGGATAGTTAGCTAATGCTAGCTAAACTGTTATTGTTACTAACTAAACTGCTAAATTGCAGAAGTTCTTCTGGTGTTTCTGGCAGTTACTACAAAGCTTCAGGGGCATTGCCACCTCCACCTGACTGGAGGAGGGTGGAGCCTGATTCATGTAGCCTGGGTAAACAAAGACCAGCAATTAAGCCCCAGTGGCTTGGGAGCAACTCAGAGTCCAGTGTATTATCCAAGGAAACTTCGACATGTGGACAAGAGGAGGTGGGGATCGAACTGCCAACCCTGTGATCAGTAAACGACCTGCTCTACCACCTGAGCCACACCTGCCCCTAGCTAGGTACTTAGCTACACCCATAAAAAACTGATTGCAAAATTGCCACAAATATGGCAACAAGCATGGATGAGCAGTTGCACAGGTTGTTGTAAGTTGACCAAGAGAAAAAACAACTTTTACATTGACATTATTCTTTGAATATCATGAAAAACGTTGAGTTAACTGCTCCTAGCAACTAATGCTGCAGCTTCTGTGTTGACTGAAAATGGCATCAGTGGGACAGGTTTGCAGGACATCTGATAGCAGGTAAACAGACTTTCATTTTGGGAGAACCTTCATTTGGTCCCAAATGCTTCTCTGAAGTGATCTTCCAATCATATCTCTGGTGTTTTCTTTCTTTACTCTATTATAAATATTTAAAAACAAGATCCAATTATGGCACACCTTACCATTTCCAAATGACACCCATGTTTGATTGAAGATCAAAGATTCTCTTCAATGGATATCAATCCTGTGACCTTCCAAGCACAGGATTGCTCCTCCAGTCGATCTCACCCCCAACCTCTAATGATTGCAGCGCTCATCGTAACTGCTGGCTTCCAGCTGCAAAGTATTATCTTTCATAGAAACTTTTGTCCTTTCAAATAACATCTAGCAGCACACGCATGCCTGTGTGTGTGTGATTTGGGGCAAATAAGAGTAAGAGAGGTTGTGAGTGACAGAATCACGTTACCACCCTGTTATCGACAGCCACAGGGCTTGTCTTCTTGCGGTAGACACAACATTAATAAAGCTTTCACACAGCATTGTCTCAGAGATTGGGATCTAGAAGGAAACTGCGAAAGAGGAAGACAGAGACAGAAGGGAGGAATGCTTTCCTGGCTTGTCGTATGGAGGAAGCCCATATCTGTGAATCATCACAATCCCCCCACAAAAAGCCATTTTTCATAAACAGGAGCTGCCCAGAAGCATCCACCATCTCTTCTTTGCCCTGGTTCTGCTTATATATTAGTGTGGCGTCACCAAGCTTGTTTGATAACATATTTATTGAAGAATTGATCTGCACTGGAGGATTTGTGTATAGGGGAACCTTAAGTTGAAATTCTGATTAACAATTAAATTTAGCAGGAAATTGTATACTTATTTGTTTGATTATCTATTCACTCATTCATTGAATTTGTATTGATATAGTGTATGTCAGTAGGAAAAGTGACAATATAGAATGAAACTTAAAATATATGAAATGAACCTCAGAGAATATGAAAATTTGGAAGTAAATAAAGTCTGAGAATGTAGAATTAGACCAAATTCACACCTGGTATTTCAATCATGAGAGACAAGTGAATGAGTAAAGATAGAGTTTATTTAAACAGATGATATGAGATTTTAATCTTGACAGAGTCTTTGGCTCTTAGACTCTGCGGGGAGATTTTGGTGGTGAATGGCAGAATGGTATGAGAATTATTACGCCTAAGCATGTAGAAGTCTTCCTGACTGAACTTTCGCTAGAGCTTCATTAATATGTGATGTGTATCTTGATACATTATCTGAATAATGACATCTGATCAGCGGGCTTTTGCATATACGCCTGGATGGGTCTTTTTTTTTTTTCAAGCTAGCAGGAAGAGTGACCTTTCAACTTTCTGGTGGATTTTCTTAAGAATGTGGTTACACTGCACGAATTGCATTTACCCCTGGCTGAAATCCAATCACAATTCGAGCCTGACCAACTCCAAATGTGATCTAACTGCGATCCAGCCGACTCAACGTCTCTGCTGAGACGTTTCATCTCGTCCAGAATTTCCAGAAGGGTTTCAATCTGAAATTCTCTTTCAACAAGAGATTATAATTAGTCCACCAAATGGATCGCTTTATCCAAATAGTCAATTATATGGCTTGATGGTGCCACGATTTGGTTAGATTTTGTTCAAACCTTGTGCAACCTCCTTTACCTGCTCTGGTTGGGCCGCAACCTCCTGATCCTGTTGAGCTGCAGCGGCCACCTGATCCTGCTGAGCTGCAACGGACACCTGATCCTGCTGAACCGCAGCACACTTGTGTTCCTGCAGAGATGCAGCTGAATCCAGCTCCTGAGCTGCTGCAATCTGCTGTTTCTGAGCTACAGAGATCATCAGTTCCTGAGCTGCAGCATTTTCCCAAACCTCCTAAGCTGCAGCATGCTGGTTTCACTGGCTCCACCAGCTCCTCTGCCTTCAGTCCTGCTGCCCTGTCGCCAGCTTCTGGCTCAGATCTCCAGTGGTTACATCCCGGTCCTGATCTCCTGCCACGTTGCCGGCTTCCAGAGGGAATCCATCTCCGCCATCCTCCAGACCTGCTCTGCCCTTTGGTCCTGCCTCCTGGACGCCCTGCAGACCTGCTCTGCTCTTCTGTCCAGCCCTCAGGCCATCCGCTTAAGGTTCTCTACTCCGCACCGGTCCAGCCACCAGACTGTCTGCCTGAGATCTCCAGCACCATTTTTTGTCCTGCCCCAGGCCATCCGCCTGAGGTCTCCTGCTCAGCCACTGAACCACAGATGAGATTTATTTTCACAATTTCTATCTGTCTAGCTAGCTAGTGAGCCGCAATTTTGGAGTGATGTCATTGCATAGGTAACAGGGTTGGTTGGTTTGTGGTTGAAATCAAATGTTCGGAGGCACGTTTCAGTTTTTAAATATCTATTGAAATCTAGATGGTTTGCAAAGTGACTGAGGTCACACAAGCATACAATTTAGTATTTATACATCTCATCATAGATAACCCCACACACCAGTTACAAATCTCAATCGTACACCTCTTGAGCTTCTCATTATCAATTGGATGTCATGTTGTGGTCTGCTTTACTCTATTTGCCATGTCCTAATAAAAAAAACAAGTGCAGGTTGTTTGTTTGTCTAAGTCTAGACTCTGGGGAGAGGTGTATGGTCATCAATATGCTGCATCACACAAGATCAAGAATATCAATGCACATGAATAAAGGTGGTATTATTCTAATTATTATGAACTTATACATAAGTAATAACTATGTGCTTGTGACATAAGTAATAACTGAGTTTCCACCACAGGTTTCATTGGTGTGGTTGAACACACTTGTTTGGAAATGGAGGAAGATGAACTTGAAAGGCCTGTTGAGCCTGTGATAATGCTGTGATTGTTTATGCATTAGCCGATACAGCATGGGAAGCGAGAAGTGGTACGGGTGGAAGAAGTTGTGGAGCTTTGGGGTGAAGAGCGGATCGGCAACACTACCTGGTGTTAGTTTAGCTGTTGTGCAGCGATTCCCATCGAAATGGAGTCCATCTGCTGTCAGGAGGCTGATCTGAACCATGTACAGGACCAGCACACTATGCCGGGAGGTGGACATGGTGGAGGTGGCAATGCTTTCACTGAAAGATGTCCGAGCTAAAACACTGGAGCGTCCTGTCAATAGCAGGTATGTCAAGCTAGGTGTAACCGCCGGCAAATTAACCAATAATGTTAACCTTTTTCAGTAAATAAAACAAATACACACTACATGGTGTTAGCCAGAGACATGATGGCATACTGTGCAAACAATGTTTTCATTCATTTAATTTCATGCAGTTTGTTAACTATATAGTTGTCTGACTGACACGTTTTGTTTATGTCCCTCCCCCACTACTAATTACTAGCTAAACCCTGGCATTAGCTAGTTGTCGCTAACAGCTGTTAGCTAATTCAATTAAATTACATTTTATTTATAAAGCGGCAATTCATAACAGAAGTTATCTCATTGCACTTTTCCTATAGAGCAGGTCTAGACCGTACTCTTTATAATATTATTTACAGAGACCCAACAAATCACACCATGAGCAAGCATTTGGCGACAGTGGCAAGAAAAAACTTCTTTTAAGAGGCAGAAACCTTGGACAGAACCAGACTCAATGGTGGGCGGCCATCCGTCGCTGCCATGTTAGGTTATGAGAGAGAAAGACAGAGGGAGAGGTTTTGGGGGGGAGAGGGAGGCATCATGCAAATACCACCTAGAATTTTTAAAATAGTAGTAATGTAATTGTAGTAGTAATATTAATAAATTAATAACAATAGGAATGACAGCTATAGGAAAAATAATGACAATAACAATAACAACAACTGTAGTAGCAGTTGTCGAGCAGGAACACGGGAGCAGGTGGCCCACAACCACAGATCCAGACTCTGCAGCTCTGGAGGTAGAAATACCTGCTGAAAACGACAGAAGGAGAGAGGAGAGAAACGAGAAAGCACAAAACTACGGGAGAGAGAAGATGTTGAGTTAGTAACATGCAGTAATGGGATAAAAATGCATACAGATGGAGAGGGAGAGAAGGAGAGAGGAAAGAGGTGCATCAAAACAATGATGGTATCTAACGTTAGTTGTTAGCTGGTTCATATAGCCAACTAGGTTACATCAGCACCATTAAATAAGAGAGTTGCCCCATTCATTTTCAGAGTTTCCAATGCACGCTCGCTGGTGAAATTTTGACATTTTAACGCATTAACTGACATCTCATGGATCTAGTCAATAATGGTATTTTATGTAGCCAGCTTGAGTTAATGTTTGTTGTAAGATAATAGCTAGTTAGATTCTAATTGCAGTTAGCTAACGTGAGCAACGCTTTACTAACTACCATAACCAAATGTCTGTAGGCTTATATTTACCTCACATTAATTGTACTTATTGGCGTTCGTTCATTGGCATACAAAGTTTATCTTCGGTTATTAGATTTATTGTTAAAGTTAGCAACACTTGCAACCTGATTACAATGGATAACATGGCTAGCTTGTATTTAGCATGGTTGTTCCTTGGTTAATTCAGTCATTACACACATCGTTTGTTAGACAGTGCATCGGTGACGGGTGATAAGATCAGCAGCATAATTGTGGATGATCACAGTAAAAAGAAAGTATATCACGATGGATTGTCTTTTCTTTTCGTGTCATGCACACAATGTGCTCAACCCTCATGGGTTTACTAGATACCAAAAGTACAGTTGCAGTGGTCAAATATTTCATTATATTTAATTTCATTACAAAGTTACTGGTTAATTTACAACTTGGTCTTGAACAAAATATTCTGCCTTCTCTCCCATGCTTGGCAAATAATATCTGCTACAAAAAGCTATAACTGCAGATAGATAATTACTCACATGTGTTTGTTGAAGAGGCTGACATGTGAAACCATAGGAGACTGACTGACAAAGCAAGCCAGTTATTACAAAGGATCCAAAAACCAACAAGGTGTGTAAATGTCAGAAACAGCTCTTGTAACCTCCAAAATAATCAGAGTTGAATCATTGCCTCTAAACAACAAAAATTGAACATTTTAAACTTAATGAAGGTAGGATTTATTGCAGGACTGTTACACTACATCAGGGTCAGACTGGGAACAAAATGTGGCCCTGGCAATTTTCATCTGGACTGGCCCCATCATCCCTCTGGCAGGGCTGGTACACTGATTTGCAGCCAACAGCACAATTACTAAATTTACCTGTACTTCAACAGGATTTACATTTACATTGCACATACACACAATTAACGCCAGCAGCATATTAACTAAAACATTGAGAATGCTGCTCCTCCTCACCCACCAAAGTAGTACAGGTGTCCGGCGGACTGTTCATGTTATCACTGCAGCTAGCAGGATTTTGCGTGGCTCTGGCATCGGTAACGTTATTTTTGAATAATAAATGTGTTAAATCATGTTTTTTCTTTTTCTCTCTGACCTTTTCCGCTCCACCTTTTCACTTCTTCAGTCCTTTATCCATGTCATTTTATTTTCGATTTGAACTCTGCTTTTTGATTTCATTTGATTATATCCTGTTTGACCTCTGACATTACGTGGATGGACAGATCCACTTGCAGGGGTGGGGGGAGGTGATGGGGTCTGTAACACTTCCTGCATCTACCATAAGTAACGTTTCCACCAAACACTCTCGGTATAGTACCGTTGAAACCTGTACCTAACCCGTATCTACGTGTACCTAGACCCTAGATCTGTTTTGCGTTTCCACTGCAGACAGTGCTCTTAAGCCACATTTCCACCCAAAGTAACCAGAACTTTTATTCCCAGGAACTGATTTTCAAGGAACTAAAAAGTTCCTTCAGCCCATTGCCGTGTGCGTTTCCACTGCAGTCTAAAGACCGGCAAAGATTAGGCAAATTACACCCATTGGGTTACACCCATCACACAGCTGCATAACTCTTGTTTTTACTTATTAAACACATCACCTGCAATTCAGCATAAGGACCTTTGCTTTTATTCTATGCACTCTCACCTGTCTCACGTGTCTTTTTACATATATAGTAGTATATACTTGTTTTCAGATACAAGAACAGCCACTTTACACACATTTGATTCCACAACTATATCTGGTGAAACATAAATGTGCGAAATACAGAGTTTGTGTGCTTCAGCAGGAGCCATGGGATGAGGGCTACTGTTGGTCTCAGGAGTAAACACACTAGCCTCTGCAACCTGTAGTTCAGTGTGCCTGCATGTTTCATCTGAATAACATGTTGAAAAAAAATAAACCTTGTGTCTCACTGTGACGACATTAACAAGATATAATTTTGCACAATTGATTTAGCCAACACTTGCCTTTACAAACATTATTCCAACAAGGAGACAATCTTTGTTTGAGAAAAGGCTGCAGGAAACAAGACAAAAGACTGCTGAAAAAACAGGAGAGTTTGGGAAATCCTACATTTTTGCAGACGATGAGTCGACTCTGTTTACTCCTATTCTCTCTGACCAATCATTGGTCTGCAGTGTTTTAACTCCACATTTTAGTATCGGCTCAGCTCGCTTGGAACCTCAACAGACGAGTAACAAAAAAACGGAACTTAATGGAGTGGTTCCACTGGTACCATCCACAGACACCAGATTGCCAGTCCAAGCCTGGACTGCATTAGTTTTAGATTGGTGTACCCAATAAACTTCCAACTGTATATATATGCTTATAGGCTTCACAGAAACATGCCAAAATTGTATATTTTAAGAGTAGTGGATGTATGTAATATGTAAATAGTGTACGAGACATACAATTAATTTGAGCTACAGATGTATTTACACATCCCTCCTTTCAGCTACTGTTCTTCACTTTGTGTGTGTCGTTTGCTTCAACAGGAAGGATTATGAGTGGAGAGTGGAGCGATGACCAGGCTGGTGGAGTTTGCCATTTCTATAAGCGGTGGAGTGATGATAAAGCTGGTTAGTGGGGCTATTGGAACGGTGAAGTGCTGGAGCTGGTGGGGTGATGGTGAGGCTATAAGACATATAAGATATAATAGAATATTGTCTGAAATTAGCCAGAAATTCATTCTGTCAAGTGCCAAAACTACCACAAACAAGGCAACACATTTTTCTCAAATTTCCTGAAGCAGATATGTTAGACTATTAATATGATATGAACAGCATATATACAATCAATTAAACTAGTATAAACATAAGACAAGGGACCAGAAAAACAGGCAAAGTAGACCCTTCATACCTATCGAAGCTAAAGCCACAGTAGGTGGTGGGATATTTGTAGAAGCAAAGGTCAGACCAAGCTCCTCCATGGCAACGATCAAGGTGTTTGGTGGGGGCCTGCTTGTTGTAGGCCTAGATGTCGCTTGGCTTTGCTGGTTCTTCTTTGCCCATTTCATCTGGGTTTTGCATCCAAGATGCCCATCGTCAGACAGCACTTTCTTTCTGCCCTGATGTGATTCTCAATCTCATCTTGCTGTATCTGCTAGTTTTGTTTTGTTGTTTTTTTTGTTGTTTTTTGTACATCATGGTATGAGGGAAGCCTGCTGTCTCTTTCCCGCAAATCCATGGCATTTGGGAGCTCCATGAAAGAGGCACTAGTCCTGGTTCGGAACCGCTCCTCAATTTGCTGGAGTACATTGACGGTCGACAGCACACCTGGCTTGAATTGCTTCAGTAAAATACTGTGCTCTCCTTCAGGACGTCATCATTGTGCTTAATTGCCCTTTGGCATTCAGCTCCTCCACTCTGAGGCCAGGACTGGGAAATGTCTTCATTGTTTCCAGTAAGTCTGCCAAAAGGCTGTTGTCATCCTCCTGATAGCTTCCTGATTTCACTGTCGCAAGAAACTGCCCAACTGATATTGACCTCCTTGAGTGCCTGGTGAGTTGGGACTGGATTCCTCTGTCTTATACAGCTGAATCGTTTTTTGAGACAGTCTTGGGTAAGCCTGCTGGTCAAAACAAACATATGTCCATGGGCCAGCAGAGAAAAAATAGCAGCAGATTTCTTTTCCATAGCTACATCCCCCCTCCCTCAAAAGTATGAATTTAATTTCCACACATTCCAGATATTACCCCATAATTGTCAGTCAAGATTTCATTGCAGTCATGTACATATAACAGTAAAACATGTTGAACCTTGATCCACAAGTGAAATGTCCAAATGCATATTATAAACATGACTTACCGCACACAGTTTTCTGTTGTTGTGATCTCTCGTGATGGTCAGGTTGCTTCTGCTGACATGGGCTAACCATTTTTTTTTCTCCTGTCTGTATCTTTTGGGAAGCCATACATCCGGATCCCTTTCTCAGACCAATTGGTGCATCCAAATGCCACACAGCTGACCATGGTAAGACATAGATCTATAAAAGCTAGATGTTATGATCGATTTCCAGAGAAGGTGTGCCAATTAGTTTATTGAGCGCCAGATCTCCTTTTCTTTCTACTGTTGCATGTGGAAAAATGCAATGGCTATTTTGAACAGTTGTATGCCTTTCCTGGCCTGCTTTCTGACATCTTTCTCTCCCTGTATAGGAAGTTGATTGAGTTTATTTGAATACTGCCCATTTAAGGAAAAACGTATCTATCTATCTCTCCCTGGATATATTAAATAATAAAATGCTTTGTTGAATGCAATTGGTTGCCTTATTTATTTTGCACTATTGACCAAACTTCGTTCTTGGTATAAATTGAGCAGTTGCTTGCATTCATTGATATTCACTTGTGCATGTTTATGTGAATGTCTTAACATAAGATAACGGTAGGATGTGAGTAATTATGACCATAGAAGCACGAGAAAAATATTAATGCATACATAATGTAAATGCATTCTACATTATGGGAGCAGTCCCCCATACCTCCAAAATTAAACACAGAAAAACAAATTAATTCAATTAAATTCAAAGGGCTCAATTGGCATGAAAAAGCATCAAAATACAATTTGTAAAATATTTGGACAGCACACAATAACAGTAATATGAACATTAACACAACATTAAGATTGATAAATATTAATTAAAAATTGAAATTAATCCCCAGTTACCAATAATGTTAGTTAGTTACTCTGTTCATATGTAGGAACAGAGTAATTCACTCAGTAACCATCTTTCCAGTTACATTTCAACAGATCATCACATCACTGTTAATGCTGTCTCTTCTCACTCCTCAGAAAAAAATGCTACTAAGTGTAGTCAACGTAGTAAACAAAGCATATTATGTGTTAATGTTTACTGAAAATTGATACAAATATAGTCGCTGCTGTATATGTATTCTACGTTATGTGAGCAGTGTGGTAGTCAGCCACCTTCTACTTTCCTGGTGTGTCTTGTATGTCCCCATGTCTTTGGATGTGTGTGTGTGTATGTTTGTGTATGTCACCTGGTCTGGCTCCGTGGTTTCCCGCCTGCTGCTGATCACCGGCACACCTGTCTTCAATCACCCATCAGTCTCCACAGTTTAAATACCAGGCTCTCCCACAACACCAACGGCAGATCGTCCACGTACACTTGATTATCCTGTGCCGGTGATCGCGGTTTCCTCTGCCTCTGTCTGGATTCCTGTCAGTCTGCCTGTCTGCTTCTCCAGTTACTCAACCTTGCTTGTCTCCACCAACCTCTCCACTGTGCCAGACCCTTGGGATCCGACCTGCTCCGTGCTCTTGGTCACGCTGACGGTCAGTCTCCAAACTCCACTTCGTGGTCAAACCTGGTCCACACTGCACCACCTGTCCTTCGTCTCACGTACCAGTCTGCCTCGAACCCGGTCCAGACGGGTAAACCATACTTCAGTTTCACTTTTATTTAATGGCGCTGGCTTACATGCTTCTGGTGAACGAGCCAGTGTGATGTAAAACAGGTCCGCTGCTGGCCATTTGGGTGCCCTAAGTGTAATTGATTTGTGCCCCCCCAACAAAAATAAATAAAACACACACAAACATTTGGAAGTGCAATCTTCATTAAACCTAAGAAATGTATTTTCATTATCAATGTTACAAATATGAACACCATAACTATACAATAACAGCATACAATATATTACACTATAGAAATAACTACAGAATACACAAATCAAACAATTATGTATGCTTATTATTTAAATCAGATGATTAATTTAAAATGTATACAAACATATGAAAAGATAACATTCAATTCACTTCTAAATAGTACTACTATAAAAAAAATCAGAGAAACAGAAACCAAATGTGCAATTTCCTTCAGCAACAACTATGTACACAGAAAAATAGCTCTAATAGAGCAGAAGCTTCTGTAGTAAAACACTCTTTTGTGCAGTTTATTATTACCTGCACGAATAACTATTCTACAGTAGACTACCGCATTAGCTGGTTCATGACAATTGCCATGGGGCCACACTGAAGCCCAACATGTCCGGGGGCGGTAACAATATAAAAAAAATTAATATATAACGTTATGTATACAATCGACCGGCCCATGGACGCAGCAGCCCACCCATGTATGCTTCCTTTAGGCAATATTATTAGGAAACACTTCATAAACTTTCATTGTTATGTGGCTGATACCCAAATATATCTATCGATCAAGCCAGATGAAACTAATCAGTTAGCTAAATGTCAACCATGCTTTTGTACTTGGCTCCAAACACCTTCAAGACATATTAACTAAAGATATCGTTGCTCTAGATGGCATTGCCCTGGCATCCAGCACCACCCATAGGAACCTCGGAGTTGTCCTTGATCAGGATTTATCCTTTAACTCCCACATGAAACAAACTTCACCTATGTAACTTGCAAAAATCAGGCACTTCCTGTCTCAAAATTATGCCGAAAAACTAGTCCATGCATTTATTTCTAGGCTGGATTATTGCAATTCCTTATTATCAGGCTGCCTGAATAAGTCCTTTAAGAATGATCCAGAATGCTGCAGCACGTGTACTGACAAGAACTAGGAAAAGAGATCATATTTCTTCAATATTAGCTTCTCTGCACTGGCTCCCTGTAAAATCCAGAACAGAATTCAAAATCCTTCTCCTCACCTATAATGTGGTGTCACCACATACTCTTGAGCAGCCTTGGAGGACTGGTGTTTATGTTGCTGACCTGACATCTACCTATTTATTCCCCTGGTGAGTGATACAGTTCTACCAGTTATTATTCTTTTGTGACTGTCAAAAGTATGAATGTACAATTAATTCTAACATCCATGGACAATCATGCACCTTACTACATTAGCAATATCCACCTGACTTGCACTAATGTACAGTGTATAACATTTTAACATCATTGAACAGTGTACACTCAGCAAGTAGGTTATGGTTATATCTCTAGTCTCTACTTCTATTTTTATTTAATCTAAATTTGACTTAGTCTATTTAGTTATTGTATATAATTTAGCCTTTAATTTTATTGGTTTCTGATTTGATTTATGTCAAGTGGCTGCCGTAACACTTTATTTTCCCTTTGGGATTAATAAAGTACTCTATCTAGTATGTTTTTATTAATGTCTAGTTTCTATTTTGGTCTTAACTTAGATTTTTCTGTTTTTACTAGGTGCTGTAAAAGTTACTAGTACTTGATTTAGAAACTGATTATCAACTACTATCAGTTGATAATCAGTTTCTAAATCAAGTAATAGGCCTATCTAAACTATATATTCAGTAAAAGGCAAAAGCTAGACTAGACTGAAATACTGAGAACTTGCCGTACGCATAAATATATTATGTGGCCTACTGCCGCTACCATTGGTCCATTTTGTTGACTTGTTACTGTTATGGACATGTTGGTCATGAATAACACCAGTGCAGTAGTGAGCAGGTAGAGTTGACATCAGCCAAACAAAAATGCTTATTTTGTTGTGAGCCAATTCTGGGGTGGTAAAATTTTTTTAATAAAAACAAGTAAGGCCTCCAGTGGTTTCCTAGACTATCAGACGGTCAACACTTTGGGTTTAAAAGGTTGGACTGTTCCAAAAATAAATTATTGTCCCTTACGTTGGTTCTTGATGGCTACAATATTTTTTTTATTTGCCACTGGATGTGTGATGCCTTTTCGACAGTTGGGCCATGTGAAGGAGTCCCACATGCTAAAAAACGTTATTGCACGCATTGCAAGAAGAACAAACAAGATGATGGTGAGGAAGATGACGGAATCTGGGATAACTACTGGGGATTATCTAAAGTGTGAGCCTTACTGACTGCTGTGGAAAATACGGAGTCCCATTGTCATTTTTTTATTATTGTCCTCAATTGTGTATCAAAGTTCTGTGGGAAGGAAAAGGGGGTGAGGCTAGGCCATATTTCCTTTAGCTGGACCTCTCAACACTCATTTAGTTACTTGTTAGCAACCGCCTTTTTTAAGACACATAAAAGCTTCAAAATTCACGTGTGGGGTATTTACTGATTTTTGTCGGAAAACAAAACATGAAAATCTCTTAAGCTTGTGGTAACCACAGACCTTATTTCAGGCATCTAACCAAAAACCCATTCAAATAGCACATTGACGAGGGAACCAGAAGTGCAAAAATGCTAACTCATTTCTGGGTTTTAGGACTCATTCCTGCAGCACTCTATAACCAAGCTCCCATCAGATAAAGCCTGTGCTGCAAAGATGCTATGGAAATCTTTAGGCTAAGCTAGGGGACGTGTGTTGGACGGAGTGTCGGAGTGGGGGGACTGCACTGTATGGAAATGTTTGTGAGTACTGCTTTTTTGGTATGGACATAGTTGATGTCTTAGTACCTGTCAACTTCTGTGGGTTGCTAAATGCCCTACCTTTATTGTCCCTTAATGGCTGGTGCGTTTTAGCGTCTTTTCTCTATGGCGGACTGATGCCTCTGTACTACTGTTGTCAGAGTATGTTTGGCAGTCAGTAGAGCACAGGTTATAGGCGGTGAAATTGAAAACAGACGGAGCAACTTCAGGCTTTAGTCTGTTGGTCCGGCCGAACCACTAGCTTGCCCGCCTCAAAGGTCTTCTCCTATGTAATCTTCCTCCAAAAAATGCTCACTGCAAACCCTGGAGTCAATGCCCATCAGATGGCTCCGCTACCGCTTCAGTGCCACTAGCCAACGCAGCAGTACCGTTCTCCATTTCACCTGCAGTTTATGAAAATGGACTGTTTTGTCCTTGGCTTTAACCTTGTAAAATTCATTTTTACATCCAGGAGCAATACAATAGTGGCCTCCCTTTTGTCTTCTTCTGTCCCGTGGCCCATCTTTCACTATCTCTATTTTTCACTTTCTCTACCATTGTATCTGTTGAACTCAGCCAAGCTAACCAACCCCGTGACATCACAGGTTATAGTACTGCAAGATAGCGCACCACAATAAAAACACTCACAATCACGATACACCCGATTTTCAACTACAGCAGAAGGATTACGTCAGGACTTTCGGTGACTGCTTTTTAAAAAAATTATCTGCAGGTACCGGGTATTCGCGACGCACAGTAGACGAAGAAACACTCTTGTGAGTTAGGGCAAACTCATCACAACAATGCGCTCTGGCAAACACTTTAAATTTTAAAGTTCTTGCAGCTGCGCAAAATCCTTGGCTTTACTGGCTTGACACCGTTTATCAAAAAGCACCATATAAGTCTGCTTGACAATTTCTGAATTTCTCTCTATATGCTTTAGGCACTAATTCATAGGCACCTAACACAGTAGCTTTAACAACATCATAGTTAAAACTCTTTTCAACTGTGAGGGTAACAAACACCTCCTGAGCTTTCCCCACCAATTTATGCTGAAGCAATAACATCCAAACATCCTTTGGCCAATTCACAGTGGCTGCAAGTGGCTACAAGTGGCTGCAATGCACTCAAATACTTTAAAATACGAATCCACCTCAGACTCCCTGAACGGTGGCACCAGTACAATATGCCTGCTCACATCGATGCTTTATCGGGGAGAGTGTGGGGTGTGCTGTGTGACAGGTGAATGGGGAGCGACACTAGGCTGGTGTTCCAGCTCTAAAGCTTTCACACTTAGGTGCATAGCTCCCGATTTCTCACCTCCATTTCCTTGATGCCCCTGTCCCCCAGCTTCTCAACCAAGAGCGGTCTCAGCTCCTGCTTTTTTGCATTTAATGGCACTTGCACATCAAGCAGGTGACGTAGTTTATATAGCATTTGCATTGTATGACATTACTTATCTTCCATAAATGCTGTATGTATCAAGACATTATTAATCTCCCAAACCAACTAAACTTAGCACTCAGTATATTGTTTGAACTTACACAAAAAACTAATGTTATATGCCTAGACAAAATATGATGTTAAAAACACATACAGTATATTATGTGTGGAAAGTTATAACGTTTTTGTTTTTAAAGGCAGATCAGACACATAATGGGAAAACGCAGGGGAAAAACCAGACTGAACTGGTTGGTACAAGTGTTGGAAAGGGGTCCAGACTTAATCTCTGGCCTGACCTGGTCTCTGACCCTCCACTACACAGGTTAGCAATGAACATCAAAGCCACTTTCTTAGATTTGTTTGGCTGTTTTAATGTAGGATTACTTGCAAAGCTGTCCAAATCAAATTCCATAGTGCCACTCTAAAAACATTTTCAACCAGAAAAATGCCAAAATACCTACTGAACTTACATGATGAAACATGAGAGTCATGGCTTTGGGATTTTGTCCTGTTATTTCCAGTTTTATCTTGAAGTGTTCTCCTCTCCTCGTGTGTTTTGTTGTTTTACTTCCTGTCTTTGTTTGCTTTCCCTCCAGTTTTAATTGTTTGCCCCACCCTAATTAGTTGCACCTGTATTTCGTTGTCTCCCCTACCTAAGTGTATTTAGTTAGAGTTTTTCCTTTATTCAGTGTCAGTTCATCATTGTACCATGTGCCCTGCGTTTGTCTCTCAGTCCTGTATTTTTCCTGTACCTGTGTGCTCCCTGTGGATTACTGTTGTTGGACTTCTCAATGGATTGCTCTTTGCTGGACATTTGCCTGAGTTTCTCAGCCACGCTCAATTGTTTTGTCTTTCATCATAGTAGGTTAATAAAGTCATCTTTTATTCATTCCACCATCTCTGTCTGTATTGTCTGCACTTGGGTCCACCTCCTGAAGTGAACACAACAAAGAAGGATTTCAGATGAGCCCCCAGTTTACACAGCAGATGCACTCCAAACAGAAATGATTTATTCATCAATCAACGTAGTATCAGCGTTGGCGAGAGCACAGCCAAAACAATATATAATACAAACAACTAACAAAAGAAAATACAGGAATTTTACCTACCTCCCTAACATAAACTGGGGAAAAAGTCAACAAAAAGGGCTTTTCACCCCTACAGCTACCAGGACTGCTCTTTTAGAAGATATTTATAACATGTACAACCGAGATTAATCTAATAACACTAAATCGGAGATCATTTGGCAGCACAGTCTGGTTGGGAGCCAGGAAAGAAACAAACTGAAACCGGCATCAGCAGGCACCATTTTAAATTAGGCTCCATCAGTCTGTAGTCCAATCACCAGCCACCACCTGCAACTCAACATACTGGGGAAACACACAGAACAGGGTGAACAGCACAAAAAAATCACACCGTCAGACTCAAATACAAATTATGACTCAGGGTTATAACAATTTTTTTTACAGAATTTTCCTGATTTTTCAGGCATACAAATACTGAAAAACATACTGAATAGGAATTTATTGGCCACTGACCGCATCAAAGTAAATCTATTAGTGCCTGCTTCCCATGCATTTAACACATTTTAATAATCATGGCACTGTGCGTGAAACTATTATATGAGTAAGTTTCCTTTACTGCTTTAGTGTAAGTCATCAAAGAATTCAGGAGGAAGCTGGAGTGGAAACTCCAGCAGAACAACATGAGAGAGGTCTGGAGCGGCATGAAGAGCATCACTGGCTTCAGACCGACTGGCATCAGAGGAGTTGAAGGCAGCTTGGACAGGGCCAACAAACTCAATCTGTTCTTTAACAGATTCAACACACCAGCTCCTGCTCATCCCCCCTCTAACTCAGCTGCTGTTGGCCCTCAAGCTCCTCTGAGTACTCTGCTCCCCCCTCCCCATCAGGCTAACAGCCCTCTTCACACTACTGACTCCCCCCCTCCCCCACCTGTAACCTCTGCTGTGTGCCTGACTGCTGACCAGGTGAGAGGACAGCTGATGAAACTCCACTCAAACAAGGCTGCAGCCCCGATGGAGTTGGCCATCAAACTCTTTAACTCCTCCCTCAAAGTGTCAGTCTGTATGACCCTAAGTCATTAAACTGGACATTGATCATTACATCTATGCAATACTTCACATAATTGTGCAATATCCTGTGTTAATAGTCCTGGGCAATATACTTAAATTCCTTATTTATTGATATTTATTCATACCTCTATTACTGCTGTGCAATATCCTCCGTCTCATTATAAATAAGCTACACTTAACTTGGCAGTTCATGCACTAGTACTTTATACCATATTATTATCACCAACCGGTAAATCCACTTTGTACTTCACACTTATTTTATTTTATTTTATACTTATACCCACTTGGTACTTAATTTATTTTCTGACCTGTATTATAGTGTATTATATATATATTTTTTGCCTAGTACTTCTATTCCTGTGTGCATTGACGTGACAGTGAGCTGCTGTAGCAAAAGAGTTTCCCCTTGGGGATCAATAAAGTATTTCTGATTCTGATTTTGAATTCAGCTGTTAGATCGTAGTGGTATAATCTAAGAAATACCAGTATTGGCTTTCCAGAACCTGTATCAGTCAAAACCTATGCCTCACTCCAGTTTCTCAGAGTAAACAGAAGCCTTGTTCCCTCCCTAAACATTTATTACACGCCGTCTGCTTGTGACAAACCTCAACATGCAAGGCTGCAGAGGCTAATGGGATTCACCATATGGGCCTACATATTGCATGCATTTATCATGCATGGAGGTGTTTTTTTTTTTTTTGTATTTATTTTATTTTTGATGAAATGCATTTCAACTTGGTAAACATCTCTCCTAAGCTCTTTAACCCTTCCTATCCACCAGACAAACAGGGAAAGAGAAGAGAAATGAAATAGATTTCTGTTTGTTTGTTGTCTTTCCCCAGCCCTTGGTTTGAAGGGAGGCGTCTCGGACCTTTCTAGAGAAAAGCTAATGTCGAAGATAGTGTTATCAGCCCCCAAGGGCTACAGACAGACAACTTACAACTGAATCCAAGGCTTAAGTAAAACACCGAGGTCTAATAGTAGCTGTTTTACTGGCTGTAAACATCCATCATCCTACTTGTCCGACACTTTCAGGGCTGGAAGAGCACCATGCTACAGGCGATAGTGGGTTGATGTGAGAAAAAGAGCAGTTCAAAGGTAAGAAGATTCCATTGATTCCCCTCAGAGGCCAGAGGGAGGGAGAGATATAGATAGAGATAGGCAACTCTGTTCTTTGTATATCATTTTTCACCTCTTAACATGAAGTGGGAGTTTGGGTGGAAATGGAAAGAGAGGAGGAAAAAAGAGGAGTGAAGACTCACTTCAGTGTTCCTTTTAGTGCAGCACATGGGGTAGTCTTAATGCGTACAAAAATTTGGATCTGATCCTAAACAGATCAATGAAAAACATGCATACAAATTCATTTTCACAAAAAGAGACCTGATCTGAAAGAGACTGTGATGTTTATGATGCACCATGTGATCAGTACTGACAGAAAGCCCGCTCAGATCTGCTCAGGTATCAGACACCTTGACCCACAGATCCAAGAACGCCACCTGAGATGCAAACCTACCCAATCTAATTAGACCAAATACAATTTGGACTTGGTCTGACTCAGGTCCTGGATCAGGTGTCGGTTACTACTAGGGACCAAGTGGGCCCATGAAGACTCTCTCCTCTAGTGAGAGGAGAGAGTGGGGACTTAAACAGTCTACAGCTACAATTGTTTGGTTTTCAGGACCTGGCAACATGTCAACAACCATGCTATCCGAATTTCTGACATGTTGGTCTTTCTGGTCTTCCATGTGAGTGGTCTACAGGGGATAAAATGTCAAATTGCCATACCCGATGCTCATTTTTGCACCGATGTCTGTTGGATTGGGCCTTTGTTCAGTCGATATGGGACTGAGGACATTAGTTTGCTCATTCCATCTCTGACTTGCATGTGCTGTTTAGGTGACATCACCTTAATTTCACCTCAGCTTTCCTCTACCTTCGTTCAGTCGCATCCCTCAGGATTCATTGCAACACCAAGTGAAAAGTGGGTCAGTGTCTTAATGTCCCTTATTGATGATGAGTGGGACAGGCTTGGCGTCTCTGTCCTTCTCTCTGCATGTGTGCTGTGGCAGGCTAGTAATGACGGTAATGGAGGTCCTGGTAATGAATGGGAGCCTTCTCCATCTGCCGCACCTGCCTCCCTCCTCACACAAAAATATTCCAGAGCAGGGAAGCTCCCATTGTTCACACGCAATGATTGATGAGATTGTCAGCCAGCCTGTCGAATGAATGCGGGGTAAATAAACATCTACACCTTTTATCAAAGTGGGCGCACAGACATACTCACGTGAAAATTTGCTACATATACCAATTTGTAAATCACACACACACAACCATCATACACACAATCATTTTGAAAAATCGTAGAAAAGGTTTCAGTCGTAGTCATCTGGACACTGTTTTCAGA
>JAQHUH010011863.1:575281-594119 GCA_029910985.1 Siniperca undulata
CTCATTTCACTACTGAAATATTACTGTGTCCTTCAGTTATTTGATAGATCAAAATGAAATTGCTGATCCAAACACCCAAATATTTATAAATGAAAATCATGGAAATTGTCAGGGGTTCCTAAACTTTTGCATACAACTGTATATGTATGTATGTATAGGTCCTTTAATCAGAAGAAGCGGTTCGATCCCGGCTTTCCTCAGCTCACATATCAAAGTGTCCTTACTGAACCCAAAATTGCCCAATTGATGAGTGGATGATTAGTTTCTTTGAACTGACGAGCAGTTGGCACCTGCCATCAGTTTATGAATGGGGTGAATAACATTTAGTGTAAATCACTTTGAGTGGTTGGAAGAGTAGAAAGGCGCTATACAAGTACCATTTCAAAAATGTGACAGAACAAAAAGCTTTCCAATTCTTCTGAAATCATGTGATACATTAATGAGACAATTTCTGTTATTTTAAAGCTGTCTAAGACAATACTGCTCTTTGACAAGTACCACCGATTTGAAGAACTTAATTTCTTCTTTGGAGGATATCAGTAAATTATTGGCTATTCCTTAGTTTGTATTTGAGTGAAGGGGTTTGGCCATTGTTGGTGACCATCGTTGTTTGGACAGGGCTCTATTTAGGAGACACTTTTGGATTTCACTCTGAAGTTTACTACTTGTGTTGAGACAAACTCTGCTGACATTTGGGCCAAAAAGGTCCAAATCCCAGCCATTGAGGTTGGGCCACTCTTGTGGTGGAGTCTTTTCCCACTTTTCCTACTTTTCCTACAGGCTTGATATGTTGTGACAGGTTACCAGTAGATGGCAGTATTTGTTTAGTGATGTGTTGGGGCCCAAAAACAAGGATTTCAGTTGTATTTGAGTTGAGCTGAAGAAAATGTATCGACATCCAATTTTTTTATGTCAGACAGGCAGTCCTGCAGAGATCTCAGCGTACTAAGGTCAGTGGGCTTGACAGGGAGGTACAACTGTGTGTCATCCGCATAACAATGAAAATTATCATCATGAGTCGCTCTAAGAGTGTCCAAAATCTGATTTATTAATGGCAAAATTGTTGGTTCTGACAGAATCATCACTCTTGCAAAGCTGCATTTGCCTTGCTGCAAAAAAAGTGTAATGATGTGATGACATTGGTTTCTGCGGAAACAGCATGTTTTATCCTGTGCATCCCACACAAGGTCAGTCAAAAGAAACATTTAGTTTGGGGCAGAACTGTACCTTTCAATAAGCTCATTGTCATCATGCGTTCTGAAAACATCTCCCCTCCCACTGAATGTATCTGCCTGAATGCCATATCCTTACATAACTTCTTGAGCTCTTCTATATATAGAGATAGGAGTAATATCCAGAGTTAAAAAAGTGAAAAATTATTTTACTCCTTTTAGTTCTAGGCCTAATAGGACCAAATATGTGTCACTCCTTTGGCCAGTATGGACTGATTTTATGACTCAGGCCCTGGTTCATCTTCTATTCACGTTGACTTATTACAAATGAACCAAGAGGTGTAAACATAAAGTGATATGGACTGACAGATAACTCATTCATTGGACAGCAAATCATGCTGTCAGTCATCACCTGCTGTTGCTGTGTACTCACTTTTTAATGGGAACTGCCAACATCCAAATAGTAGGACACAAGCACAACACACCACCTTTTTACTTTGTAATGTATCAGAGAAAATCACTGCATTCACATGGTGACATGCACACGTTGTCATGGTTACCAAATGATCTTGCATAATTTTTTAGGTCATTGCTTCACTGACAGTTATAAGGATAACTAGATGGATTGCATAAATTTAACAGTAGTTAGCGTTTTAATTCACACTGAAATCATATCTATTATCATTGAGTTGTTCTGATTTGCGTTTGTACCAATAACTACTACTACTACTCCAGAGTTTAATTGGAAGCGTACCAATATCCACCTGGTGTGGTTGTTTGAGTTTGAATACTAGCTTTCACAGCAGCCTAAACGGACCAAACTAAGTGGGCAAACACGACAGTTCATCTAACTGCACCAAACGGGTTAGGTGTGAAAGCACCCTATTCAGCTATTACCATATTACCGTCATTTCAATACCATAACCTTATAGCCCATCTACTGTATTTAACTTATATTATTTTATTATTTCCACTTATTTCAGTTTAATTATAAACCTGTAAGAAAAGGTTACCTGCCTCTTCATACTTGTAATTGTCTTTATTGGGAGCTGTCAGTTGACGTCCTGCATGTCTGCCAGGCAGACAGCTGTGAAGGGTTAACTGCTAGCTTATTCCACAGCGGTCCTGCTCTCTGACCTCCCTGTCTCTCTCTGGGTCCCTCTTAATGAAGCCACAAGCAATAAGCACTAACAACACTCTTTCAGATGCAGTTAAATGCAATCACATGCATAACTTCAAATACATAGCTTTTTATTTAAAGGCTCGGCAGGTCGCAGGTGATTAGAGAGCCTGCTAGGTTAATAGTTGGTTTATAGGAGCCAACTAGTATAGTTAATATGTCCAGCAAGGGAAACCTCTACAGTGCAGACTATCATACATGCTTATATGTTTGCTGTTTCCCAACGGCTGATAAATATTCCAGTCCTGCATTGACACATACTGTACATTACAGCTGCTTCAGGGTGACTCTTATGTACATTGCAGCCAAATAATACCTGGAAAGTGTGTTTCTTGCTGGAAACTGACAGGGATTTCATTCAGCTGCAGCTATTGAGGGTTCGGGGTGTTTGCCTCCGTGTTCTTTATGTTGTGTTCTTTATGTTGTTGTGTTTTTAAGGCAGCATCCTACTTTGCTTAATGATATGACTAGGTAATTTAATGGTCATATTAGAAATGGTTGTTCTTCGATTGTTGAGATTTAGGTGTGTTATGTGTGCATGTCAGCTCTTCTGATATGCACACATAACACCCCACATTCCACATTGGAAGATTTATCTTCTTCTCTTTCTAAGGAAATTTCATTTATACACACAAATCTACAGAGGTCTATCTCATCCCTCTATAAAGACAGATGATATCGACGCGAATATGAATGTAATCAAAAAGAATATGCTGTCTTAGGGTTAGAAATCAAATTTCCTGAGGCGCAGAGAGAGGTTCATTTCTCCAGTACTGCAACTTCACTGCGGTCTAGCCAGTCACAGCTGACAGACTAGAAGACATAACAGCAAGACCAAATGCACACAACCTCATTAGAGCTCCAACAGAAAGGCAATATTGCACAACAGTGGTTATTGGTGGAAATCAATGACAACTATATGTACCAATTCCATCCGCTGTATTTAATCCACTCTCTCTATAACCTCTCCCCTTGCTATTAAACCTCCTGCCACAGCAGAGGTCTCACCACCATAGACTAATAGTGTAATCTTCCAAAGCAGGGTCTGATATCAATGAGAGCACAGTTATATTCATATAAATTCATTACTGGTCGCCTCATTCTTCACTGACCAACAATATTGGATAAATTAGTATAGTATTGCAAATTATATTAACACACTATGGGTTAACGAATTATGGACTGAATACAGTTGGAGGCATCCAATCATGTACTAGACGTGAATTGAGGTTTGGCATAGGATACTAGTGCAGCTCCTACAGCCGTTTTCCATTACTAAAGCTGCCTGCCTGTTGAGACTATCATTCATGCAGGGTAAAGAAAACACCCAGAAATAAGAGGGTTATTGAAAGGGTATTTCCCTACTGAATTGTGTAGCATTTTGTTTAAAGGAAACCAGATATACTGTGCACAATTTTGATACATTGCAGGTATGATTTCAGAAAGAGCCCGGCCCCACCCGCCCCCATCACCCTGTGTGACTCCCCAGTCGACACTGTAGAGTCCTTCCATTTGTTGGGCACCATCATCACACATAACATCATCTCCCTCACCAATAAGGCACAGCAGAGGATGTACTTCCTGCGGCAGCTGAAGAAGTTAAACCTGCCAAAGACAATGATGGTGCACTTCTACACCTCCATCATTGAGTCCATCCTCACCTCCTCCATCACCATCAGGTATCTTTGAAACACTCCCCTCCGGAAGGGGGCTGCAGTCCATCAAGGCCAAAACCTCACGCCTCAAAAGCAGTTTCTTCCCAATTGCAGCTGGCCTGATCAACAATATGGACTCTTATCCTGGCCCATGGACACTACACGTTACATCGCATGCCATATTGATAATCTCAGTGTCCTGATTGGTGTCATTTCAAAGCAAAGTTGTCTGTTCTTAATAGATGGAATAGAGTGCCTCAAAGTCTTAGCTTGTCTAATGTTAATCTACAGTTATTGATAGCATAGATAGACATACAAACAGAGACAGGCTCCCTTGTGTGAGGTCTTGATAGGCAGCTTAGCCTATCACTCATGAATCCCGTTGTTTTATTGGTTTTAGGGAGCTGTTTTCTTCACCCTTTTTACACCCATTTACTTGTATTACATGGCAGTGGGATCAGGAGGAAACTAGTGTTGAATTAGTGTGTTTTGTGTGCCTGGGGCAGCACCTGTTAGGAAAGAGAATACAAAATAGGCACGTTTTTGCATACTGTATAACTTAATTTGAAATTGTTATTAAAGTGCTTAAAAAGTAAAACAAAATGTATTTGCTCATTTAAAATATTAATTATATATTAATAGTTATTAATAATAATTAATAATTTATTAAGCTCGCTGACCCCTCTACTGACCAGCTGCCACTGCTTATTAGGGTAATTTAGATGTTTGTGAGTAAAAAAAATCTAAATTGTAGGCTGAAAATATATTTAGAAATTGAAATAAATCCAAAGCCTTAAAGGTGCTAATTCTGAGAATGAGTGCTGTGCATAATATACTGAGGGAGTGGCTGCAGGTGCACAGCGCACCCATGGATAGATCACTGAATATGTGTACCAGGCACAGGCCCAGAGGACCAAGGGGGCCGGGGGGCCCCTAAACTAGAGCCTTTGCATGGAGTGACTGTAAGTAAGTGTCTGTGCCCATAATCCATCTATTGAGTTTGCTGCAGGACAAAAATACTACTTTGCTACTGCAAAGCTGCACTTTGTGCTATTTGGTGGCCAGTTGTAAACAGATTGTGGAAGTGAAAACCCATAATTTATAGTTTGAACTGTAAAATATGGTGTCAGTTGAAATAAATAGTAGTCTAATGTGATTTACATCATGGTGATGTAACTAGTTGATGAGGAACGCCCAAAACATTAGTTTAGAGGTAAGAACTTGCAATGGTGAACCTTCTTTAGCCCATCTGGTTTATACAGAAAGCACAGGTTTAGCCTGACACAGGTTACAGCTTCAGCAGTCATGTTTGAAGGAGGGACACAGCTTTGGTTTACTAATGTCACCATATTAACTGAAAAATATACAAAGTAAACCAGAAAAAAGTAGCCTGTGTTCTTTTGCTGAACTGAACCCTTTTTTAAAAAGGTTTTTGTCTCTGTAATGCTCCTGCTGCTTTTACATCCTCCTTTTATTTGCTCCCTCATTCTTTCTCTAATGTCTGATCTGCCCTTTATTATCTTCCTTATCTTCCTCCTCTCACTCTCTCAGAGTTCACTCTCCATCTACTCTCTCTCTCTCTCTCTCTCTCTCTCTCTCTCACACACACACACACACACACACATGCTATTTCTCTCTGTTTCATGTTCTCACTCCTCAACTCAACTTTTCCACCTCACTCCATCCTTCTCTCTCCCTCTCATCCCCTCATCCTCCCTCCTGCTGAGATGGGGTTGCCATGGCAACATAGGCCTACTCTGCTGGAGTGGTACTCAGGCTAAATAGCTGGAATTGGAAGTAAAGTGAGCCTGTGTGTGCGTGTGTGTATGTAAGTACAAGAACATTCAAAAGAACATGTATGCTAGTGTTACTGCAGGGGATCTGGTGCTGTATAAAAGAGTTTGCATTATGCTGCGGAGAATAAAGGAAGCAGACAGATGAGTTCTGGACTGTTTGCCAGGTTATAGCAATGGAATGGCCTGGAAGGTAGCCTGTTCCTTCACATCCACATACAAAAAACCTGCTCACTTCTTTTTTCTTTTTCTTTTCCTCTTTCCCTTTTTTTCTTTCCCCCACCATATGCCACTTTATCTTCAGTGAACTACTTCACAGTTTAACATTAAAAATCAAACAACGCAACTCTACATGCACATGTGGTCTTACCACGTGAAGAGCCAAACCAACAATGAATGTATCCTACTAGTATTGTGTGTGTATCCAAAGCCTGATATATTTTCTCCCTCTGTGCCATAGAGCTCCATTGTTGTCCGAAAACAATTATTAATTATTATTAAAAACACATCAGTGAGCCGCTCTATTGCACTGGGTGACATGTTCCTTCATTACCATGAACACTGACTCAGTCCCACACACACCGTCCTGCTGCCCAAAGTACTCACTAGAGCACCAAATGTGGATTAATCAATTTCATTGAAAATATTCCCCAACAAACACTATTTCCTCCTGTTTGAGTAACGTTTGTTTCACTAGCAAGGACCACACCATCAACAGATGCGTTTAAATGATTTATTAATGAAAACGAAAGATTATGAAGATTATGAGTGAAGCTTGAACTCTTGTACTTCTTTAGACTGTGTTGAGACTATCACTATCACTGCGTTGTGGGGAAGCTTTGGTAGGGAATCCGCCATAACACCTGCGGTCAGGTTAATATTGGAGTGAATGGAAGGACAAACTGTTCTGAGCATCTAATATTGCCACGAATGGGTTTACATTGGACTTAATTCAAAGCCTGGTGCATCTCATACAGATGCTAAAGGGTACCTTGTGCGTCTGTATGAGATGCCAAAGGGAACTCTATGAAACTCCACTATGAAACACTCACCTGTTGTGGGCTTGAAAGCTGATTGTAAAACATTTGTAGTTTCTTAATACAGAGGAGCAGCGGTGGTCACTTGAATTTACAGTGTTTTCATGGAATTTCAATTGTAACAAGGATTCATTTCAAGAAAAAAAGCAACATCCATAGAAACCTCTTAAACTACTCCTGCAGAATAATCTATTTATTCAGTGTCTTATTTTCATCCAAATATGGCTAAATACACTGATTTCATGTCAGTCCTCAATCAAGAAACCTATTTCAAGGACGTACTTGTTTCAAGAACTTTCCAGAAATGAGCCTTTAAAATTAAGAAAGAAAACTTGATTTTAGAAAATACTTCAAAAATAGCCTACTTAGCAGTTGTCTGAGCTCCACTATTGCACCAGCAAATAGCACCATTATCACCCATGTCATCTCCTCTTATGGCAGAGGACACGAGGTCTCACATTATTACTCTTTATTACTGAACAGACACACTGAGACTCATCTGCAGAAAACAATCTGGGAAAAGGATATGAATGTGAGTATAACGGGAGAAGAATGGTCTGCGATCCTTAGAAACTCAAGAAATAAAATGTCAAGAGAAATTCACACCAGACTCATTGATTTTTAAATAATCAATAGAATCTGGGTACTCCATTGGGTCATATCCTGTGGAGTTGCCCCAAAGCTCAGGACATACAGTAGCCTACATGGAAGAACATGAAAACACTAAGAGGGTAGTGGGTCTAGAGATATAGTTCTGGCTAAGGTAATATGCATTAGGAGACCTCTGTTCCACTGAAGATCTGTCTTACCCAATTTCACACTAGATCCAATCTGTGGCAACGCTGTATAGGAGGCTCTTTATCCAACAATGGAAGTTGTCCCATGCCCCTTCTATAGGGGCCGGGCACCTCTTACTAAACAAAATCGAAGCCTTTGAAAGACTGTCATATGCACTATATAATACATATAATTGATAAGTACTTAATGAAATGGGAAAAGAATACATGTTGTATAAATACTCCTGAGATGACTCAGCTCAGCCCATACAGCCCCCTCAGCCCTATTCTCCTAAAACACACTCTGAAGCGTAGCCCTCTTATGTTTTTTTTTATTTGTCATTATCTATTATTCCTTGTAGTGCTATTTGTAGTTTATTTAGGTAATTATTATCATTATTGTTGCTATTACTCTTGTCGCTGCCATCATTATCATAATTGTTGTTATCAGTTATTTTCAATATTGTCTTCTTTTAGTATTCTTTGTTTTTATGGTTACCCCTGGTCTCTGTCAATTCTATGTGTATTGTTATGGTTTACTATCTGTTTAAAAATGGATACAATGACGATCATAAAAAGAAAATGTTTGAAAATTGCTGATTTTTTAATATTTTTTAAGAAAATAAGACTTTACGGACACACAAAAAAACTAATTTAAAGCTGCACCAATGAGACTATTCTCGGAGGGTCAACAGATAATAGTCTATAAGTTCTATTTTTTGTTTTTCTTTTTGTCATCTTTGTCAAGTCGTCATTAATTCTCTGTTGCTTCTTTGTTACTGAGCAGTGATTGCTTTCTACGCTTTCTTCCCTGACATTACCTGTCAATCAAACGTCATTAGCGGCACTGTGATGTCTCACTTCTGCTGATGTCCTTCTGATGAACTATAGTTCTGTGATGGTAACTCTGTTACTGTTGTCTTTACCACCATTATTACTGCAGCTGCTCATGTCAAACATTTCTAAATTCTAAAAATCATGAAGAATATGTTACTTAGTGTAAACATCATATAGATTCAATAAACAGCTGGAATTAGAATGTTATCTGGTCCTAAAAAGAGATTATGAATTGGCAGAAAATCTCTCTACTGTCAGAGATACAAAGCAGGGACAGATCCTAACCAAGTACAGGCTCAGTGACCACAAACTGGTAATGGAAAAAGAAAGAAAGTCCTGGCAACCAAAAGAAAACAGAATATGCGGTCACTGTTTGACAAGCGAGGTTGAGACAGAGGTGCACTTCCTCCTACAATGTACAACAGTCAATGAAATAAGGAACGTTTACTTCAACAAGTTCAACTCTGTAATGTCAGATTTCTAAGAGCTAAATAAGCTGTCAAAATTAAAAGTACTCTGAGGAGAAGGCGAGAGGGCAGATCCTGCTGCCCAGTATATATCAACATGCCACAACCTGAGGGACAGTGAGTGGCCTACACACACACACGCACACACACACACACACACAAAGTTGCAGTGTTTAGTTTTCACTTTTTGTATTTGTATTTGATCTGCTAGTCTACAATTTATTATTATTATTATCCTATCTTACTTATCTGTATATATATTTTAATATCACAATTCTTCTGTTTATGTATGTTTTTATTTTACACATGCTTTGGCAATGTTAAAATCTGTTTCCCATGCCAATAAAGACCAATTGAATTGAAGTGAACTGGAATAAAATGGTACAGATAATATGTATGACATGTATGACACTGTCAGACAGTGTGGAATTAGAAGATTTTAACAATCTTAAAGCTACTTAAGGGGAAACATAAGGGAGAAACTGTACATTAAAGGCCTCATATGCTTCAAACTGAGTGCTTGTCGGATAGTCTAAGCCTCTGCTTCCAACAATTTGTGTAATGTTCCAAATAATTAGACAATCAGGTCCTCCCTACGCAGCGGTCTGGGTTTTAACTTGAACAACTTGTGTGTGAGTGCAACACCATGAATGTCTTCGAGGAGAAACTGTCTCAAAGTGTGCACTGTTATCCCCATTTGTTCAATTCATTGCGTTGAGACTACAAAGACACAGTTCTTGGAGAGACGTAGTAGGGAGGGAGGCAGTAGGATACAGCCAGGAGGAGGCCATGATGGCAGGCTTTTCAAAATCCCCACCTTCAAGTGTGGCCAATCAGAACAGGTAGAAACATTTCAGACAACACATTATATAAACTAGTTCGTTTCAAGCATGCTGAGGCCTTACATTAAAGAATAATCAAAATTAAATTAAACTCCAATGTCCAGGCATCTGTAGTTTTAAATGTGTGTGGCTCTACACTGGTCAGACTTTAGCTTCATCAATAATGAATAATCCATAATTAACATGATCTGGTCTGGACATGCGCAGGGTATTTCTATGTATCATGACTGTGGGCTGCTTTCATGTGCTATTGTTTTGTGCACTTATGTGCAAAGATTTTACCAAAGAAGCACGGACGTCTCCTACCCACTCTTCCCCAACGCCACGTCCTGCCAATGTGAACCCTTACTGCTCTTCCTGACCACACACCTCTGGTCAACCACAAAACTACATTTTGGAATAGATGAGATCCTTCACTCACAGTTATTCAGCAGGGTGACCGCGTAGTTGTGAAAAATTTCAAATTAAGTGGTGAGTTTTATTTCTGGATTTCTCTTTATAATATTTGGTATAAGGCAGCAAGCCTCTGTCAGAGTTCCCCCCCAAAAAGCTACAGTGCAAAGTTATTACATGCATAATGTTCAGCCAAGTGTTGTGTCATGTACATTTTTAGTTCTGATAGCGTTTGTCACATGGCATACAGTTCAGTAGACTACTAACCAAATGAATAATGATCATCAGTATCATTCATGTGGTATTCAAAAAATAAATTAGATCAGTAGTTCAAATGATATAAAAAGCAGTACAGGTATGCCAGGTATGTTTTACCATTGTTCACTTTCACTTTCGTTCTATGTTTGACACACACACGCTCACACACAGACACACACACAGACACACACACACACGACAGAACACAAAAATGTGTGGGTGTGTTTCTGTTCTGTGTTTCCCCAGTAGGTGGCAGTAGCACTCTGTGTGTGAGCCTGGCTCCAGCTTCACTCATGCAAACACACAGCTCAGTATTCAGGCTGACTGACCCTCCAACCGCCCAGCAGCTGACATGTGCACAGACATTGACTCTCACCTTATTTTCCCCTCATACACCAATATTCCGCTCTTCAAATCTGACTCACGAAATTGCAACATGCAACATTTTAGGGGATTTTGTACCCATATTTCTTGGTTATTATCATTTTCAGTGGCAATATCCAGTGTGTGCTATTGTGCTCATTGGTCCATAGCATAGGTCTCCATGGTAATAATCACAGTATGTGTGCTTGTTGCTGTTGACGATAAACATAACTCTCCACGGGAGGCTGACTGTTTCAGCTTAATGAACAGGACGTACTGGCTGTCAGGCTCAATCCAGTCCACTAACAGTAACATTTAGAGGACGTGTAGCTGTCCCCTGGGAGGCTTAAAATAATGTACATTATACAGATAATATACACACACATCTCCCAAAGGAAGCCAGTGAATGTGCGAGAGAACAGCTTTACCTCGTTGAAAATACTGTAATCTACTGAATCTACTGGCTGCAGACCTCCAGACTGTGTGTGTGAATGGCTGCCTTCTGGAGTCGAGCCTGCATGGCTATTAAATGCAAACAAAACCAGGATTTTTCTTTCTTCTGTCCCTCAATCAGACTCCTGTCCTCGTCTCATTCCCCCTTTTTTTTCTGCCGAATAATCCCAGATCCTTTGAGTGACAGTTGCAATTTCCTATTAAATCTCTGGAATCCTCTCAGCTCTCATTAAAATTCTTACCATCCTTTGGAGAGACGGGGGGCGGGGACAAAAGGGACAAACATGAAAGAGAAAGCAGTGGTACGGATTTGCCTTTGATTCTCACCAACAAGCAGCTGATGTAATAAGATATAAAACCATGCTGCTAATGAGGCTAGGAGACAAAGGCTCAGAGATAGACGGGGATGTGGAAAATGAGCGCTCCATCTCCGGGTTCCTGCGTGACTAATGTTATTTCAAATTCCTAATCTCATCTGGAAAATTATTAGTCTGTACCTGTGTTTCAAGATGATTCTTATCTTTCCTTCAGCTCTCTCCATATTTTATACTTTTTCCATATTTCCATTTCTGGTTCTGTCTCTTTCCACCACCAGTCTGAATTTATACGTTTTATTAGATGACAAAGGCTACAAAGATATTAATCCAGTATAGAATCTATGCCGTGCTGCTGTCTACCAGCCTGGGTGTGTTCTGCTGCAGGCTTCAACGTAGAGAGGCACATCACAGCCTGGAGCTGTACAGAAGACGCCACAAGAACTAAACAATAATAATAATAATAATAATAAATTTCATTTTCATAGCACTTACCAAAAACAGCAATTACAAAGCTCATTACAAAAAGCAAACATAAAAACAATAAAACATTTAGACAAACTATATGAAAATAAAAATTTTGATCAGGTAGCAATAAAAAATGAGGAAAAGGACTATGGAAAACCAATAGAAATATGATTACAATCAGCTACAATAGTAACAAAATATGCTCCTAATACAGATACATATATAATTATATTTAGCAGTTACAAAGTGCTTCACACAGCAGATAGAGATAAGAATATGGTCATTCAAGTAATTACACTTCTATACAGATAAAAGGTCAAATCTAATAAAAATCAACACCTGAAGATACTAGTAGGCTGGAGGTTGTAAACAAGAAAATGCCTCTCTGTAGAAATATGTCTTAAGAAGGGACTTGAAAATTAACACTGAAGTAGCAAACCTGAGTTAATCCAGCAAGGCATTCTAATGCAGGAGAGCCTTGACAACGACGGTTCTGTCATTTGTAGTTACTAGCCTGACTCTACTCTGTCTTTAGCTTCATTTGTGACCTCAGAACTCTGTATATTACTGTGATTCGGTCACGTAGTGTTTCCCTTATCAAACCATAAGGGAAAAGCATGTATCATCCTGTGGATGATGACAGCGGTTAGAGAGCTACATCTCTAAATACTGCTACATTCTCTGAGGTTATGATTCAGAACCAAGTTTATTTTTCACCTTTTATCCATCAGCGGGTTGCATCTATCAAGAAAAATATAGAATAATTCCAGCCTTATTCTTTAATGTACATCTAGTAAAGAGCAGCACGGTCAGGTATAACATATGGATTGCATTGGGAACTCTATGTGACTGAATTACAGAGTAACATGCAGCGTGCCGAGGTCACAAATGGGGCTAAGTCCCCTTTAGTCTTATGGCTAAACTTAGACATAGACTGTGTGCAGTCCCTTGAAAAGGGAAGAGCAACTCAGAGATATAATCTGGAGCAAAGCCATGAAGATTCTTGAAAGAAATGAATAGGTTATTAAAATTCGAAAAACAAACTGGCAGCCAGTGTAAAGATATTAAAAAGGGAGTAACATGTTCTCTGCTCTTGGTTTATATCAGGAGTCTGGCTGACACATTCTGTATAATTTGAAGTCTGTGAATTTTTTTAACGATTTGAACGATTTAGGTAATATTCCTGAGATGGTAGAAGCAAAATTGCATGGCCTTGCCAAAAGGCAACTCGAACAGAGGCTGGAATCAAACATCACACCTAGGTTTTTGACAGAATGCTTAAAATGGTTGGACAGAGGACCGAGTGAGGAGTGGATTTGTGCATGCAGATGGTCACGGCCACAAAAAAGATTTTCAGTTTGATCAGAATTTAGTAGAGGAAAATGCTCAGACACTCTACTAAACATCCAACTAAACACTGGATGATTACACAAAGATGCAAAACTCAGATAACTCAATTAACAACAAACAAACACACACCAACAAAGCCGTCATTTCTCTTTATGGCCATATTTGCAATCAGCATGAACTGTATTCAGTTAGCATATCTGCAAGAATCCCTCCTCTTGTGAATTAAATGACACAAATCCATATTCAATGTTTTGTAATGATTTAATGATGAGGGCTTTGAGTGCCGCATGCCATCTTGCGTTGCAATTGACCCACTCAATTAGTCCCACATCCAGCCCGCCAAATCTCCACATCAAAAGATGAATAAGGGGTTTTGGCAGTAAAAAAAAAATAAAAACACAAGTATGCATGCCATCCTCATTCTGATAAGTCTCTCTCATCTAAATGAAAAATCATACAAGTGATTTGTCAGTAATTTTGCAGCAAGCTCAGTTGTTGTGACTAGGCAGTGCACAGTGGAACAGCTGAGTGATTAAATTGAGTTGGGGTGGCCTTGGCAGCTTGCCACACCCTCTTGCATCCAGCTCCTATTTTGAAAACCTCTTTCCTTTTACCCCTGCTTCTACATACTTCCCCTTCATCGTGGTGTATTTTTTGTCCTCATTTAGCTTGCTCTCTCAGCTCATTACCCTGTCGGTTTTTCTTCCCCTCACCTGTTCCTGCCATTTGCCAGCATCATGAGGCGGCGCCCCGGCCGCTCAGTGTCGTGGAGGGAAGCTAATAATCCATAATTTACAATAACACTCGTTAATAATTAAGGGAATTGGAGCATTCTGAGAACTCCAGCGCAATTACCCCCGAAGCCAATGCTGCGGCTGCGAGGGCTCGCACTGCGGTTTAGCTGCTTTATTACAAAGCAGCAGCATCAAGCAGCAGAGGAGAGCAAAAGGGAAGCCAGTGGGAAGCGGCCTGAATCTGACCTGCAGGGTGTACAGCAGACAGAACGCCGGGGCATGATGAGCAGTGGGATTACCGCCTGTTGGAGCACTGCGACTGTGTGGTTTATCTATGCACAACCCCTGCTATCTGTTTTCATGGCAGACAGAGGAGGAGATAAAGAGAAACCGCATGCCAGTTGTGACTTCTTGTGACAAGCAGATTGCTGGGATCCTGGATCTGTTGAAGCATTTAACCTAGGGCGCTGGAGTGACATTCAAAATAAAATTTGACAGGCACAGTTGAAGGGGGTCCATGAGCGAACTTTGATAGGCAGACAGAGGAGGAAGGTCCTTTAGCACAAGCTTGACAGGCAAACAGAGAGGGCACCTAAAGGGAGAAAAGCGTACCTATCAGGGGCTTTGTGTTGGCTTCAATAAGCACGGTGAACATGGAACTGGAACTCTTCCCTGTGTGGAGCAATCAGTGTAGCCATATTGGACTAATTAAGACTCTTAACGAGCTTCGCTAACGAGGATCCAGTGACTGAGCATTCTACCACACGAGAGCAACAGGAAATCAAGCTTTCTCTGTGAGACGTCGCCTCCACTTTCCTCTCCTCCATTTGCGAGAATGACACTTGAAACCTCGAAAGCAACTCAAGGCTGCTGAGTGGCCTCTCTTCCTCTGACTCACCGGGTCAGGGGTCAAGCATGTCTCTCATAGTCCAACTCCTTATCCCTCACCGTAACCCCGGATGACCTCCTCAGCCTGCCTGCTCAACTGACTGGAGAATAAATCGAGGCTGATTTGGCAGCCCTCTAGGTCAAAAGGTTTGACTTGAATTTCCAGCCAAATTCGCTACGCTTAATTATCTTGCTTTTTTTCCTGTAATCACATTTGACACACACCTCCCTCCTCCCCCCTGTCCCCAGCTCTGCAGCATGCTGCATACCCTCACACATATCTGTCAGCATTTTCCTCAACCGTAGGCTTCTGAGAATACAATTCAGGAGAGACCATAACAAAGAGAAGGTTATTACCGTCCACATAATTAGGAAGGGATGCGCCATTTATTGGTGGCCATGACATTTAGTACATATAAATCGGGATGCCCAACTTTCAAAAGCCTTGTAATTTCTGTGTACGAGTTGTATCACATCACTCAGTTATATTAGTACTGCAGAATAAATTGCTTACATAAGGCCAAAGTGCCTCGCTCGTACTTAGAAAGGAAAGGTTCAAAATTAACATTGTTTCCGTGCCTCGATCCCATCCGGATGGCTCAGGATGCAGCGTCATTTGAATGCGAACCCCAGAGATGGAAAGAAGGGGGAATAGGTGTGTGTGTGTGTGTGTGGTGGGGGGGGCTACATTAAAGGAAGAAATAAAGAGGCAAACGGGAAAGGTAGGGAAACAAATGTGAGAGCTGTCGTGCATGAAATTAAAAGATACCTCTAAAATACTCCTGCCTGCCTTTATGGCAGGCCCTCCTGGAAGTCTCTCTGTCTATCTTTCTTTTTGTCTGCAGGGAAGGCAGATGTGAGACGGTGTAACCTTTAAGGAACATCCAAATCAATAAAGCTCTCCAGTTCCCCAGATCTCAGCACTGCTGTTGCCGCAAGGTAAAGGCTCGGGCTGGGGAACCTGGGATATGGGATATTTGCTCTGCCACTCGTTTTGCTTTGAACTCCCTGGTATTGTTGGGGAAAACCTCTCCCCCAATCCCTGTGTCCTTGTTTTTGGTTTGTATTCCCAAGGCAGACTGCCTGTAGCCAGGGTAGATCTACATTCCAGCTCCACACCTAACGTAACCACTGGGCCACATAAAAACTCCTGAGGAGCTGGCTTTGCCTCCTATAGTCTGACCGATACTGCATTTTGAGGCAGATACTGGAATAGATTCAAATCCCTTTGAACCTTTGGCTGTTTTTGTTAGGCGTTCACTCCCTTTATTTACAGGCTTTTAGCAATGTCACTCCGTGTCTTAGCAATGGATGCCATATAATGTTATTTGCAGCGCTGCTACATTCATGTTTGAGGACAGTTTCTTATGAATAAAAAAAAGGTGGGGTATTTTTGCCTTGATTAGCTGAGACACAGGAGAGACAGGCAGCAAATGAGGGGCATGAAAGAGAGGGGATGACGTGCAACAAAGGTTCCTGGCCTGACTCAAACGATTAAAACCCTTAGGCCACCAGGGTGCTCCAAATTTTGTGCAATTGAAATTATTTTATTTTTATTTTTCTGTATATCCACGTTTTCAACACACAACTATGTGTATTTGAATGGATAGAGGAGAGGTTCAGTGTTCCAGGGATCAAAGAATCATGTTGACTAGACATTCTGAGCCTTAGCTCAAAAATGTATTGATAGTGTAAAACAAAAACAAACAAAAAAACACATCAAATTGGGTTTTGTCACATTTATTGCTCTTTTTCTTAATGGATTAATATATTTCAAGATATAGCCCGTTAGAATTCCCATAAGTATTATTTGACAAAATAATATTAACTCAAAGTCCATTTACTAGATTTTTTCAGAGCTTTCAACTGCAACTCACAGTCTTCTTTAGTCAATGGAGTTGTAGGCTCACCTAAGAGTGGAACTTCAGTCACGTGATGGTAGGTAATATATAGCTTTATAACAAGGTCTTCATCATCCTTGAAAGCTCTGGAAAAAATATCTTAAGTTGATCTTGAGTGAAGAATATTTTGTCAAATTATATTTCTTTATAAATATATTAAGAACATGGTCTTCATCTCCACTATCTTATAGAGCTATATACGACCACTCATGATGACACTATCATCACTATCATGATGACAACTGAGCCGACAACTCCATTCTGTGATGAAGACCATTAGAAGTTGTTGAAAGCTCTAGAAAAAAAAACTGATAAGTGGACCTTGAGTTAAGAATGTTTTGCCAAACTATTGTTCCCAAACTCAAGAATCAATTTTTATGCTCATGTTGCCATGGAGACAGTGAGTTAGCTGGGGATACACCCTTTTTTTCTTTCTATATATTTACACTTTGGTGAATCAGCACCATGAAAAGTCATGCTGCTAGCAGTCCTTGTTTGCACTGCAATTATGAATGTACAGACCATGAGCAGTGGATTACTTTTGATACTAAAGAAAACGCCTAAACATTATGATTATGAGAAATTTTGGACAAGGATCAAAGACATTTGGTTTTTAAAGAATTGTGACCAAGACATGTACTGAGCAGAACATATTACAGATAAATTATTTCGAATATATCTTTTTGCATTTTTGTACTGCAGTTCCTTCTTATCTGCTGACATATAGACCAATATTGGTATGTCTGTGATAATTTAAAATCGGCCAATAATATCGGAAATGCCGATTTATCAGTCGGGCTCTACTGCCTACCTGGGAACACAACTGCTCCCCAATCCAGACTTCACTGGGTAAGGATGTGAACAGAGTCTGCCTTTCAGCATTTGAGCTTTATTTCCCCCCCGCAGAGGATTGGAACACATACAACAAGCATGTTGTCTCAGGCACTCTGAGGAGGGAATTGATATTCATCGACACAGACCTTTGATTACTGTCAAGAGGAGACGCTATTCACTGGGACCGGGTTTGGTAGGAGGGACAGATGCAAAAAGGGACACGTAGGGAGGGCTTAGGAAACATGAAAACAGCAAACACCTTTCAAAAGCCACTTGTAGCTCCATGACACCAACTCATTCAAGCTAAAACCCAAATATCCCCCAAAGAGGAGAGAGAAAATCAATCTTTCATGAGTAATTCACATCTGACTGATAGTGGGTTTGCCACATCACAGTGCTCAGGGCTTAACTAGTTCAAACAGCTTGTACTGGTCTACTCTATCTGAAAAGGCACATTCATGTTCAGCTTGTCAGCTCTGATATCATGTAGCCTTCAGGTGAAATTCTGTCTGGAACAAAATAAATAAATGATCTGTCAAACTCAAAACCTCTCTTTGACACTAAGGCCCAAGCTTCAATGACATAACAAATATTACATTTGTCTTGCACTAACCATATCTTGGGATTGGATCAGAATGCATAAAGTTACATAGGTCTTACATGCACAGACATCTGCACATTTGGCCTGTTATTATTCAGATATGGCCTGCTCAGTGTCTATAATAATCTTTGTTGGGTTCCAGCCAGCACAGTGAAAATAACAGGTCATAGACCTTTCTTGGTTTTATTCCTTGATGCTGAGGAATTGTTAATTAAATACCTTGAAATTAGAAAAAAAAAGAGAAAAATGTACTATTCAATTCAATGTTATTTATATAGTGCTAAATCATAACAGAAGTTATCTCATTGCACTTTTCCTATAGAGCAGGTCTAGACCGTACTCTTTATAATATTATTTACATTACAAGCATTTGGCGACAGTGGCAAGAAAAAACTTCCTTTAAGAGGCAGAAACCTTGTACCCAACCAGATTCAATGGTGGGCGGCCATCCGCCGCTGCCGTGTTAGGTTTTTGGGAGAGAGAGAGAGAGAGAGAGAGAGAGAGAGAGAGAGAGAGAGAGAG
>JAQHUH010011863.1:601203-614352 GCA_029910985.1 Siniperca undulata
CAGGAGACTGGAGACACACGGGAGCCGGGGGCTGGAGCGACACACTCAGGAGACTGGAGACACACGGGAGCCGGGGGCTGGAGCGACACACTCAGGAGACTGGAGACAGACGGGAGCCGGGGCTCAAAGTGGCGGTAGCCTTGACGTAACGTCGGGGGTGAGTCCGTGGAGTATTCGAAGGTAGGCAGCATAGCTCTGTCCTTCATATGAATGAGACCGGACACTGACTGAGGTGAGGAGTGGGAATTTATGGAGGAGTAGAGTGGCTGATTAAGTTCAGGTGTGTGATGGGTGACAGGTGCTGGGAATCAATATGCAGGTGAGGGAGTGCAGAGTGAAGGGGAGTGGTTGGAGAGAACATGACAGACTGTGACAATAGGTTTGGGAAAGATCATGGTTATAGCAAATAAATTATGGTTTAGGTATTTATGGTAGGCAACTAAAACACTTCGTTAGGGATAGGGGAAGATCACCTATAAAGCTCTTAATGGTCTGCCACCATCATACAAGATCTCATAATACCATTATCTGACTAGAACACTGCGCTCCCAGGATGCAGGGTTACTTGTGGTTCCTAGAGTCTCCAAAACTAGAATGGCAGCCAGAGCCTTCAGTTATCAAGCTCCTCTCCTGTGGAATCAGGTCCCAGTTTGGGTTCGGGAAGAAGACAGCCTCTCCACATTTAAGAGTAGGCTTAAGACTTTCCTCTTTGATAAAGCTTATAGTTAGGGCTGGCTTGGGTGAGTCCTGAACCATCCCTTGGTTATGCTGCTATAGGCCTAGAGTGCTGGGAGACTTCCCATGATGCACCTCTTTCCTCTCTCCTTCTCTCCCTCTCCATCTGTATGCATTTTTATCCCATTACTGCATGTTACTAACGCAACATCTTCTCTCTCCCGTAGTTCTGTGCTTTCTCATTTCTCTCCTCTCTCCTCCTGTCGCTTTCAGCAGGTATTTCTACCTCCGGAGCTGCAGAGTCTGGATCTGTGGTTGTGGGCCACCTGCTGCCCCCGTGTTCCTGCTCGACAACTGCTACTACAGCTCTGTTACTGATCCTGACATTATTTTTCCTATAGCTGTCATTCCTATTATTACAAATGTATTAATATTAACACTACAATAACTATTCTACTATTAAAAAATAAAATAATAATTCTACGTGGTCTTTGCATTGTGCCAATGGACGAAAAACGTTCTCTATGTTTCAGAGTTCCCAGAACTGTACAACACCACTGTTTTTTTGGCATTTCTGCTTTTTTGGATAGTCATAGTAGAGAGAGACAGGAAAGGCAGGAAAGAACCCAGGCCGCTGCGGTAAGGACTCAGTCTTAATAATGGTACACGCTCTATCAAGTGAGCAATCGGGGCGTCCACTTAACAGCAGCTGAAAATCTTTGTTTTACTGACATACTTATGGTCTACCTTCTTGCCTTGCTGCAGTGATGTAGAGGTGTACTTCAGGGTGTGTTAGTACCCTCTGACATCACTTTTAGGTGTGGTTACAGGTGCAAGAGCACACTTCCTATCACAGCCAACAGTAGTAAATTACTCTTTAAAACCATACCATGATCTCGGCAGGAAGCATATAGCATGGCAGAATCACTATAGACTAACCCGGGCTGAAGGTGAAAGTAAACAAGCCGCCATTACTGCGATGGCATCTCACTTGTAATCCCGGGAGATCCCGTAGAACCTTTCACATGTTAGAATTTTGTTGAAAAGATTATAACCTTTATTTCAACGGCATTTCCATGACTTCAGTTATGTTTTAATAATCTGCTAAACATCTTTTCACCTTCAAATTCTGAGCTGTGCTGTTATAAGCCCCTCAAACAATTAAGTTTGACTTAAAGCAAAATGGACAAGCCTCTTACCAAGTACAACTAAAGACCAAGTGGCCCTCCTGCACAGGGCCAATAGTGAGCCATGATGTTGTCCTGACCAGTAGTGCCTGCAGTGTGCAGCTGCCAGCCCTCAGATCTCATGTTGTTCTCGTGGGTTTCTGCATGTTTCCTGAAGTATCACTTTTAAAATTTCATGTTTCTGATTTTAATTAAATGACATATTTCATCTGATTACAATGTAAGTCAAATTGCAAGTTTCAGGGTAAGCCATTAATTTTAGGATTAGCGGTTCAATCCAAGGTTCCTCCTGTAAACATGTTGAAGTATCCTTGAGCAAGACACTGAGCCCCAAATTGCACCTGATGAATACGTATGGGACAAATGTGCATCAATTTATACAAAGGCGATATGCCTGCCAAATGATTGTAAAGGCATTTTGCTGCTACTTAGTGAGTGTTGGTGATGTAAACCAAAGCTACAAGCTAACTTGTGGGTGTAGTGAGCCACCCGTATCACGAGACAAGAACGTCAAAGCCCAGTTTTTTGTTTCGTGTTTTTACATCCAGTGCCAACGTTTCAAGGTCTCATCCTACACTGTGCACATGGCAAGGGATGGTTAGGGAAATATTGTATTTACAGTTAATAAATAGGTGAACGTTAAGGTTAACATTCTGTGATGGGATGCAAACTCCCGTCTCCTGCATGAAAGACAGATGCGCTACACACCCATCCACCACCCCAACCTCCACATCTTTACTCTCCGCCTCACTACATAAAAGACACAATATTTCCTGCATTGGCAATGAATGTTGGCAGTGGATATAAATCTTTAGGCGCAGAAAGGTCCAATATGGATGTAATTCCTAGAGATATTGGGCTGGATGAGCACAGTTCATACTCCATAAGTGTATTGTTCTCCTGTTGCAAAACTTCAGATCATAGTGAAACACACTCCAACTCCTGCACCAACTCTCACACCCACAAACTCCAGCACTGTGAAATAATTTTCTAATTACATTTGTCAGTGCTGTCAGCTGAGTATTGGGGAGTTACATATTGGAAGCTTCGCTACAGCTCAATTACATCTCCCTGTCAATGAGGAACAATGAGGATTTGGTCTAATTACTGACATTACTGTTTTCAAGAGTAAACATAAGAGAGCATCATGACTTAAACATCAAAGTCCTGCTTCAGGCAAAACCTTTGCCTGTCAAAAATCACACATCCAATGCTTCACATCTCCTGTGAGCTGGCTAATGAAAGCTGCTTCTACAGGGCCATACCCATGACAATATCTGAGGTGTTGTTTTAATTAGATTACATCAATGATATCATCTATTGACTCACAGTTGGAGCACTTCTATGACTTGGATCGGCATGAAACTCTCCTGGTTATTTCATCAGTACAAAAGATAAAGAACTGCGTTCGAAAATATCTGGTTCTTTGATAAAGAGTCGGAGGTACAAACCTGTGTACATAAAAACGTGTTAACTATGACTCCCAATGTGCATTTTGGAGAGAAATATCCAATCACCACACTTAAAATACTGTGACGTGAACCACTAACAGCAAGTGGAAGCTAAAGATGACGGGGTTGAGAAAACTGAAAAGACAATCTGCAGCTTAAGTTAATTCACCCTTAAATTCTGGTTCAATTTTGGGTGAATTCTGCAACCATGGTGCTCTGTTTTTTGAATTCACTACTGCTCTGATTTGCTCCTCTGACTGGCCTCTTCTCCACGTCAACAGTCGCAGAGGCTCATGGCTATTGTAGTTTTTAGACCTGTTCACCATGCCAAAATGACTGACAAAACATGATTTCTTTCACATTGAACTGTTAGCTGTGGGACTCCGGCCATATTATCTGCCACGTGAATTCTCACATGGCATTGTTGTGGCTGTTTACATCCCCCCCTCTGCTAACCCGGCATCGGCGTGCAACGCCATTCACACCTCCATAGCAGAACTCCAGACTCAACACCCGAGTGCACTCATTTTAATCTCGGGTGACTTCAACCATGTCAGTGTTTCAACAACACTGACTAATTTCACCCAGTATGTGAGCTGTCCTACTAGAGAGGAGAGGACACTGGACCTGCTGTATGCTAACGTTAAGGACGCATACAGCTCTTCCCCTCTCCCCCCCAGGGTAGGTCAGACCACAACCTGGTTCACCTCAAACCCTGCTATGTGCCTCTGTTAAAAGGCAGCCTGCGACCACAAGGACAGGGAGTAGGACTCTCCCAGGAAGATGGAGGATGGGGGAGCAGAGTACTCAGAGGAGCTTGAAGGCCGACAGCAGCTGAGTTAGAGGGGGGATGAGCAGGAGCTGGTGTGTTGAATCTGTTAAAGAACAGATTAAGTTCGTTGGCCCTGTCCAAGCTGCCTTCATCTCCTCTGCTGCCAGTCGGTCTGAAGCCAGTGATGCTCTTCATGCCGCTCCAGACCTCTCTCATATTGTTCTGCTGGAGTTTGCAGCACTTTTTGGAACCAGGAACACCGGTTACCTAATGTACTGCCCAGTTTGTTTGTTTTACTCTTGGGTGTGGGGTAGCCAGGCAGGGATGGAAATAATTCATTTTAAATTTGGTGGTTGCTACACCCACCAAAAATGGCGTGTTCAATAAAATGGAAGAAAGAGGTGCTGGAAATTATTTGACAATTTGATTCAAACTTATTTCTTTACAAGAAAATACTAACATGTTATACAGATGTAAGGAAGTTGTATAAATTTGTTGAAAATATAGTGTTGGGACCACTGGCACTTGTAAGGAGTAAGGAGAACAACAGACAGTTACCGGTTCCTCCATCTGCCCAGCAAGGACCTTCTTCTGTCGGAACCAACATTCTTCCCTGCCTGGCTAATCCAACGGAGCTGCCAGATAACACGGTAACACGCAAAGCAACCTTTTTGTCCTTTACGGACTGGTAACTTAATCACCAAACATATAACTGGGCATAAAATAGCATAGAGTAACAGTGTACATGGCTAAGCACAGGATTGTTTAACTAATGTAACGCTACATGTATTGATTTATTTTTCTGAATTTTATTGTTGTGATGTGCTTCTCCCTGTTAGGATTTGGTAGCCACATGTTGATGTTAGTTAATGTTATGTTATGTCTTTCCATGCTAACTAACTCTCTTTTAAATGGACTATTATCCTACACCGATCACACACATCCACTCCCATTTGACCAGTAACAGAGCCACACTCTTTTCAATCATGGCCTAGCCACCATTTTTAATTTCCTTTCTTTGTCTATCCATGCGGCCGCTGCTCAGCTGCCATTTTGAATTTGATTTCTTTAGTTTGACGCCATGTTGGACCCAAGCAGCCATTTTGGATCACACAGACAGTCTTTTGTTCTTTAGCTTAGTGCATTTATAGATTTAGAGTCATACTTCATACTGTGTATTTTGCTTTGTTTATCTTTTAATGCTTGTGTATAATTATGCTGGTTTCTTTAATGTTGCACAAGAGTGAATAATTTGCCAACCTCTTTCATGTTGAAATCCTTCAACCTACTAGCTATTAATGGTAATTCTGGTTATAGTTATTAATTAAATTGTTAGAGTTCCATATTGATAGTTTAGTGTATTTTATGTGACTGAATCAATTAATTAGCTATCATTTTCCTTTGTTTAAGGGTGGTGCCCCCAAGGACTTCATTGATTAAAGTTATTATTTGTGATTATCTTTGATAATTCTTATAATTCTGGCATAATTAAAGGTGGGGTATGCAATTCTGGAGAAATCCAATACCATGACAAATATCATGACATAGAGCGAACAACGACACAGCAAGTAATGTAACTAACATTAGCTGGGTTGTGGGTTAGCAAACTGTCCCTACAGTTACTGCTGCGAAGCTAACAGCCAGAGAGGACGAGACGGTTTCCCAGAGCCAGCACAGCAGCTCCAGACAGCGATACTCACAACTCTCCTGCTACTATAAACAAACACCCACATTTTTTTTCAGCGCACACGCTGAACAGACAGCTAGTGTACCGTGAGGAGCTATTCGCTGAATTTGACAAAATGACGTGTATTGGATTAGAATTGCATACCCCACCTTTAATTGATTGCACCTACACAATTTGGTGCCCCTTTAACCATTGTAAACCCCAAAAGATACATCGGCCTAATATGTCTTTAAATTAAATATATACCAATGCATAACATGCTATTTAAAATAAGAAATTAAATACTGTAAATGTAATTCTTATTTGTAATAAAATAAAAAGAAGAGGTATTTCTTGTTATTGATCAATGAATTATAGTGATAAATGATTTATCACTGAAACATTTGTGTTAACCACTGACACACATTCCTGTCCATTTCCTGTCTGCAAATATGCTGATAAAGCATTAGAGAGCAAAAGTAATTAGGAAATCTTGTCATTCCAGAATCTTTATCAGCACAATGACCCAGATGAGACTGACTTTTCTCTTATATATGCAAACATATTTATTTTGGACATAGGCTATATGCCCTGATGCGATACACAGGGATCCTGTGTAAGAGCAGACACTCCTAATTGATTCTGTGTGCAAAGTTTAGACATGTCACGTTTTGAAAGCATATAGGTAATAGTCTGTAAGCTCAGATCTTGAACACAGTTCGTGCTTCTGTTCCTGTGGTGTAACTCGTAGTTAGTTGTTTTGAGTGTGTAGGTCAGGTGGAATACAGTCTATGGAAGGCTATAGCCAGGCCTATCATTCATGGCATTGACCAATCTTGCTTCTAGAGGTAGGCTATATAACCAGAGCGCCTCTCCTTATTATTGCCATATTGTTCTGAAATTATCTAAGAGGACTTATATTGTCCATATTAACATATTGGTTAGGCCTGTCGTGTGCTTTCAAAGTGCAACCTGTAGCCTGTTCAAACACAGTGTTAAGTATGTAGGTTACAGCCCCCTTGCCCACGGATTGAATAGAATGACAGGACGTGCGGAACTCGTTACATGTTTGTCACATAATGCAACGAGTTTCACACGCAGAGCCGTTCAGCTCTGCTGGTGAGATGATGCCAACCTTTGTTCACAACATACCATTCAACTAAGTAATAGCACTTAAAGGATAGACCAGACGTTTTCAACTCCTGATTATACAGTTATATAGCACCATTTTGTTTAATTCAAATTTCTTTATATAAAAAAATATATATATTTTTGAAGGAAATAATTACTGGACCTCGGTGACCTCATAGCTGGCTACGGCCATGTTCCCGTGCTGGCACACTGATAATGATACGTTTTACGCCAGGCAGCAATGATTGGTTTGCCAGAGCTGAAGGGGAAAGCAACCCAGAGCCATGTAGAGAGCTCCACAAACTGCCATTCTTGTAAAAAACAAACAAAAAAAGGACCATTGGAGAGAACATTTATTATTGAGAATTGTTTATTTTGGTTATTATGATTGTATAGTTTGTGTTAATATGCCAACATTGTATTGTATGCAGTTATGCCAATAAAGCCATGTGAACTGAAATTGAATGGAGATGACGCAACTCTCTACATGAATGGAACAGGACCCAAATGCAGACTAGCAGGTACAGCTGGTGCAGATCAATAATTTAGTAACCAAAAAGGCTTACACTGAATTGGCAGGCAAAAGCAACTCTCAGCAATTAAGCAGTCCAAAACGGAAAAACAAGTCCAACAGTGAGCAGGCAAAATCCACAGACAGGCAAGGTACAAGGGAAACAAAGAATCCAGAACTCACAGGTACAAGAAACCAAGGTGCTTGACAGAGATACGACAACGAACTGACAACTGAACAAAGCAAGGACACCATAGACAGGAAGCAAAACAGACACATGAGGTGGGAAAGTATTTCAAAGTAAAACAGGAAATAACAGAACAAAAACCCAAAACCATGACAGAAGTGAAGAAGGGGCGGTGGACCCCCAGACTGAATTTGGCTGCTGAACGTTTTAAACAAAATACCTGGGGGTTGAGGAGTGATGACCCTGGCCCTCTGCAGTGGGTAATGTCACAGAAGGCCTACTCATAAAATGCACCGACTTCACCTATACCAGATCTTTTATTAAATAGAAAAGTTGGCAGCCCTGTAATTAGGCTGTGGATTAGCGCGTAGAGGGGAGTGATGCTGCTTTTACAGCCAATTGATTGCTAGCCTACTGTACCAACCTAAGCAGAACAAACAGCCGAACTCCTAGCTGTTACAGACTCGCCAGGTTCCCCCGTCAGCCAGCCTCAGCACGCTCCCTCACCAGAATACTAATTACACACACCTGCTCCCCATCAGCACCTAATCACACCAGGATAAAAGCACACCACCCCAATCAGTTGTCCGGTTTCGTTAAGGACTACTCTCTACGCCAGCGTGTACCTTCTCCAGCGTATTTCCACATCATGTTTCCACTCCAGCGTGTGCTCTACTCCAATGTGGTTCCCTACCTGCTACCCCTCCATCATCAACGTATCAGTAAGACCAAGGACAGTATCTGTGAACATTCTACATCTTAAGTATAACCCATTACATAACCTCGTACCTGCAAACTGTATTGACTCTGCTGTAGTCTCAATAAACCAACATCTGTTTCCATATAGGTGTCTCCTGCCTCTCTGTCCGTAACACCAGCCTCTTTGCTTGTCCAATCAACTCATGTGTGGGCCTGTTGGTTTAAGTGTCTTTAAGAAAAGTTAATGTGTCTGAGTTAAGCTCTCCTCAACAAAGCCTGCACTAAATGAATAATACACGCTGATCTAAAAGAAAGCCTTTAACATCCAAATCATCCTTCAACTTCTCCACAAACTGGATGATTATGCTCAGCTCTCCTGTTCTGCATGAGACACAGCATATTGGAAAAGCTCTGCCATGATTTACAGTCTTTTCAAAAGCCCAGCGTATCTCCGTGATAAATCCACTGAGAGTATGAGTGAGGGGGTGCTGTACTTTTACTCCAGGCTACAATGAAAACAGAACTCCCGATACATCAATAACTGCACTGAGGGATCTGAATATTTCAGGAAAACTACTGAGATGTCTTAATATTCCAGGAAAAATATCAGAATGAGAGGCAGAGTTGGAGAAAGTGATTTAGGTTCTGCTGCTTGTTTTTTTTTTTTTTTTTTAAACTCCAGCTCCCTCCTCTCATTCTTTTTCCACTGTTCCTACTTTTTCTCTCAGCTGAACCTTTCTATGATCCTCACCTCACAGGTCAAGCTGCTTGTTTTCGCCTGTCCAATAACATCGAATAAAAACAGATCTGGAGTCAAGATTACCTGCTTTAAAGGTTTGGAAAAGAGTTGACAGTGTCAGAATAAAAGCAGATTTATCTTCAAAGAGAAACCGGTGCATAAGTTGTTTCCCTGTATCAGGTCCATATCAATAGGCCTCATATACATAACAGTCATGGCTTTGAAGGCATCCAGGTAAAAAAATCCCTTCTTCCCCGGTCTGGTAGGCGTTGTGCTGCACTGAGACTGAAGCAGAAGGTCACTCTTTTCTGTCTGATATTCCTCTAACACAGACACCCATGCCCCTGAGGATTGTGGGAATGAGGAGGATAATAATGGGGGGACAGATAGCGCCACTGCCCTGTTGGGGAAAAAAGCTTGCTGACATTTGGAAATGATCTCTGTTGTCTATTGAGAATAAACGTTTGTTAATATGTGTATAACATGGATTCCCCTGGTTGTAATGTGTGTGTGTGGTAGTTTTTTGGAATGAATGTATGTATGTGTGCATGTAGACATTTGACTAATATATTTTCATAAAGGCTAATACCAATATTTTGCAGAATGATGATGCTGACATCTGACATATTACAGCAATTCCCTGTATGGGTGTGTTGTATTGTTTATAAATTAAAATTTTCATTTGTATATGACTGAATATGTTTTATTTATACATATGCTTCGTTTAAAACTCGTTGCATTCTTTCTTAATCTTAAAAGAATGCTTACATAGTTATTGCTAAAAATCTATTATGTATCTATTTCATGATCTTTAGTGATGTACTATGGTAAAAAATGTAGAGGTTAGATGAAGGGTTATGGTTACTTTTTTACTGATTTTTTTTTAAATTGTCTTGAATTACTTGCAGTCTTAAAAACTACATAAGAATCAGATCTCCATATAATTTGTGCCAAATTAAAGATTGAGCTGTGTTTTCTAAAATGAAAACAAAGAGAATGAGGTATCTCAGTGACCTGCAGCATCACGTTAGGACTCTGCTGGTGTCTCGATGGTGAATAAAATGTTAAAAAATCCACCTGATATATTGGTCTAGGTTCTAGGTGTGGACATGTGAACATCCAAATGAGAGTGTACGTGTTTGTCCTTCTGTGAGTGTGTGTTAGCAGGAACAAAGTCAATGTAAATATGAGCAATATCAATGTTAAATTCTTGTCATAATCTAAGCTTACTGCAGGGTCGTCTTTCTTCTTCCTCCACATAGGGAAACTCTGTGGAGTTCCTTATTACACAGCCAGAGATAACAGGGCTCCAGTACAAAGCAATGATCCTGTCTGTTTGCAGACAAGTAAAGCAGTTTCAATCCCCGTGGAGGAATCCCACCTTGTTCTGGGACACAGAGCAGACAATAGAGACAATATAGACAGTATACAGAGCTCATTTACATAAAGAACTTGACAGATAGAGACACTGAGGAGAGCAACAAATACACCCAAGTATGAGTCAAAAAGGATTAGGGATTCACTGCATCTACTGTACCTGCACTTCCTTCCCATCCCTATATTCCTCCAACGCCACCCTACCCTCCCATCAGCTAAACACAAACAAACCCGGGATAGTAAGTATTTGGAATGCTTCAGACAAAGATTTAACGTTGGCTAAAACAAAGAAATGTCAAACCAAGTAAGACCCATGTAGCAATCCCCTGTACGGGTGTGTTGTATTGTTTATGAATTAAATTTTTTTCATTTGTATATGACTGAATATGTTTAATTTACAAAAGTATATATAGGCTCCATTTAAAACTTGGTGTATTCTTTCTTAATGTTAAAAGAATGCTTACATACTTCTTGCTAAACATCTATTATCTATCTAGTTAGAAAGGCGTGTAAATGGGACAAATAGGGTGGTCTCACCCACTTTGCTGCTGTTTGTAAAAAGACTTTCAGTTGTCTAACACCAGTGCTTTGGAAAATGTTCACCAGTAACATGTCATATAGAAGTATGTGATTTGTAGGACAAAAATATACAGAAATCCGAATGAGTCTGGTGTTCTCCAGATCCATAAAATAAAGGGAAAGCCTGTTGACTAGGATGAGTAAACCCTCTCCTGTGGGTCTGGGGGTTGCCCAGCAAGATATCAGCCTCCACTTAAAAAAACCACCTCGGGTGGAGAAGACTCCAGCTCCCCTGTCGCGCCGTTGCAATACACTGCTGGGGGCTCACTCCCTTGATGGTCATATCTGGTGCCTCCCCCACTGTCACTTTTGTTATTTTTTTCCTCTCTCTCTCTCTCTCCCCTTTTCACATAAAGGGAGCAATTATGTGTGTACTGTATGGTACATACATGGTAATATCTTATATTACCTCAAGACACGCACACACCACACATATCCACCACAGTTTTCGCTGGACCTCCGGGTTTGCCTCTTGTTTACTACATACTCACCAGTTTAAAATCATGTTTTATCTGTCATTTTGTTTGACCCCTTTGTTTTTACTTTGTATAAACTCTTATTTGTTTATGTGTCCCTGAAGTTGTCTTCACCTGTTCTGTAATCACTTTATTGCACAATAAAATAAAAAATACATGAAAAAAAAACAGTATGCACCTGTCCCTTTCACCTGATAGTATATTTTCCTTAACTCTGGGCACACCTCACAATTTGAAAACCTCTGGTCTACATAACTGAAACTTTACATTTAATGCTACTTGCCCCTTGGTTTGTAGTCTGCATCCCAATGAAATCTTGTGTCATTTCAAATATTTACAATACTGTAAAATGGCAGTGCTGTTGCTTTTAACTAATAACCATTAATTCCAAAAACAAGATAAGTAGTGTGGCTTCTTGTCTATATGCTGCAGAGAAAGCTTCACTATCTAAGCCTTTTAAGAAATAATTCCTGAGAAATTTTAGTGTAAAACTGAATATTCAATGAAACAGTAGAGAATAAAGAATGTAGATCTGAAATGATGAAACACATATTTACTTACATCTGATGATGACATCTGAAACAAAAGATGGTGCAATTATGATATGTAATGTAGCGTGATAAAGATGGTGATGATGTGATGATGAAGAATTTTAAATCTTTCCAGAGAACTGATAAACTCCCAGTAACCTCTGCTGTCACATGACCTGCGTAGGACTCAGGAGGGCTCCCTTCCCTCGTTCCCCATCCCCCTTCTCTGTCTCTCTCTCTCTCTCTCTAAACCTCTCTCTCTTTCTCAAAACCTAACACGGCAGCGGCAGATGGCCGCCCACCATTGAGTCTGGTTCTGTCCAAGGTTTCTGCCTGTTAAAAGGAAGTTTTTCCTTGTCACTGTCGCCAAGTGCTTGCTCATGGTGGGATTTGTTGGGTCTCTATAAATAGTATTATAAAGAGTTCGGTCTAGACCTGCTCTATAGGAAAAGTGCAATGAGATAACTTCTGTTATGAATTGGCACTATATAAATAAAATTTAATTGAATTAATGGAGAGTTGAATGACAATTTCTTGATTTTATGACAGGCGTGCAAAAACTCACAGAGCATGAACAACAAAGGTTGAGGGCCAATTTTGACAACCTAAGCCATTTTAGTAAATTATGTGCTTTCCCTGACCAAGAGATCATGAGATCACAACCTGATCTCATGATCTCTGGTTTCCATCAAGTGGAACTCAGGACTCATAAGACTCAGGACACAAAGGACAAAGAGACTGACCTTGCAATGCAGAAATGAAAAAGGCTGTCACTCAATCTTTTCGCCATTTCGCAACACACCTCAGGAAAGCGCTCGGCACCCCAGTCATGGATTCGTCAGCCAGTCTTCAGCCCGCACCTCTACCGGCCAATCCCCAGCCTACTAATCCGCGACTTGTCTGCACCGGAGCTCCGCTGCCCCGCTGCTCGCCTGCTCCGTCGACGCCTCCAGTCCCAGCTCCGCGGCCTTCTCCAGTCCCAGCGCCATCATTAGCTGATGCTGGATCGCAACCACCTCCTCTTCCGGTTGGGTCGCAGCACGGCCTCCAGAAGGTCTTGCCTCTAACAGACTTCCCCATCTCCATACTGGCATACCTGTTCTACCTGGCAGTTATCCAATAAACCATCTGTCTCCATATCGGTGTCCCCTGCCTGTCTGTCCGTAACA
>JAQHUH010011863.1:618767-634632 GCA_029910985.1 Siniperca undulata
AAGCTTCCAAATTCTTTTACCAGTGACTGCTGATTTCTTATATTCTTGTTTAACTGTTGTTCAGAGGTATCTTTGTCTCTTTCTGCCCTTTCAGTTGCCAGTGTGGTTAAACCACTGTACAGCGTTTTGTTCTCCTTGTACAAAACATTCCATTTTTTGCAAACCCTTCATACAAAATAACATTTATTTGTAAAGAGGACTTTCTACAACCTAAAACCATGAAAGACCATTAAAAAAATAGAATATTCCATCTGACTGTACCGAATCAAGCTTTTGTGGCATAAGTATATATATAAATATTGTAATGGAAATTATGGTATTAACCTGCATTAAGATTGGGTTAGTACTTAAGTACTTTAAGTGCACAGGGGGGAAAAAATGGAAATTTGAACATCTACAATTCTATGACAACTGTTCAAAGTTTATCTGTCAATGAATATACCATGATATATGATCAAAAATGCCACAACAGCTACTAAATGGATCTTGTGGTTAGATTGTTTTTTCAGCTGTTTTTTCCAAGGTCAAGAATGAACTTCTAACCTCATGGCTTATAACACATTATAATGTAGTTGTAAGCAGATACAAGCAATTGCAGCTTTAATATACTGTTATAGAGTGTTCCGAACAAGTTAGCAATTGTTTATATACCCCATATAAATATTAATATAATAAGTGTTACAGGTATCCGTATCAGTCAAAATGTTCAGACTCGTAGTAGTGGTAGTTGTGAATAGGTGCTCAGCTGTCACTATAGTAGAGTGGTGACATGTGATGGTGTGTGCTGTGATTCAGATAGTACAATGCATAAACACACTGTAGCAGCACAGATGTTTAATGAGCACTAATGGCCATTTTAATGCCCTTCCATTTCCCTTTCCCTTAGTGATAATGGTTTGGGTGAACCATCATAGACAATACATCCACACAAGCAAGCTGTGACACAAACTCATATGCACACACACAGGCTGAAGCCCATTAAAGAGGCTGACAGGCTGAGTTATGAGGGCTTCACATACTCATCTGATGTGACAGTGTTGCTTGGTTATGAGCGCTTAGGGAGAATTTACTGGCCTTCCTCCCCTTCCATCGTACAGTCACCTGCAGGCCCAGCATCAGAATTCAAAGAAGCACTCCTATAATTTATGTATGTTTGTGTATTACTGTGTACTGTGTTTCTAAGCTGATGGTGAGGATTACCTGTTTTATTAAATGTATTCTTTAACACATAAGTGCAGCCTTTTAGGGCAAATTTACGAAGTTACTGTAGTAGTGATGATGACCGGTAAACCCACTTGGTACTTCACACTTATTTTATTTTATACTTATACCCACCTGGTACTTCATTTATTTTCTGACCTGTTTTTATAGTGTATTGTATTATATTTTTTGCTAGTACTTTCTCCTGTGTGCACTGACGTAAAGGCGAGCTGCTGTAACAAAGAGTTTCCCTTCGGGGATCAATAAAGTATTTCTGATTCTGATGTGTTGTAACAGTGCAGGTGACAACCAATGAAATCATTGTTCCAATTAACTGGTGCATGTATTAATTTTATAAGTTTGGATTTATGTGTCCTATGTGTTTCAAACAGATTAATAAACCAAGTTCTCCAAAGATGAATAAATTGCAAGTGGAAAAAAAAAACATTTGGAGGAGCGCTCAGTCAAGTTACATTTATGGGAATGATAAGACTTCTGATATGGACCTCTGACCTTAAGAATAAAAGGAATTATGGTGTAGAAATGCCATTTGTCATTTATGAATGAAAGCATGGACTGATGATGACACAAAATAAAAGCACCATGAAATGTCCTCTCTTTTATGCTGCACATAATAAACTGCCCCTGAGCAGAGTACAAATTAGACACTGTGCAATTACTATTTGATTAGGCCAGGGGATGTGTTTTGAGATATAAGTTGTGCTTTAACAATCACAAAAGGATTGTAAAATGGCTAACATATTGTGAATCAGCATGTGAGTTATTATAGTATTTATATTATTTTCTGTTGCTAGTTATTAGTCTATGGTTTAAATTAGCTGGTATGATAATTAGCCCTCATCCTACCTAACATACAAGGACTACAGACTGCGGTCCCTGGGGACCCCAAGAATAAACTACTGTAAGAAACAACCGTCATAGAAAAATGCAAACTTATTTCTTCTCAAAATATTATTTGTTATGTAATTAATGTCATCTGAAAAAAAACACATCTTAGAGCTCTGAGAAACAGAGCAAACCCTCTCAGTACTTTTCTGTGCATACCCCTCCTTCTTGCCCTCTTCCTCTGCAACCTCAAAAGTGGTTACATTTGTGCTTTTTCCCCCACACATGATAGCGTGTGATTCTTTAAATCAGGACCCATGACAAACATGAACTCAATAAATAGTTTATTAAAACTGCACATAGGCAGAAATGGGTGCTTTTGACTGGGGTCCCCCAGGATCCCAATATATTGGTATTTTTTAAAAAGCACTAATTAAAACAGAAACAGAAAACGATGATATGATGTCATTAGAAACAAATTGATTGACAAAGTCAAGGAAAATTTGAATGATAGAATAAAGCACCTGTGACATATGACAAAAAGTATACCTGTGGGGTCTGTGGGTACCCCAGTCAATAGGATGTGTTACGGACAGAACTGGCCGGAGACACAAGGAAGATAATGATAGTTTTTATTGAAACACCAAGAGCGTAGATGGAGAATGGTGGGAAGACTACTGTCCTTAGTAGGGAGATGGCGGAGCTCTGGAGATGAGTGGGGAGCCAAGAGGAGAGGCTCAACACGAGCCGGGAGACTAGAGCAACACCCACGGGAGACGAGAGACACACGGGACCAGGAGATGGATTAGGTAACTCACGGATGACAGGAGATACACGGGGACTGGAGCTGGAGTGACACACACGGAGGACAGGAACACGATGGAGCCAGGGAAGAGGTACCGAGTAGCGGTAGCTGGGAATTGAGTTCGTTTGGGAGAAGTGAGTCCAAGTGGTTCTATGATACAGGGGAATTAGCGTTCTATCCCTTGTCATGAACGAGACCGGACACTGACTGTGGTGAGGAGCTGGGTTTTATAGGTGAGTGGAGTGCTAATTGATAGCAGGTGTGTACGAGGTGACAGGTGCTTTGCATTAGTGCTCAGGTGAGGGAGTGCAGAGTGAAGGGGAGTGGCTGGAGAGAACAAGACAGACTGTGACAGGATGAGGGTTAAAGACTGTACCATATTACTGCATTTTTTCAGTTAACAGGAGATGAAAGTGATGGAGAAAATTAAGGAAACGGAAGGGAAAGGTCTTGTCACATTTTTCTGCCTATAGTCTGATCAAAGATACAATGTCAGTGGTTCCTGACCTTTTTGACTTGTGACCCATTAAAATAAGGCTACTTCTGACCCTTCATCGCTGGTTATGGCCTGCTCAACATACGAGCTATGAGTAACCACAGAGTGATTTTTCTGTCTCAGATTGTTTCAAGGGGTTTTAGCCAAAATCAAATAGGATTAAATGGTTGCGTTTATATATTGCTTTTTATCCAAATCACCTTACAATTTGCCTCTTTTGCCTCGATGGCCTGACCACTGAGTCAGTGTCTTGCCCAAGGGCACTTCGACATGTAAAGCAACCCTGTGATTAGTGAATGACCCGCTCCACCACCTGAACCACAGCCTCCCCAGACAAAAGTCCGAAAACAGAAACATCATTTTGACAAATATATTCTAAAAATATTCTTCTTTTTATTAGTGATGGTTTATGTTCCATAGGGTACCTACTACTGGGACAATATCTCTAGTAATTCCAGTCATGGTCAACCCACCCACATGAAAGATGGGAGTTGCGTGATTCTTTATTGACTATCACTGGGAAACTGTCTATTTTTTTCAACCACACCCCGTGGGGAGGTCACAGGGAGCTACAGTAACACAGCTGATAGAGCGCGACAGGCCAAGAGAGGTGTTACCTGATGGTACAGAAGATAATTTCACCCAGAAAGAATATGTAACCAAAAAAGAAGGAAAGTGGATTCTTGTTTCTGCATCTTGATGAAAAAATTAAAAGACAAAAAAAGCCAGTTGTACTGTGCTGTACAGTCATTAAATTTAAGACATACATGAACAGCATTCCAGTATGTTTCATTTCACATTTTTATACCCCATCCCTGTTCCATCTTGTTGATTGAATCAAACTGATAATACACAGATGTGGAAATGCTATGAATGAAAATGACAAAAAAAAGGATATAAAAGGGGAATCCTCTACAATAAAATCTGAAAACAAAACAGAAATTCTCTTTCTTTCTATATTTCTATTATCCATTTTCTCTTTTAATATTCTCTTTGGGTGAGATGATCCTGTATGTTCATCTTTTTTAAGGAGAATCTCCACTACATGGCTAAAGAAATGAAAATCTCTTTGCTCATACTTTCTCCATCTGTATGCATTTTTATCCCATTACTGCATGTTACTAACTACATCTTCTCTCTCCCATCGTTCTGTGCTTTCTCATCTCTCTCCTCTCTCCTTCTGTCGCTTTCAGCAGATATTTCTGCCTCTGGAGCTGCAGAGTCTGGATCAGTGGTTGTGGGCCACCTGCTGCCCCTGTGTTCCTGCTCGACAACTGCTACTACAGTTGGTGTTATTGGCGTTGGTACTATTATTGTCATTATTATTCCTATGACTATTATAACGAGTACGGTCTAGACCTGCTCTATAGGAAAAGTGCAATAAGATAACTTCTGTTATGGATTGGCGCTATATAAATAAAATTGAGATAACATCAATTGGATGAAATTATATAATATATATTATTTGAATGCAGTTTTCTGAAGTTTGATTAAAATGCTAATTCTTGGTTTTGACTAAAACTAGACAAAACTGTTCACAACATCATAATGTTTGGCTATTATGGACATTTTTATAACATTGTATCAAATGACAATGTGAAAATAATGTGAAAGGGGTCTCTGGTGCACCCACAGAGAATTATCACCTAAATATGCAGCTCCCCTCGGCTTTATGGAGTTTCATAGTGAGTTTCAGCTCACTGTTAATCTGTCTGTGTCTCATTCGTCTCCAAACACACCATTGGTCCTGGGTTTTCCTTGGTTACAGCAACACAACCCACACATTGATTGGTCCACAGGGAGAATTCAGAGCTGGAGCTCCTACTGCCTCTCTACCTGCTTGCAGTCTGCTCGGTCTCCATCAGAGGGCAGCAATCCACCACCCAACTCGGTCCACCAGGTACTCCAACGACTTCTGGAAAATACATTGTTTGTCAAAGCTGAGAAATGTGAGTTCCACATCAGTTCTGTGAGTTTCCTGGGTTACATCCTTAAAAGTGGCCAAATGAGACCAGATCCCGGCCAAGGTTAAAGCGTCCTTGGAATGGCTGATCCCCACGACTCGCAAGCAGCACCCATCCTTTCCAACCGGACCCCGAAAAACAATTCACCGTGGAGGTGGATGCGTCAGACGTAGGAGTCGGGGCGGTTCTCTCCCAATACTCGGACTCCGACCAAAGGCTCCATCCCTGCGCCTTCTTCTCCCGACGCCTCAACCCTGCCAAGCGGAACTACGACGTTGGGAACCGGGAACTATTGGCTGTAAAGCTGGCGTTAAAAGAATGCCGACACTGGCTGGAGGGAGCAGAACAGCCGTTTATTGTGTGGACAGACCTCAAAAACCTGGAGTATATTCAGACTGCCAAAAGACTCTCCTCCCGCCAAGCACGCTGGGCTCTGTTCTTCGGGCGCTTTGACTTTACCCTCACCTATTGTCGCAGTTCCAAGAATATCAAGCCCAACGCATTATCCCGCCATTATCCCATACCTGGGCCTTCGTGGCCGCATGTGCAGTCTGTGCTCGTGGCAAGACCTCCCATCGACCACCGGGGGGATTACTTCAACCCCTCCTGGTTCCAAGTCGTCCATGGTCCCACATTGCTGTAGATTTCGTTAACGGGTTACCACCCTCTCAGGGCAATACTACCATCCTCACCAGCATTGACCGTTTCTCGAAGGCTGTGCATTTCATTGCACTTCCCCAACTTCCATCAGCTTGAGAAACAGCGGGTATCCTGGTCCAACAGGTTTTTCGTCTCCACGGAATACCCCTAGACATTCTATCGGACCGAGGCCTTCAACTCATCTCTCAGGTATGGAAAGCCTTCTGTCTAGCCCTGGGAGCCACCGTCAGTCTCTCTTCCGGATTCCATCCCCAATCTAATGGACAGACAGAAAGGGCCAACCAGGACCTTGAGGCTGCCTTACGCTGTGTGGCTGCCACCAACCCGTCCTCCTGGAGGTCCCAACTTCCCTGGGTCGAGTATGCACACAATTCTCTTACCTGTTCTGCTTCTGGTCTCTCTCTCTTCGAGTCTTCAGGGAGGGGTATCAGCCCCCTCTCTTCCCAGCCCAAGAACAGGAGTTAGCAGTTCCCTTGGTGCAACATCACCTCCACCGCTGCCGTAAGATATGGAGAGAGACCCGGGCAGCGTTACTCAGATCCTCAGACAAGAACCGTCAGATCGCAGACCGACACAGGATTCTGGCACCGCAATACTCACCAGGTCAGAAAGTTTGGCTATCTTCCAAAAACATTCCTTTACGCACAGAGTCTAAGAAACTGTCTCCACGCTACATTGGTCCTTTTAAACGTATTAAACGCATTAAACGTATCATCAATCCCGCAGCAGTGAGGCTCAAACTGCCCAGCTCCATGAGAGTCCACCCCACTTTTCACGTCTCACAGTTAAAACCAGTCTCTTAGAGCACTTTGTGCCCTCCGTCCTACACCCCGCATCGATGACCAACCTGCCTACACTGTCAGGCGGCTACTGGACGTGCGCTGCCGGGGACAGGGCTTTCAATACCTGGTGGACTGGGAGGGATACAGCCCGGAGGAGCATTCCTGGGTTCCACGCTCTCGCATCCTCGACCCACAGTTGGTAAGGGACTTTCATCAATCCCATCCTGACAAGCACGGAGGGTCGCCTAGGAGGCTCCCATTTAGGGGTGGGGGGTGTACTGTCATGGTTAGTCACCATGCTGTGTAATCCCTGCAGTATTCTGTGCAGTTTTCCCTCTCCCTGTGTGTGTCCTCTGTTTGTCTGTAGTGTATGTCTGTGTGTGTGTGTGTGTGTGTGTTAGCCTTAGCCTAGCTTCCACTATTCTTTCCCACAACTTCATTGTATGGCTCATCAGCTTTATTCCTCTGTAGTTGCCACAGCTCTGCACATCTCCCTTGTTCTTAAAAAATGGCACCTGTACACTTCTCCTCCATTCCTCCGGCGTCCTCTCACTCTCCAAGATCTTGTTAAACAAACTAGTCAGAAACTCTACTGCCACCTCTCCTAGACACTTCCATACCTCCACAGGTATGTCATCATGGCCAACTGCCTTTCCACTCCTCATCCTCTTCAACGTCCTCCTCACTTCACTCTTGCTAATCTTTGCTACTTCCTGCTCCACACCAGTCACCTCTTCTACTCTTCGTTCCCTTTCATTTTCCTCATTCATCAACTCTTCAAAGTACATCCTTCCATCTTCCTCACCACCAGAGTCATTTTACACACTACCATCCTGTGTTGTCTGGCTACACTCTCCCCTACCACTACTTTACAGTCCCTGGTCTCTTTCAGATTACAACGTCTACACAAGATGTAGTCCACCTGAGTGCTTCTACCTCCGCTCTTATATGTCACCCTATGTTCGTGCCTCTTCTGGAAGAAAGTGTTCACTACAGCCATTTCCATCCTCTTTGCAAAGTCTACCACCATCTGTCCTTCTGCGTTCCTGTCCTGAAGACCAAACCTGCCCATCACATTCTCATCACCTCTGTTCCCTTCACCTACAAGCCCATTGAAATCTGCACCAATCACCACTCTCTCACCTCTGGGGATGCTCTGCATCACTTCATCTAACTCACTCCAGAATTTCTCCTTCTCTTCTAACTCACATCCTACCTGCGGGGCATAATCACTCACAACATTGAGCATCACCCCTTCAGAGAAGAGACAGAGAAGTACCATTTGCTTAGACTATTTATAGGAAATGTGTATGTGTTCAGTATTGGGAGGGGGTCGCAGTTAGGCAGTTGTGTGTTCAGTCTGAGTTGTTAAAAGTTCAGCAGGTCAAAGGAAGTGCACAGCTAAACAGAAAATAAGACCTTATATTGAATGCGAGTTATCACATTTGGATGACCAGCATAGCAACAGAAAAACATCTTAAAATATCTTAAAATGTTCCATTACACCTAGCTCATGGTTTTACCTTAATGTGTATGGGCTGTGCTGATTTAACCAGTCCCACATCTGTCTTATGTTAAGACCACATTTGTTTTGGTACTTGATTTAACAGAGTTTCATGCTCTAAAGTTAATGGCATCTGTGTGGGTGTTCTTTTGTTAACTAAAACCTTTTCTGCCTTTCCTTCATCCCATGCTCTTTATTATATTCTTAGGTACTGTTTGTCTGAGGAGGTGTGCATGTGCTTGTTCTTGGTTGGCTTCCACTCTTGTACTTGCAATGCTGCTTTCACCATTGGGCCAAGTTCATGAGATTCATGTCCTTTTGCCACTAATAGCGTGACATGAGGAGTGGAGTCATGGACATGGAACCATTCCTTCAACTCAGTTTGGAGTGTTACAGCTGCCATTGCTCCCTGAGGTATTATAATATATATATATATATATATATATATATATATATATATATATTAAAAAGAGCTATACAAAATAAATCTATATATGGTGCACTAACATAACATGAAAAGTATAAATTGTTAAGATGATGTCATGATGAGCTCCAATCACCAAAGGCGCTTTGTTTTTCTTCAACTTTCCTATTTGTCAATAAATGTTATTATTCTTTCAATTTTGTCTCTCCTGATTGAAATGGCATTAGTGCTAACTGCTGCTCACTGTTAGGCAATGGATGGAGGTATGTGCACTTAAAAGTTGAGATATATTTGAAACACAGTGGTATGAAAGACTTTCAAATCATACATCCTTTTAGCTTATAGCTTGTGTGATACTGAATACTATAGGACAAAAGATTGCTGCTGTTGACACTTACAGATGAGTAATGTTAGAGGTCCACTGATTTCACTGTTGGTATACTGAAAAGAGAATATTTGAAGCAGTGTAAAATCCTCATGTTGAGGATCAAAGACACCTGCCACTGGGGCATTTACAGCACAAATATGTAACTTTAATATTTCATGTCTACACTTTGACCAAAGATCCATTTGTCAGAAGAAGACTGTCACTTCACATTTACTTTTTCATATGCAGCATAGCAGTCTGTACAGATGTATACTTCAGCAATAGATGTACATACATAGCAGAGTACACATGCACGCACAAACACACACTGCCATATACCTTTGAAGACACTTGTCTACACACACCAGGCATGAGCTGCCAAGACCTTTTCAGATCATCCATCTACCCCACTATCCCTCCCTCACATCCACACACACACCACCATTGAAGGTGTGTGTGTGTGTGTGATAGGTACAGTCTGTCTGTCAGGGTAGCCACAAAGTGCTCTGACATCTCCCAGCTGTGATCCACAGGTAAAGGAGGGGGGAGGGACAGAGGGATGGTGGGGAGACAGGATCCTGTCCCTCCACCATCCTTCTGTCCCTCCTCTCCGTCTCCCCTCCTTTACCTGTGGATAGATGCATCACATCCCATAATGTTTAACCAGCCCCACACTGCTTCTGCCCCCTCATGCCCCCTCTCCTCTCTGTACTAGGATTACACTGACTGCTGTGTGTTGATATTTCATACCACCTTGGATATGTTGGGCATGATGTACTATATGTGTCCAGGTAACAGATCATGTTGGTGATGATGTTTGTGATGGCAAAAGAAATATTGGCATTTCATAGAAAGGCGACCCTTATCTGCTGATAGATCAGCAGTTGTAGTAAATATGGTGGATACTGCTCGTCCCCACAAGTAAAGGCAACTTAACTTTAGAAAATGAAATAATAATTCAATAACAATTTAACTGCATGTACAGCTAAATGTGATAGGAGAACAATGACAATTATTAAACCCTCAAACTCTGAAATGCCATCAATTTACCTGTGAGTGGTACTATACATGTTTTAGGCCAGTTTTTATTAAAATAAAGGTTTGACTAGTATTCAAATATTTGAAATTGTTTGAGTTATTTGCCTGCATATCTACAGATTTTAAACATGAGGTAATGTATATGAATGGATATAAGAAAGTTCCAGGGATATGAGGATCATGTTTCAACAGAACAGCTTGCTAGCGGCTCTGTGAGGCTGTACTTCGGCACAACAGTGCTTTGAGCTAAATGCTAACATCAGCATGCTAAAATTCTCACAATAACATTAATAACATGCTGATGTTAATAAAGTTTAATGTGTACCATGTTCACTATCTTAGTTTAGTGTGTTAGATGTACTTTGTGTCTAGTGCTAATTAGCAAATGTTAACATACTGAGGCTGAAATTGAACTTTTGACCTGATAGTGGCACTAGATGAAAAGTCAGAGGACAACCAAAGTTATTACAATTTATTCTATGTGAACCTTAAATATTTGAACCAAAATTAATGGCAATTCATCCAATAAGTGTCGAGCCATTTTACTACAGAACAACAATATCAGTCTCATGGTGATACTAGAGGAAAGGTCAGGGGATCACCAAAGTCAGTTGGATTTAGTGCCAGCGCATCCATCATGAGGGAGTCGAGGTGAGAAGGCAGTGTGTACGCCATGGCGGTGTCTTCCGTGCACTCTGTGAGCCTGACAGCACGTGTTCACTGCAGCGATTTTACACACAAAAACTATAACAACTAAAATCGTGCTTGGTGTAATATGCACAGTATTAGAAGATATTAAAAACTACTGACGCTCTGTTCTGCAATTCTTTAATGCTATTTGATGTAATCTTGGATCTACAACCGATGATGAATGCATCAGTTACAGTCCGTCCGTCAACACTCCCGACCCCTCTCCGCTGTGCTCCGGAGATGGGGAATGTGATGGGGATGATGAAACATTGAGCGGACCTTGATTTAAGATTTGAGTTGTCTGAGGTGTTTGAGGCGTATATCTTTTCAAATTGAAAGGTGCTTATGGAATAGTTATGGCTCACTACGAGTGCAAATACAAACAACACTGCTGGTTTGAATGTTTATGATAACAAAGTTGGAAGCTGTTGCTTGCAAACAAACATTTAATCAAGCTTCATTAGTGCCATCGTACACAAGCACATAGGGAACAATGATAGAAAAAAAGCTATACATACATGCAAATATGCAATGCTGCTTGAGAGCGCGCACAGCTTGAAACGTGTTTCATATCTGCATGTATACATGTGCATGTGTACAGCCATCCATGCCCTTAACTCTTAAATTGTTAATGTGCTGCTATTATTATTCATGTCTGTAAGACACTGTAAGGGCATGTATACCATGATATACATCATAGTCGTATGTGAGGTGTTGTGTCTTGTTGTTTTTGTTTTGTTTTATGTGAGCTCACTAAAACAAATCCCTATGGACTATGTTGAAATGGCAACAAAGTATTGAATCTTGAATCTTAACAAGGCATACAGAAGACTATCAGAAAACAATGAGGCTTCATACTAAAATATGAGCAAATACCCTTATCAAACAGAGGGACTTAGATATAAAGGCTTGTCTCTAATACAGTATATGCCCGTTTGAAGTAAAGGTCTCGTACCCTTTGTAATTGAGGTAAATCAAGGTCCCCCACTATTAGAGTGTACAGTATTTGTTTCGTCATCAGACATAGGAATGCTGGGAGATGAAAACAAAGTTTGGACAAAACTCCTTGGAACTAGTTAACTAATAATAATAATAATAAACTTTATTTCTATAGCGCCTTTTAAAACCAGAGTTACAAGGTGCTTCACAAAATACAATAGCATATTATATATCAAAACACATTTTTATCTGAAAGCATATCCTGATTTTACCTGAACTGGCTGTTTATTTTATTGTATATTTTATTGCTTTTGTGTATTTTATGTATTTTATTTCTTAATATTTTGTCATTCACTGTGGTATTTTATTTCTCTTGTTGTGAAGCACTTTGTACTTTGTTTTGATGCTCTATAAATAAAGTTTTATTATTATCATTATTATTATTATTATATTAAAGCTACAAGCTGCGATGATCAGGCCCTCGCACCTCCATGCACGTCGGGGCGTGCTGCAGCTGGCGTTCTTGCCGGACGTCGGCTGTTGGACATGGCTCTGAATTGTGATGTGTTTTTGTCTCTGTACATAGGAGTTAAATGTCACTTCCTGTGTCCACTATGTGGTGCTAGACAACATACTTTATGTGCTATGTTGAATGATATCATGCGTAGACCACACCACAAAAATGTCATACAAATTGGATCATCTTTGCCATGGAAGGCTTACTTATAACTGAATATTGGCATATAGATGTGTTCAGGGCGGGACCCTTATCATACATATGTTTGATTAAGTTTGGTTGAGATTGGACCATGTACAGCCGTGTTACAAACCACTTCCTGTTTCATGGCGAAACATTGAAATTCGCCGCCCCATAACAGCCACACCGTTCAACGAAAACTCAAGTTTTGAGCAACTTTTCATTGTGAAGGTCTGCGAAAATGTTTACTCGATCCGATTAATTCTCTAGGAGGAGTGAGTTTGTTAAAGTACGGAGCCTTTAAATGCCGAAAAATGGCAGAAAAGTGCACATTCAATTCAAAATGGCTGACTTCCTGTTGGGTTTGGCTCCAAGAGGGTTTTTGCATGTCTTGGAGTGATTCATTGACCCTCCGAATTCACAAAGGTGAAAAGTAGGCCGCGGGCTGCATTTTTGAAAATTTCAAGGGGGTGCTATAGAGCCATTTTGCCCTGCCCATTTCCAAAAACCATGAAATATAACATTTTTCACCAATCCTGAGTGTGCAAAGTTTCACAACTTTTCAAGCACCTTTAGGCCCTCAAAAATGTGATTAATTCACCAAAAGATGGAATCATAAAGAATAATAATAATAATAATAATAATACCTTGCATTTCAATAGGGCCTTCAACGCCTGTCAGCGCTTGGGCCCTAACATGCCAATCATTCACATATAATACAATAAAAAAGAGAGATAAAACAAAATATAAAAGAACAACATTAAAACATTTGAACAAACATAAAAATAAAAAAATATTATACAAATGCCAGTCTGTACATGTGGGTTTTTAAAACCTTTTTAAACTGAGGCACTAACCCAGCTGATCTGATATTGAGAGGGAGTTTATTCCATAGTGTCGGTGCTAAAACAGTAAAAGCATGATTCCCCTTTGATTTAAGCCTGGACTGTGGAACTTGATTCTCTGAGCTGAGGGGTCTCGGAGCAGAATAAGGGGTTAAGAGTTCTAAAATGTAAAGCAGAGCCAGACCATGTAGGGATTTAAAAGTAATCAATAGAATCTTAAATTGAATTCTGTAATGAATGGGGAGCCAGTGTAATTCGGCCAGGACTGGAGTGATGTGTTCCCTACATCGAGTGTTTGTGAGAAGTCTTGCTGCTGCATTTTGCACCAACTGTAGAAGGGCATCTGCTGCTTTGTTTAGACAAGTAAATAAGGAATTACAGTAGTCAAGGTGGGAGGAAATGAGGGTGTGCATAAGTTGTTGCACTATGTTCTTGGGGAGCATTGGTTTGACTTTGACAGTATTTCTGATTTGTAAATAGCAGGATTGAACAAGACTCTTAATATGCTGATTGACGTTGTGGTGCTAGTTGAAAACAACTCCCAAGTTCCTAGCTGAGTGTTTTGTGTTAGTTGTTAGTGGTGCAAGGTGGGGGATGACACTGTTAGAAATATGATCAGGAGAAAAAAACAGTTCTTCAGTATTACCTGTGTTCTGTTGCAGGAAGCCATCCAGTCCTTAATGGCAGCAAGGCAGCAGTGCAAATAATCCAGATTGTTACGATTTTCAGGGCTAAATGAGACATAGAACTAGGAGTTGTCGGCGTAACAATGGTAAGAAACAGGGGTGAAATGGCGAATAACATGGCCATGGGGCAACAGATACAAACTGAATAAAATAGGCCAAGGACTGAGCCCTGTGAAACCCCGCATGACATAAAAGCAGTTAAAAACTAAAGTTGTCAACAGGGATTTTGAATACTCTGTTTGATAAGTAAGATGAAAACCAGTTAAGAGCAGTTTCACCTAGGCCAGCCCAGTTCCTGAGTCTGTTGAGTAGGACTATATGATCAACTGCGACCCCGTGGGTCCTCGTCACGCCCAGAGCCAAAATGGCAGGCAGACCCACGAAACTCAAACCAGGGGACAGAGCCAAAAGGGAGGGCGAGCTCTATTTATCCTCACGATAGCGTGTAGCTTAGCTGGCAAAGCTACCACATTATCTGGGTCGTTTGAAATGTGCATAAGCGTGTAAATGTACGTGTAAAGTGTGTGTGTTAGTGGAGAGGAAAGAGAGCAGCACATAGTAAGGCATGAGGAATCTCAAATGCCGTGGCAAAGCATAATAATTGACCCTTTATCACACATTAATCCGGCAGCAGACTTTCGTCCTACGGCCGTGTTACTGGACCATAGTCTGATAAAGCACAGTTATTAGCTCCCACAGTGGCTAAAGCTAACACTGTTAAAATGGTCCAACGGCGTGATAAACACAAAGAAAAACATAGCAATTCGAATGCAGCAGCCTGTCACTTTCCAAAATAAGCAAAGTACAATTCACAACAATGAAACTTAGATGAATAGATTATAAAATCTATCTCTGCCCAGACACAAGCCTCTTACTTGGGATCGCGTTTGGTAGCGATTTAATGCGTTAGTCCGTCTGCCATTATCCGGTGGAGTTTCTCTCATGTTCGGATCGTGACGTGGCAGGGTTCACACTCTCGGTTTCATGGCAAAACGGTTATTTCGAGGGGCAGCAAAGGGAAACAGCAGTCCCCTTAGTGGGGAGAGAGAGGCTCAGTGGATTTTTTTCTCTGTGAGGAAGATGGGAAATCCATGTCTCTTCCTTCTGCAGGTATGGGAACGATCAATTCAATTCAATTCAATTTTATTTATATAGCGCCAATTCACAACAGAAGTTATCTCATTGCACTTTTCCTACAGAGCAGGTCTAGACCATACTCTTTATATTATTTACAGAGACCCAACAAATCCCACCATGAGCAAGTATTTGGCGACAGTGGCAAGAAAAAACTTCCTTTAACAGGCAGAAACCTTGGACAGAACCTAGATCAGGATCCAAAAGTGTGTTCAGCAAACACAGAGCAGTCTGTCGCACGTCCAGCAAGTTATGACTTTTCCTAGGGAGTTAAAGTTCACGTGAAAACGCCTCCTGTAGTAAACAGAGTGTACTGTGGAAAGACAACAGGCAGTGTGGGGCACTAGGGTTTAAAGAGTTGGTGTCGTCATAGCCGTGCACCGGGATTTCATGCGCCACGTTACGTGTCCCATCCAATGGGTATCCAGTGTTTGGATTCAACTGAGATCTCGCAATGGTTGAGGGTAGCGGACGCTAACAGACTCAACAAACTGATCCGTAAGGCCAGTGACATTGTGGGGGTGGAGCTGGACTCTGTTGGTGGTTTCAGAGAGGAGGATGCTGGCCAAAATACATGCCATCTTGGACAGTGTCTCCCACCCACTCCATGACGTGCTGGTCAAACAAAGGAGTACCTTCAGCAACAGACTCATCCCCCCAAAATGCACCACAGAGCGCCACAGGAAGTCATTCCTGCCTGTGGCCATCAAACTCTTTAACTCCTCCCTCTAAGTGTCAGTCTATATGACCTTAAGTCGATAAACTGGACATTGGATCATTAACATCAC
>JAQHUH010011863.1:639961-655927 GCA_029910985.1 Siniperca undulata
CTCCTTATTGGGAGGCAGGAGCTTTAGCCGCTCTGCCACCGTGCACCCTTCATTTCTGATTCTGATTCTGATATATTCTTTGTAATTTTACGACCAAATTTTAGTAGAATTACAGATTTTCATTGTTAGAAAACGTCTCTAAAATGTAATAAATCAGGGAAATACTGCAAAAATACATAATTTAATATCTATAATTTGAAGGTTGATATATTTTAAATAACAGCAGAATTATGTTATTTCATAGAATTATTCAATCAATCTACAACATGCGTCTGTCAAAGTACAGATTTTTAAAAGTAAAATAAAGAAAAATTATTTTAATTAACAGTCACTTTACTGTTTTTTAAATCTTATTTAAAATTTTTCAACAGCAGTAATCTGTCAATAAATGTGCTTAACTTATAAATTTACTGTGGATAACTGTTAAATATTGGTTGACCTGCCTACAAACTATTATGATGTACTGTTTATCCATGCTATCTCACTGTTACAATACTGGCTTCTATTGGTTAAATACAGAAAAATTATGATGATAATTAAGATTACATGTAATTAACCCTATATAAAAGTTTATGGTTAGTATTCAAAACCTAACACGGTAGCGGCGAATGGCCGCCCACCATTGAGTCTGGTTCTGTCCAAGGTTTCTGCCTGTTAAAAGGAAGTTTTTTCTTGTCACTGTCGCCAAATGCTTGCTCATGGTGGGATTTGTTGGGTCTCTGTAATTAATATTATAAAGAGTACGGTCTAGACCTGCTCTATAGGAAAAGCGCAATGAGATAGCTTCTGTTATAAATTGGCGCTATATAAATAAAATTGAATTGAATTGAAAAAGTATGTTCATCGTATGTTCAAAAGTTTGCCATCCGGCTAGTTCACCCTGATACCGCTTCCTGGTCATCTGCCTTTGGGTCCACATACTACTACACAGCACAACATACGACAGGTCCGTGTGTGCAAAATATTCACCATGTCCGTGTCCTCTAACGTAATACCAGAGAATGTCTCTTTGTTTCTCTGCAGTAGACCGCAAGCAGGAGGTATAGCGAGGGGAGATTGTCCACTAGTAATAAAAAAAATTCTAAAATGGGTCATCAATTAAACCGGGGAAACCGTTATTATACCTGGGCAGCCCTCACAAGTAAAGTCTACACTGCAAATATCACAAGAGCTCACTTGGTTTCATTTACACACACTTGAGCACAAAACCAGCAACTTGAAGGACTAAGCAACCACACTACATTCAGTACTTAGCTACACTGACTATGCCTCTAGAATGAGGACTTTTAATTGGCTAATACAAAGCACAAGGGCCAATCACAGAACCTAATACTGAAACAGTTGTTACAGTCCTTAAAAGGGGCCTACACACAGTTGTTGAGGGCATTTTCAACAGTAACAGTAAGATGGATTGGGACTTTAACTAGGCTATATGAAATGCTCACATCAAATATCTCATAGAATGACAAATCACTGTGCGCTTTGGACACTGTGGGCTGCTTCTCTCAGTGATCTTGTTGCCATTAAACCAGTGGCAACTGCCTGTAACCTGTAACCTCTGTACAGTAATTCTAAAACATCCTGTGCACTTTTTAGATCAATTTAGAATGCATACCATTGTAATGTACAAATCTGAAATCATGATAACTGTTGTTATTGTTATCATCAGAAATTGTAGTATTTGTATCTGAATTAGCTGATCAATTGGAAGTTGCTGAATTTCGATGACTGATTTGACTTTTCTCTGCTCTATGTCATTGTAACTAACACTTAAGAGTGTGTTGTCTGTTAGTCATAATAATAATAATAATAAGAAGAAGAAGAAGTTTGATGATATAGCCTTGATGGAAAATTCATAAAAATAAAAAAAAGAACCTTGAATCATAGTATGTGTAAGTTGGGGCACTAACCAGCCTTCATACTGCATCAATTTGGTTATTCTATTTTCTAATGTTGTGTGAACACAACCAAAAAACATACCTTGGTAACGTCCCTTTGCTTGTAGGAATCTTCTGGAGACGTGAGAAATATGCAGCAAAATATGCAGCGAAATATGTTCCTGATGACTGGGTTGAACTGAGGTTTTCTGACATATCAGGGACAGAACTGACAAAAAACATAAAGAAGCGCAAGAAATAAGATATGGGTTAAATTCCACTATTCACTATAAGGGTTAAAATTAACTTTTCAAGTACGGTTCCCACACATTTTCTGTGTCAAAATGCCAAACAAATTTCACAAGGTTTTCATTATTACCGTAGTCTGCTTTATATCAATAGTCACATGTAGCTCTTTAAACTTCTATCAAGAGCTTACTGCATCTTTCACTTTTACTGTTATTGCCAAGTTAGCACGGTAAATAAGCTCAATAATAATAATAATACAATAACGACCACTACAAACTGTAATGTTTGTTTGCCTGTACTGAACTTAACAGATGCACCATCAAATTAAATGTCTAAGACAAAGTAAGCCGTTTTCACTCCTAGCAAAGCAGCAGATATTTGACAAAAATAAAACAAAGACATTACCTTTAAGTGATTCTAAACCTTATCACTTGGCATGAACATGGACTTCGGTGCAGCCGGGCTGTATCTGTGAATTACTCAAAAGTATAAAATTATTAAATAATTTGAATTTGTTTCAACCTTATCATTTTAATGAAAATATCCTTTATTATTGTATTCCTGGTGGGTGTTTCTGTGTGTGTATATGAATGACCAGTGCATTATAATAAAAACAATTATTGTGCTAGAGATTAAAAACGATTAAAAAATCTTCACTGTCAAAATACCAAGAATGCTCACAAAAAAAAAAATACAGTCAATACAAAGTACTGGAAAGATATCTCAATGTAATTTCTTTGATGATTTGGAACTTTAATGAACTTAATATATATTTAATCTTTGAAAATGGAAAATTACTGTTAAGTAAGTTAGGTATTGTAGTTGTGATTTTCATGAGGTTTTATAATGTGTTTATTACTTGTAACGTTTAAAAAAAACAATATTCAGTATTTTTAAATAAATGCACACAAAGCAGGAAAATGTAAAATAACTTTACTGGTCTGTGTTTTTACACTGATAACTACTAAATTAACACTCAAAACCTTGTCATGTTATAAAATGGTGGATTCTTATAATTTCAAGTTACAGACTTTGACTGTACTTTTACAGCAGATTTATTCTCTTATTATGAAAAATTCTGTTTTTAAATTATAGTGCAGTACAGTCCAAAAAATGTCCTAGAGTATTTTGCCCCAATTGCCAATTATTTTCCATTTACCACTAGGAATAGTGTTTTTCTTTAACCAATCAGAGAAAATATTCATATGTTCATTGACATGGACATGTCAAGAAATTACAGTGTGGTAAAAGTATGGTAAGCTGCATTAATAGACTTTTGTGTCCACTTTGGGGGCAGAAAAAAATGCCTATTTAAACATCCAGCAGGTTAGCAGGTTTGAAGTCGATTTTCTGTCCATCTTCAGGCTTACATTCATCAGGTAGCTGCTCTGTTTTGGTCTCGACCAACTCCTGAAAAAAAATATCTGGCTCTTTAGCTGCTAAATGTTCCACTCTGTTTACCAGCTAGTCTCTAACTGTGTCTCCTTGCTGTTTGGTGCTGAGCAAGTAGTGTACAGTGGGTTCATCAGAGCCTTTTCACTGAAAACAGTTGCCTGCTGCTGCTGGAAACCAGGTTGATGAAAGAGGAGTTTGTGGGCCTGAAATCTAAAACAATGAGCTAAAAGAGGCAAAAAAGCTACATAGAGCTGAAGAGTTACGTAATTATTCTCTGTGAGTTTGTCATTAGTATTCAATTCAATTCAGTTTTATTTATATAGTGCCAATTCATAACAGAGGTTTTCTCATTGCACTTTTCCTATAGAGCAGGTCTAGACCGTACTCTTTATAATATTAAGAGACCCAACAGATCCCACCATGAGCAAGCATTTGGCGACAGTGGCAAGAAAAAACTTCCTTTTAACAGGCAGAAACTTTGGAAAGAACCAGACTCAATGGTGGGCGGCCATCCATTGCTGCCATGTTAGGTTTTGAGAGAGAGAGAGAGAGAGAGAGAGAGAGGTTTTGGGGATGGGGGGTGGGGGAGAGGAAGGCACAATGCAAATACCACCTAAAAAATTTTTAAATAGTAATAATGTAATTGTAGTGGTAATAATAATAATAATAATAGGAATGACAGCTATAGGAAAATTAATGACAGTAATAGTAACAAAGGCAATAACAACAATTGTAGTAGCAGTTGTCGAGCAGGAACACGAAGGCAGCAAGTGGCCCACAACCACAGATCCAGTCTCTGCAGCTCTGGAGGGAGAAATACCTGCTGAAAGCGAAGGAAGGAGAGAGGAGAGAAATGAGGAAGCACAAAACTACGGGAGAGAGAAGTTGTCGAGTTAGTAACATGCAGTAATGGGATATGAGATGGATGGAGAGCGAAAAGAAGGGGAGAGGAAAGAGGTGCATCATGGGTAGTCTTCCAGCAGTCTAGGCCTATAGCAGCATAACTAAGGGATGGTTCAGGGCTCACCCAAGCCTGCCTTAACTATAACTATTATCAAAGAGGAAAGTCTTAAGCCTATTCTTAAATGTGGAGATGGTAGGAACCACAAGTAATCCTGCATTCTGGGAGCGCAGTGTTATAATATGGTATTATGAGATCTTTAAGATATGATGGTGCCTCACCATTAAGAGCTTTGTAGGTGAGGAGAAACATTTTAAATTCTATTCTGGATTTTACAGGGAGCCAGTGCAGAGAAACTAATATTAGAGAAATATGACTTCTTTTCCTAGTTCTTGTCAGTACACGTGCCGCAGCATTCTGGATCACCTGGAGGGACTTATTCGGGCAGCCTGATAATAATGAATTGCAATAGTCCAACCTAGAAGTAAGAAATGCCTGCACTAGTTTTTCTGCATCATTTTGAGACAGGATGTGCCTGATTTTTGCAATCAGAATCAGAAATACTTTATTGATCCCCGAAGGGAAACTCTTTGTTACAGCAGCTCGCCTTTACGTCAGTGCACACAGGAGAAAGTACTAGCAAAAAATATAATACAATACACTATAAAACAGGTCAGAAAATAAATTAAGTACCAGGTGGGTATAAGTATAAGATAAAACAAGTGGGTTTACCGGTTGATGATGATAATACAGTATAATAATACAATGTAATAAAATAAGTAATAAGTAGTGGTGCAAGTACTGTCGAGTTAAGTGTAGCTTATTGAGATTATTACGATATTGCTCAGCAGTAATGGAGGTATATAATATCAATATCCATAAATAGGAAAAACTAACATAGGAAAACTAAATATTGCACGGGAGTAGTACAGAGAATATTGCACAATTATTCAAGTATGGCAGAGATGTAATGATAAATGTCCAGTTTAGTGGCCACAGGCAGGAATGACTTCCTGTGGCACTCTGTGGTGTTTTTTGGTGGGATGAGTCTTCCGCTGAAGGTGCTCTTTTGCTTGACCAGCACGTCATGGAGTGGGTGGGAGACACTGTCCAATATGGCGTGTAGTTTGGCCAGCATCATCCTCTCTGACACCACCGCCAGAGAGTCCAGCTCCACCCCCACAATGTCACAGGCCTTACAAATCAGTTTGTTGAGTCTGTTGGCGTCCGCTACCCTCAGCCTGCTGCCCCAGCATGCAACAGCATACAGGATAGCACTGGCCACCACAGACTCATAAAACATCTTCAGCATTGTCTGGCAGATGTTGAAGGACCTCAGCCTCCTCAGAAAATAGAGGCGGCTCTGGCCCTTTATTATCCATGTGTACTCCCAGGTACTTGTAATCCTCCACAATGTCGACACTGACCCCCTGGATGGAAACCGGGGTCACTGGTGCCTTGGCCCTCCGTAGATCCATAACCAGCTCCTTAGACTTTGTCGCATTGAGCTGCAGATGGTTCTGCTCAAACCATGAGACAAAGTTACACACCACAGCACTGTACTCAGACTCCTCACCACTGCTAACACATCCCACCACAGCAGAGTCATCAGAAAACTTCTGAAGGTGGCAGGACTCTGTGTGGTAGCTGAAGTCCGTGATGTAGATGGTGAAGAGGAAGGGAGAGAGGATAGTCCCCTGATGGGCCCCAGTGTTGCTGACCACGCTGTCCGACACACAGTGCTCCAGGCGCACGGGCTGTGGTCTGCCAGTCAGGTAGTCCACAATCCAGGACACAAGGGGGGCATCCACCTGCATTGCTGCCAGTTTCTCACCCAGCAGGGCTGGCCGGATGGTGTTGAAAGTACTGGAGAAGTCAAAAAACATGATCCTCACCTTGCCGACCTGTCCAGGTGGGTGTGGATGCGGTTAAGCAGGTAGATGATGGCGTCCTCAACTCCCATTCGGGGCTGGTAGGCGAACTGAAGGGGGTCCAGGAGGGGTCTGACCATGGGCCGCAGCTGTTCCAGCACAAGTCTCTCCAGGGTCTTCATTATGTGGGAGGTCAGTGCCACCGGTCTGTAGTCCTTGGAGCCACTGGGATGCGGCATCTTCGGCACAGGAACTAGGCAAGATGTCTTCCACAGAACAGGGACCCTTTGAAGACACAGGCTCAGGTTGAAGACATGTTGAAGGACTCCACTTAGCTGGGGGGCACAGGCTTTTAGCACCCCGGGCCAACGCCATCGGGGCCTGCAGCCTTGTTTGAGTGGAGTTTCATCAGCTGTCCTCTCACCTGGTCAGCAGTCACAGCAGAAGTTACAGGTAGCTGCAGGAGGGGGGGGGAGTCATTAGTGTGAAGAGGGCTGTTAGCCTGATGGGTAGGGGGGAGCAGAGTACTCAGAGGAGCTTGAGGGCCAATAGCAGCTGAGTTAGAGGGGGGATGAGCAGGAGCCGGTGTGTCAAATCTGTTAAAGAAAAGATTAAGGTCGTTGGCCCTGTCCAAGCTAACTTCAACTCCTCTGCTGCCAGTCGGTCTGAAGCCAGTGATGGTCTTCATGCTGACCTCTCTCATGTTGTTCTGCTGGAGTTTCTGCTCCAGCTTCCTCCTGTACTTTTCCTTGGCCTCACTGATTTTCACCTTCAGGTCGGCCTGGATTGCCCTCACCTCCTCCCCATTACCATCAGTAAAGGCCCTCCTCTTGGCATTCAGGATGTCCTTGATGTCCTTTGTTACCCACGGTTTGTTATTTGGATAACAATGGACCATCTTTGTTGGGACATTGCAGTCCACACAGAAGTTAATGTAGCCAGTGATGCACTCAGTGAGTCCATTAATGTCCTCTCCATGAGGCTCACAGAGTGCATCCCAGTTTGTCTCATAGGCATCCTCTGATCTCCTCACTGTCCTTGTGGTCACTGGCTGCCTTTTAACCAGAGGCACATAGCAGAGTTTAAGGTAAACCAGGTTGTGGTCTGACCTACCCAGAGGGGGGAGGGGGGAAGAGCTGTATGCGTCCTTAACGTTAGCATACAGCAGGTCCAGTGTCCTCTCCTCTCTAGTAGGACAACTCACATACTGGGTGAAATTAGTCAGTGTTGTTGAAACGCTGACATGGTTGAAGTCACCCGAGATTAATATGAGTGCACTCGGGTGTTGAGTCTGGAGCTGTGCTATGGCTGTGTGAATGGCGTTGCACGCCGATGCCGGGTTAGCAGAGGGGGGGATGTAAACAGCCGCAACAATGGCATGTGAAAATTCATGTGGCAGATAATATGGCCGGAGTCCCACAGCTATCAGTTCAATGTCCGGGCTACAGATACTCTGCTTGATGGTAACGTGACCAGGGTTACACCATCTGTTGTTAACCAGAACAGCAAGCCCATCGCCTTTCCTCTTACCGCTCCCGGTGTGATCCCTGTCGGCCGTACAGTATGAAAGCCGTCGATGGAAACGTTATGGTCCAGGATATCCTGGTGTAGCCATGTCTCAGAGAAGCACATCAAACTACACTCACGGAACTCCGTCTGACTCCGGGCTAACACCGTTAGAGGCCAAGTACAATAACTTCAGTTTTGTCTGAGTTTAACATCAGAAAATTGCAGGTCATCCAGGTCTTTATGTCCTTAAGGCATGCTTGAAGTTTAGCTAACTGGTTAGTTTCGTCTGGCTTGATCGATAGATATAACTGGGTATCATCCGCACAACAATGAAAGTTTATGGAGTGTTTCTGTAGCGGAATCATGCTACCGTGAGTTCTCTTGGCCCTGAGACACACGCAAAGATCCCCTTTTCCATGGCAACCTCAAAGAGGTAACAAGGAAAACAGCAACTGCCAAATACCTTCAACGAGTAAGGCAAGTCCTAAGAAGTCAGCTCAAAGGCAAGAACAAGTCCCAGCCAATAAACAGCTAAGCCCTGCCAGTGATCAGATACCCTGCGGGAATAATAAGGTGGCCAAAGGAAGAGATACAGACCACAGACGTTAGGACACGAAAGCTCCTCACCATGCATGGAGGGTTCCATCCCAAATCCAGCACCCTGAGACTGTACGCTAGCCGTAAGGAAGGCGGCCGTGGACTAGTGAGTGTGAGAGCCACTATCCAGGATGAAACATCCAAGATCCACAAGTACATCAAAGATAAGGCCCCAACAGATGACGCAAAGAGGCCCCTGAGACAATCCAGCACATAACTGCAGAGTGTAAGATGCTGGCAGGGAAAGCATACATGGAGCGCCATAACCAAGTGGCTGGCATAGTGTACAGGAACATCTGCACAGAGTATGGACTGGAAACCCAGAGGTCAAAGTGGGAAACACCTCCAAAGGTGGTAGAGAATGCCGAGCCAAGATCCTGTGGGACTTTCAGACTGACAGAATGGTAATGGCGAACCAACCAGACATCGTGGTGGTGGACAAACAGCAGAGGAAAGCCGTTGTGGTTGACGTGGCAATACCAAGTGATGGCAACATCAGGAAAAAGGAACATGAGAAACTAGAGAAATACCAAGGGCTCAGAGAAGAGCTGGAGAAGGCTTGGAACGTGAAGGCGACAGTGGTGCCCGTGGTCATCGGAGCACTCGGGGCAGTGACCCCCAAACTGGAGGAGTGGCTACAGCAGATCCCTGGAAGAACACCAGACATCTCGGTCCAGAAAAGTGCAGTACTAGGAACAGGAAAGAACCCTCAAGCTCCCAGGCCTCTGGTACAGGACCCGAGCTTGAAGGATGAGACCACCCGCGGAGGGTGAAGGACGAAGTTTTTTATATATATATATATAGGTCTATAGTTGTCACAGTTATGCCAGGCCTCACAGCCTGTAATCACCCACACCTGCTCCCAATCACACTCCTGCTCCCCATCAATCCCAGTCACAGCCAGTATAAGAACACTCCACTCACCTCATTCAGTGTCTGACCACGTTCGTGTGTAGGACTCTGTTTACCATTTAACAAAGGACCTCATTGTGATTGTTTCTAGCGTTTCCCCCGTTTCCAGTGTGTCTCCGGTTTCCTGTGTCTCCTGTGGTTTCTCCAGTCCTCGGTGGTTTCTCCAATCCTCCGTGGTTTCTCCAGTCCTCGGTGGTTCCTCCAGTCTTCCGTGGGTTCTCCAGTCTCCTGTGGTTTCTCCAGTGGTTTCCCAGACTCTGCCTTCCTCCAGTGACCTCCCTACATCCACTTCCCCTTTCCTAACACTCTCCACTCCTGGCTGTCATTAAATAAAGATCATTCCTGTCACCCTCGGTGTCCCCCGCCTGTCTGTAACCATAACAATAGTTGGCTAAAACCTCTGGATCAAGAATGGGCTTTTTAAGAAGCGGTTTAATTACAGCTACTTTTAAAGGATTGTGGTACATAGCCTGTTAATAAAGACAGATCATATCCGGTTACGAAGTGCTAACTAAGGTTAAAATGTCTTTAAGCAGCCTAGTTGGAATGGGGTCTAATACAGGTTGATGGCTTAAATGAATTAATCGTCAAAGTTAGTTGAAGAAGGTCGATAGGAGCAAAGCAGTCAAAATATATATCAGGTTTTACAGTTGTTTCTAAGGTTCCTGTGTTTGAAGATAAATCGGTACCAGTTGAGGGCAGCACATGATTAATTATTTCTTAAATAGTTAAAATTTTATTATTAAAGAAACTCATGAAGTTGGTACTACTGAAGGATATAGGAATACATGGTTCAATAGAGCTATGATTCTCTGTCAGCCTGGCTTCTCAGAGTCTCTGCTGGCAACCTCATGGTGACAACTGTGCCCGACCAAGAAATGTTTTCAGCATATAACACCCTGTAAAACAACAACTAGTAGGTTTTACATTTATGTTTGTCAATGGATTCAAAACATAAGATAGAACATGCTAATCAGTGGTTTTAGAGGTGCTAGATTTTGTTACCTTTAGACAGAGCCAGGCTAGCTGCTTGCTACCTGCCTGCTAATCACCTGCCGGCTGTAACTTCATATTCCGTACATACATAAAAGTGGTATAGTGTATTTCAAAAAACTATTCCTTTAAGGTCAGGGAAACATGGTTAAGTACAGACATGATTTCAAATTGTCAGATTTGGAGAGAATCAAGGTCACAGTTACTGTTTCCCACAAGATGAGGGCCTTCAGAGCAGCACTCTATCCATATGTGATTAATATGCTATAGCCTACATTTAGCCCCATGTGTTATGTAAGGTATAGCCTTTTAACCTTTATGGAGAAAAAAATCTACAGTATGTGTCCCCTCTCCATCTCAAGTTTCCATTCCATCTCTCCCAGCCAGTGTTTTACATAGTGACTGACAGATCTACTCTGCTTTTTAGCAAGCAGAGCTGTCAAACTTCACCCGCCTTTCAAAACAGTGCAACAAAACCCTACAGCTCTACAACACTGGCTGTCTGTGGGGACACAGCAAATCATGTGCACATATTTACAGAAAGGCTAGGAAGCCTAAGTAAAATGAACATCAGCTTTCACATTTAAAGACTTCTATAGTGCTGATAGGTGGATTTGTAAGTGCAAATTATCCATGACTGCTTCCATAATGTTTGCATATGTTATCTACATTTCATGGCAATTCCATATTCACTTGAGAAAACAACAACCATTGTTTTTCTAAGCTTCTAAGTCAGCTGTATCATATTGTAATGAGGTTAGTGTAAGCTCCATGGCCCGGTCCAAGGGTACAACTCATTTAACCACCAGGAATGGCATGCACTCTACTTTTCTGTGCAGACTAAGTGAGGGGGTTTAAAGCTGGGTGTTTTTATTCCCCATGTTGAACACATGCACACAAAAAGAAAAGCAGCAGATCATGCAATGTTTCTCTGTGTTGGGTTAAAGTATGTATGTCTCCAGTCAAGTGCCATGGAAATTCTGTTGGGACTGAGCACATAGCTACATTCACTGTGGCCTAATCAAGTGGTATCTGAGCTCCAATCCTCTTATGCTGCTTGAGTGGCCCACACTTCTCTAAGGCTGAATTGTAGTTGCCGGCTGAAATTCCAGAGAGAGATGGGAGGGAAGAGAGAGTAAGAGAGAGGGTCTGCCTTTGTTTCACTCTCTGCCTCACTCTTAAACTTAGCCCCTTAACATGTAAATGCATGTGTGCATTGGTAACACGCTGAGGAATTATGTATCTGCTGCTGCTTTTTTCATGACTTGATCAACACAGCTTTGTAAAGCAAGAGCAGGGTGGAAATAAATCCAAATAATCCCCCCTCTCTCTCTAAATCTGAATACATCATCTTTCTGTCAGGCTCCAATTATCTTTGTGTGAGGTACAAAGGTTGGACTATTTCCTTGATGAGCTCTTTTCACGAATGCCATAACCCTGACAAGCACAAATACAGAAGTAGAAGGCTCCAGAAAAACCTCTAGGACCAAGCCTCTTCATGGAGAATAATCAAGCTGATTTCATGCTTTTTTTATCATGTGAAATCCAGGCCTTTCACTTTTCGAGAGGAAACAGAAAGGCATCCTCTGAGATCCAGGGCCCCGTGTTCATAAAAAAAAAGATGATTAAAAAAAACACGACTCCAGGTTGATGCTTGGATGAATTGAAGGAGGTAATTAGCATTCCCATGGACAGGGACTATGGATCAGCTCATGTTGTGTCCAGGTGTTGGGGCCAGTGCCAGTTAGCTCACTGGTCCATGAGACTTGATCCATAGATAGAAGACAATGTCCCCAGCCTTAATTAGCTCTACCAGTCAAGTGTCCCTAATTGGATTATGGGACGTTTTTTTGGGATACTGTGTATCCAAGAGAGAGCAGGAACCATTATGGTGCACCAAGCACAAAGGAGCCCTAGTCAACTCTCAGAAACACAGACAAATAATCAGGCATAATAACCATTCGGATTTTTCAAAACATTACACTTACTACACTCAAGTCGGTTGTATCCTGGCGAGATTTGAAAATACTTGAAGAACAAAGTCACAGGGCCACAGAGGCTGCTCAAACTGGTGCCATTGTTTTCAATTGTTACTGGAAAGCAGATACTTATCACTTGTTCTGCGATGACATACTGGAGAGGCTTGTTTGGCATGCATGCTAAGCCTCTCTATGACTCAATTTGGCATTTCAGTGAGCTACAATACATTGAAAAAGAAACAGCTTGCACAAAAGACTGAACAAACCATTGTATAGCATTTCACGCTCTATTCATCATTTGTTTTAACGCAGCAAGGTCAAAAATAAAAATGTGTATCTATTTAATGGGCTATAGGAGAAAGAGGTTAATGCAGTGTGAATGTACAGTAGTTCAGGGGTGTTGCATATCTGGACCTTCTTTCTGGTGTTTGTGTGAATTATAATACAGGATTATCAAGCTCACAATTATTTATTTTGATAAACTGTGAATGAGTTAAGGATCAGTAACAAATGCTTCACTCATTAAGTACCTTTGTCTCAGCCACAGCTGCAAATATGTGCATATGTTAGTGTATAGTATTCTAAAAACTGCACATTTACAGGCAAAAATGTGTTTATGCACTAGTGGTTTCTGAAGAGCATTGTGTGGTTCTGAGTTAGACCAAACTTTATAGAGTCACATCTATACAAATGAAAAGCAGAATTCACAAGCAAGAAAACAAACCTTTGCTCAAGGGTTTTCTTGATAGAATCTTACTTGGTCTGGTATGACCAGTGGCTTATGGTGGCTGATGTTAGCTAATGTTAGCAAACTTTAGATAGATATTGCTGTGCAACTGACAATACTAAGTCAGTTCACAGACTGGCACATGCCAGTGATGGATAGAAGTAAACACACACACACATTCAAGAGACATATTTGTTGTGGTTATTGATGCATTAACAGACAGATAGGAGTTTCTTGGTTCATCTAGGCGAATATTGGGGTGTGGGGTCCCTCAAGGCTCCATTTTGGGCCCCATACTCTTTTCATTGTATATTCTGCCATTGGGGTCCATTTTTAAGAAACATAATATTCCTTTTCATTGTTTTGCTGATGATGTACAAATCTATTTGCCAATGAAAACTAAAAGTAAAGATTCAATACAGCCTTTGTTGGACTGCTTAAACGACATCAAAACTTGGATGGATTTAAACTTTCTCAATCTTAAAGAAAATAAGACAAATCGTTATGTTTGGACGACCTAACCTACTGAATGACCCTCATGGTACTCTTGACCCTCTAGCATCTTACAGTCAATCTTTTGTTAAGAATCTTGAAGTTATTTTTGACAGCTCCTTTAAACTCGATATGTAGATTAGTTCAGTTGTCAAAGCTTCTTTCAGTTAAGACTTTTAGCCAAGGTAAAGTCCTATGTCTCTCCCAAAGATTTCGAGAGAGTTATCCATGCTTTTATTACTTCTCAGTTGGATTACTGTAATTCTTTGTACGTGGGTTTAGAACAGTCATCTCTTCGTCGTCTGCAGTTAGTACAAAATGCAGCTGCTCGTCTTTTAAAAAAACCTAACACGGCAGCGGCTGATGGCCGTTCACCATTGAGTCTGGTTTCTGCCTGTTAAAAGGAAGTTTTTTCTTGCCACTGTCGCCAAATGCTTGCTCATGGTGGAATTTGTTGGGTCTCTGTAATTAATATTATAAAGAGTACGGTATAGACCTGCTCTATAGGAAAAGCACAATGAGCTATATAAATAAAATTTAATTTAATTGAATCTTAAGTAGTAAAAGAAAGCACAATCACATAACACCAGTTTTGGCCTCCCTCCACTGGCTTCCTGCCCACTTCAGAATTGATTTTAAGATTTTATTGCTTGCTTTTAATGGGATGGCGCCACCTTCTCTGGCAGAACTGTTCATGCTCTAGTTAGAGCATTGACATCGACCAACCAGATGTTCTTGGATGTTCTGAGATCCAGGCACAAAAATGGAGGCAACCAAGCCTTTGCGGTGGCTGCCCCTAATCTATGGAACAGCTTACCTCTTCATATAAGAGCTGCCCAGACCCTAGAAACTTTTAAGTCGCTGCTAAAGACCCACCTCTTCTCGTTGTGCTGCTGTTCTTTTATTATGTTTGTTTTCTTTTCTTTTTATGTATTTGTTATTAACTTTTATGTTTGTTTATTTTGTATTATATCCTGTTCAGCACTTTGGTCAACAGTGGTTGTTTTAAACGTGCTATATAAATAAATTTGACTTTGGAATTAAGACAACTGTATACCATGTTTCAAGATGGCACTCCATTCATTCCAAAAGCAAGTTGCTCACCAGGCATATTTTTCAGGCCACCTAAAGCTTTTGATGCTCTCTGATTGAGCTATAGCTGCTCGCACACGTGAATGGATAAGATATACTTTATTGTCCCACAGGGAAATTTGTCTTGGGCTCCAAGCCGCTGCATCACACAACACACACTTGCCAACAACGTCATAATGCACATACACGCATAGATCATACATACATACACTCATGCATAAGCATGCTTAAAGAATCAGAATGTGTGTTGGATCGATCAAAATCTTCTGTGCCTTCCTGTGTGCAGTTTTTTCATATAAAGGCTGAAGATAGTGATGTTCTTTTTTTCCACTATGATCTTCATTGGCCATTTCAGTAAGACGTGCAAGCTTAATTCAGCTATATTTAGGACTAGGTGATACAATCCCTTGTTTGTTACACATACCTTGAGCCCTTACTGTTATGAGTGGGAATGATGATGACATCTCACGGTTTTCAAGTAGGCACCCTCCTTCCTCAGCATTTCACTGATTAGCCCACTAGACCTCCAGGAGGTTCAGTGATGAGGCCTGGTGTCCCAGGCTCACCCCCCTTGACATCATCTCGTTCTTGTTGTTATTTTGGAGCCCATGTGTTGTCTCTCCTCTTAATCCAGGGCCACTAGCTTACCCTTTCAGCTGCACCGTCGTTGGGCCTGGCCTTGGATTCCCATGTCCTTAAGCAGCCTGGTAGTTGACATGCCTATGAAGCCTCTGCAGCCAACTTCCACTGGGCAAACCTTAGTTTTCCAGCCATGTTGTTTAGCGTCAGCTGCCAGCTCAGCGTACTTAAGCCTCTTATGTTCATAGGCCTCGTCCACAGCATCCTCCCAGGACACTGTGAGCTATATGATGTACAGTTGTATGCAAAAGTTTAGGAACCCCTGACAATTTCCATGATTTTCATTTATAAATATTTGGGTGTTTGGATCAGCAATTTCATTTTGATCTATCAAATAACTGAAGGACACAGTAATATTTCAGTAGTGAAATGAGATTTATTGGATTAACAGAAAATGTGCAATATGCATCAAAACGAAATTAGACAGGTGCATAAATTTGGGCACCCCAACAGAAAAATCACATCAATATTTAGTAGAGCCTCCTTTAGCAGAAATAACAGCCTCTAGACGCTTCCTATAGCCTGTAATGAGTGTCTGGATTCTAGATGAATGTATTTTGGACCATTCCTCCTTACAAAACATCTCCAGTTCAGTTAGGTTTGATGGTTGCCGAGCATGGACAGCCCGCTTCAAATCACCCCACAGATGTTCAATGATATTCAGGTCTGGGGACTGGGATGGCCATTCCAGAACATTGTACTTGTTCCTCTGCATAAAGGCCAGAGTAGATTT
>JAQHUH010011863.1:663009-677564 GCA_029910985.1 Siniperca undulata
GCGACCCCTAACGGGACCAAGCGGTAGAAAATGGATGGATGGATGGAAAAACAAGATAAAACAGGAGAGTAAAAGTTACAGTGCAGTGTAAGGAATAAATCATTCTTTGATTTAATAAAATGCAGCAGCAAACAGAAAAATCTTCAACCTTGATTTAAAAGAATTGAGAGTTTCAGAAGACCTGCAGTTTTCTGGGAGTTTGTCCCAGATATATGGTGCATAAAAACTGAACACTGCTTCTCCATGTTTAGTTTTCATTCTGGGGACAGTAAGCAGACCTGTCCCAGATGACCTGTGAGGTCTGGATGGTTCATAACGTCGCAGAAGATCAGAAATGTACTTTGGCCCTAAACCATTCCTTGCTTTATAAACCCACAGTAGTATTTTGAAATCAATAATTTCAGAACTGGAGTCATGTGATCCACTTTCTTGGCCTTAGTGAGGACTCGAGCAGCAGCATTCTGAATCAACTGCAGCTTCATGATCGTTATTTTTTTTTAGAGAGACCAGTAAAGACACTGTTATAGTAGTCGAGTCGAGTGAAGATAAATGCATGGACAAGTTTTTCCAAATCCTGCTGAGACATAAGTCCTTTAATCCTTGATATATTCTTCAAGTGGTAGTAGGCTGACTTTGTAATTGACTTAATGTGGTTATTGAAATTCAGGTCTGAGTCCATGACTAAACCAAAATTTCTTGCTTGGTTTGTGGTTTTTAACATTACCAAGTGAAGCTGAGCACTGACATTTAATCGTCCCTCCTTGGCTCCAAAACAGTTATTTCAGTTTTATCTTTGTGTAATTTAAGAAAATTGTTCAATGTACTTACTCAGCTCGTGTGGGATTATAGTCCCCTCGTGATATGGTAATGTAAACGTGTGTTGTCTGCATAATTATTAGATTAGATTAGATTCAACTTTGTCATTACACATGTTCAAGTACAAGGCAACGAAATGCAGTTTAATAAGCGCAATAAGCAAGTGCAGGATATAAAGTATGTGCATAAATGCAAGATGGAGCAATATTATTAAAATATTTTACAAGTGGTACTATGGACATTATATACAGATGGTAATTTATTTTGTTGTTTTCCATAATCTGAGCCAGTGGGAGCATGTTGATGTTAAAAAGAAGAGGCCCCAGAATGGAGCCTTGGAGAACTCCACTAATTTTTGTCCGCTCAGATGTGGACACAAGTTGGATTCTAATCAGTTTAATACTGTGCCAGAAGGTCCCACCCAGTTTTCCAGTCAGTATAGTAATATGTTGTGGTCGAACGTGTCAAATGCAGCACTGAGATCCAATAATACCAAGAATGAAACTGCCACTGTCTGTAGTTAAATGGATGTCATTGAAGACTTTAACAAGAGCAGTCTCAGTGTTGTGGTGTGCTCGAAAACCTGACTGGAAGACATCAAAACAGTTGTTTAATGCCAAGAAGTTGTTCAGCTGTTGAGAAACAGCTTTTTCAATGATTTTACATAAAAACAGGAGGTTTGATATGGGCCTGTAATTGTTCGTTAGTGACGTGTCTAGATTGTTCTTTTTTTAAGAGTGGCTTGATGACTGCGGTTTTCAGGGCCTGTGGGAAGACACCTGAGAGAAGACACATGTTGACAATTTGTGGAAGATCTGAGGCCATGCAATTAGAAAAATATTTGAAAAACCCTGTTGGCAGAATATCAAGGCAGCAGGAGGAGGATTTCAGATGTATGATGTCCAAGTTTTTATGGTGGATAGGATCAAATTGTGTCATACTACTTGAATTGATTTTAAGTGGACACAAGGACAACACATATCCTGTACCTGATATGGAGGCACTGACTGCCTGTCAAATTTTCTGAATTTTGTCAGTGAAGAAGGAGACAAATTCATTGCAGGTCCTGGTACATAGAAGTTCAGAGGCTACTGACACAGCAGGGCTTGTTAGCCTGTAGCAAACAAGGCTCGTGCATTATTATTGCTTTTGGCGATGATGTCAGAGAAGAAGGACTGCCTTGCATTTCTCAGTTCTAAATTATAAATGCGAAATCTCTCTTCATAGATGTCATTGTTATAGACTCGCCAGGTTCCACCGTCAACCAGCCTCCACGCGATTCCTCACCAGAATACTAATTACACACACCACTCACCCCAGTCAGTTGTCCGGTCTCGTTCAAGACAAGGACTAATCTCTACTACTACGATCCTCTACTTCTATGTGTTACCTCTTCATCGTGTCTCCACTTCCTCGTTCTTCCTCTCCAGCATGTTATCCACTCCATCCTGTGCCGGTATGTTCCCTCTCCAGTGTGTGTCTCTCGTCATTCCACTCCAGCGGTTTCTGTCTCCAGCGTGTACTTCTGGCTTTCCTGCCAGCGACCCTTCCATTATCAATGGATCAGTAAGGCTAAGGACAGTATCTGGTTACATTCCTCATCTTCATCTATACCCATTACCTGTCATCTCTGTTTACTCTGCTGTTGTCATAATAAAGCAACATCTTGTTTATACTTACATTTTATGTTATACTTACATCCACTTCGTACTTAATTTATCTTGCCTGTATTATATTCTGATTTGCTTAGAACTTCTATCCCTGTGTGCACTGACGTGATAGTGAGCCGATGTAACAAAAGAGTTTCCCCTCGGGGATCAATAAAGTATTTCGGATTCTGATTACTCTCAGTCCTTACCTTGCTGTCTGTAAGAAGTGGGGTTGAAGAGGTGGGCTGCCTGGATGATAATGCAGGCCAGCCAGTCGCATCACAAATCTCAGGACGCTGGGCTCTGCCTGTTACTCGTCCTCCCATTTCCCAGGGAAATGATTTACTCTTAGGCTTTGCACCAAGAGAGTTCCAGGGAGGACTACCACTTTTAGATTTATTACCTGGTACACAGCCCTCCTATTTCTTGGTAGTCTTGTTGGTGCTAATTAGCCATGTGTTAGCATGCTCTTATCCACTGTTTTGAGTCCATGGTAAAATGGTGTTGTTACCACATAGTCCATTTACTTCTAACCGGTGGATTTTGGTTTCCAGTACTGCAGTTTTCTGTAGAAGTCTGTGGAAGTCATCCATAGAGAGGCATTAGCATTAGCTAAGTATCCAGTCACTGCAGTACAGGCTTGTGTCGTTGGTAGGCCGCACTCGCATATTACTGAGGAGGTCATAAAAGTGAAAATATGGCAATAGCTTACTTTATCTGAATAAATGACAGTCCCAAAGATTTATAAGCATCCAGTAGCCACTGCTCATAACTTCTAGCTCACAAAACAAACAATATCTGCAAAATAAGGCAGAGGCAAAAGCAAGCAGCAAACCGTCTGCACTGTAAGAAACCAAGAAGGTATACCTACAGATAGTTTTAGTATTTGTAACATTTCGACTGTTTCGCTTTGTCTGTAGATGTTTAGCAGATCATCAATAGAGTACGTGACAATTCATGAACATATCCCTAACATGGCCTTAAGATGTTTTTTGTGCCTAAACCTAACCAAACCTAGAAAACGGTTTCATTTGTGAAACAATTGAATTGTTGAATCTCAGCTAATAAGCTGTTGAAAAACTATATTTGTAACATACAAATAGTTGTCAGTAAAGACAACATATTTCTCAAAACATTTCATCACAGTTGAGGTCAATGGTGCAGGCCTATAATCATTGCTCTCAACTGGGGAAGACTTCTTTTCTTTCTTCTCCCGCATAACTGACGGAACAGTGACTGCACCTTGTAGCTATCCACCTCAGGCCTTAAGCTTGAGTCGTCCGTGAAAGAGTCTAAAACAGTATTGCACTGATTTGAAAAATCATGGGTTTGGAACCTGAGATAAAAGTCGTTCAGTTCATTAGCTTTCTGTAAGTCATCAGTAGTAGAAATATGTCTTTTGCTTGGTTCCATATTGGTGATGGCTTTGATTGAATCTCGTTTTTAGAGGTCATAGTGGTAAAATGTTGTTCAATAATGTCCTTCTGTTGTCCCCTGGCCTACTTTAGCAAGTTCCTTTTGCACCATTTTTAGCTCAACCCGGTCCTTATTTCTAAATGTTACCTTTTTCCTATTAATGCATTCCTTTAGTTCTTAAGTTATTTGTGGTTTATTGTTCAGTACACAATTATGTTTGTTTAGTGAGTACATAGTTCACACAGAAATTAATATAGCCCATTATCGTCTCTATAGCCACATCGATGTCCGTATCCGGATTGCCCAAATGCAGACAACAGCGGCAGAGCAGGTGCAGTTCGACTAATTTATTGAACAAAGTGAATATAACAAGGGGCTTACAGGTGTCAGGCAGGCACAGGTCTAACCAGTCAGTCCACAGAAGGAAAACAAATCCGACACGGTTCAGAGAAAGTCCAAAATCCATGCGAGGCCCAAAAGAACCACAGAATAAACCCAAAAACCACTGGGGGAACACAGGAAACAAAGGCCAGGACGAACTGACAAAGAAACACAGCACACAGACTATATACACTCAGTTGAGGGGAGATAACAAGACACAGGTTTAACTAATCAGGGCAGGGTAGATAATCAAAACCGGAGGGAAAACCACATAAAGACGGAGTAAAACTCCATTTCACATGTGCTGCTCTGCAAAGATGCCATGTGACTGATACTGCTATACTGTAGGAGAACTATATGACTTTACTATGCTGGACACACACATGCTGTATTAATGTGTTAATGTATATGGGCTAAATAGATTAATTTAGTTTATAGAAAAAACTCTCGTCACAATCCTGAAAATAGTTAGAGTTACTCTACAACAGCTGTAATCTGAATTCCATACTGTGTAAAATGTCACTGAGTTAAGATAAACTTTGAAGGAGGAAATGCAAACAAATACAAAATTTAAAATGAAAACTTGTATGTGCAATTAACTTAGGCCAAGAAAAAAACTGTGAGGCTTTACTTCCCCTAGACCTTCAAGTTCTGGAGTTATTGTCAAAAATGTAAAGATGTGTTTTATAGCAGCACTGTCTGACCTTCCTGTCTAATGTTTGTTGCCTGTGGGGGGATTTGAATTTCTTCTTACAAACTTTGTTGCCCTTGTACTTACAATCTCTGAGTTACAGCTCATTCAGGAAAACAAGAATAAAAATAAAGAAAAATACAGCTTATTGTTTCATAGTGAGTATAAAAAGAGAAAATAGGTGGGAAGAATAAAATACTAATAAAAATCATGCTTTTTAACCTTTGTACAACACTTCACATAAACAGCCAGCATATATAGCTGTTTTGTTGTCGCCCTAAACAAGCAGATGCTATAACATGGAATTAAAGTAGTCATGAGGTTCACAATGATTCAAATTATGAGTGAATTGAATTCTAAAGACCACAGTACAGACATCTTAATCAGAACACTTTACTCCAGTGATGATAATAATATATTATAAACTTTATCTTATTCTTAACAATGTTACAAAGTGCTTCATAATAAGATAATAATAATAATACAATAATAATAAAATTAGATAAAATAAAATTCACCCCGATATAAAAGGTTTTAAAAAAAATGTTTTAAAAAGAGATTTAAAAGCAGTGACGTTAGCAAACCTAATCTAAGTAGGTAAGTCATTGCAGTGTTTGTTTGGGGGCCCGGACTGGTTATGCAAAGCCTTGAAGGTCAACAATAGAATTTTAAAATCAAATCAATGCGAAAATGAATGGGTATCCAATGCAGGGAAGCCACGAGTGCAGTTATATGCTCTCGTTTTCTTGAACCGGTGATAATCCTAGCAGCAGCATTTTGAACTAATTGAAGGCGATAGAGGGAAGTCTGAGAAAATTTAAGGCATGGACAACCCTGTGTAAATCCTCAAAGGATCATCATCATCATAATAATAATCATAATAATAATCATAATAATAATCATAATAATAATTAAAAAACGTATACAGCACTTTTCGAAATCAAAGTAAAAAAGTGCTTTACATTGTTGAATCAGGGTTAAAACATTTCAGGACTGAAGCAAATACAATCAGGCATTTAAAAATACAGCAAAACAATGAAATAAAATAAAAAAACAACAATAAAGATAATTACTAATAATAAAACTACTACTAGAGTACTAGAATTAATAAATGGCTTAGAAGGATCTGATTTTTGAAATCAACTGAAGTTGGAAGAAACATGACTGCACAACCTTCTTTTCTTGGTCATCAAAACAAAGGCCAAAATCAAATAAAATTTCTTGCAGTTGGCTTTATGTTATGTGATAGGTGTTCAAGGTCACTATCTGACTGAAAGAATTGGGTGTAGCAAAGAAGATAATTTACTTTTTGTCATCATTAAGTTTGAGGAGGTTTTGAGTGCAGCAATTGATTGAAAGGCAGGCGGAAATTTGGGTTAGGCTGTTATGATTAGTGGATTGTAATGGGACATATAACTGGGTGTCGTCAGCATGGTACTGTACATTATGTTTAGTAATGACCAGACCCAATGGCAGCATATAAATTGAAAACAGCAATGGACCCAGGATTGAACCTTCGGGAACACCATGAGTGAAACAGGAAACAGAAAATGAGAAATTTCCAACAACAACAGATAATGTTCTATTGGAAAGATAGGAGCATAATAAGTTGAGAGCAGACCCTTTTAGACCAACCCAAGTTTCAAAATGCTGTAGAAGGATGGAGTGGTTGACAGTATCACTGGCCGCACTCAGGTCTAGCAGGACCAGAATGGAGGTTTCACTTTTGTCTATATCATGGAGTAAGTAATTTGACACCTTAATTAAGGCCATGTCAGTACTAAGTATAGCTCAAAAACCGGACTGAAAGTTATAAAAAATACTGTTAGCACTCATATTGTTGAGAGGCAATAACTTTCACCAACACCTTAGATAAGAAAGATATTTTAGAAATAGGTCGTTATTGCTGAGGGTGAGAGGGTCAAGATTAGGTTTCTTTAAAATTGGTTGTGCAATTGCATGTTTAAAAAAAGAATGAAAAATACCAGTGGCCAAGGAGCAGTTAATATTTGATAAGATGCAGAGACTGACAGTGTGCAGTACGTCTTTTAAAAGTATAGAGGGAATAATATCTACCTGGGAAGAGGATTTAATATGAGAGACACTGGTTTCTAGGACTGAGAGGGAAATTGACTGAAATTCAGTAGTAGAGGTGGAGGAGCCGTTTATGACAGACTCAATAACCTTAAATAATATTTTGGAGTTATGGGAATTTGTGGAAATCAAACTGGAGAAATAGGCTGATCTGGCCTCTTTAAAAGCAGTATGATAGTTGATCATGTGACTTCTCAGGATTTCAAGGGAGACTTGTAATCTATTAGCCATCTTTTCTGCATTGTCTCTTGAGGGCACTAGTGTGCTCATTGAGCTGTGGAGAAGGGTTATGCTTTTTCTTTCTAATTTTGAGAGGAGCAATATGACAGAAAAAGACAGACAGTGGTGAAAGAGTTAGCCAAGGCAGAATACTGCTGCATAAAAGAGCTCGAGGTTAAGGTACTGGACAAAGCTTAACAGAATTCACTGGCAGAATCAGCTTTAAGAACATGTGACAGGACAGTGACAGTTTGAGGTTGAAAAAGACCAACTCCAGTTTAATATCTCTGATAATGGATCTTAAGTGGGGATTGCTGTACTCCTCAATTCCGTGATGAAGTTGCACCTCGAGAGCTGGACCGAGGCTGTACCAGCTTGTGGCTCAAGGTCGCGAAGAGCAGGCAGTGGAACTGTACCCCGCCCTCGGTGGATGACCCGAGGGCAATCCGCCGTCGGGTGTGGAGGCGTTGTTGGCTTGGGGTGCCAATGCTCAGCTGGTATGGGTTGTTTGGGTGCAGGGGACTGAGGAGTAGGCATGATGGTTGCCGGTGTTTGGGACTGACAGGCCAAATCTTGTGGGAAATCTTGTAAATCCAGGATGTTGAATCTGTGTTTAAACTGATGCAACACATTTAATAACAGGAGTTATGTATGAAAAATCTAATATATGAGAATAGTCAAAAGTACTGTTCATATTATTGTTTGCCATCAACATGCATCAAGTGAGGGGCTGTGTTGTGGGTGTTTTGCTTCAGGTACTTGTGAGACATTAAATACAATCCAAAAAGTCCAGTTTGATTAACTCCATGACCATGAGATGGGATTTAACAACAACAAATAATCACATCAATTATTTAATCTTTCGTCATGATGATAGATAAACAGTAGAAATATGCTGTTCATGCTACAAAGTAATCCACCAGGAATGTGTGCTTGCATGTATTTGATTGGGAACTGCAGTGCTTTGCTGGATGACATTGTGTTGCAGTTTGGCAGTTTTTGAGTTAGGTTAAAGTTTTTTGCCAGATGACCCTGCATTTTTTTGGCCGGAAACCTGTGTTGTAGTTGTTGTTGCTGCTCTGCTAACGTGCTACTTCCGCTACGCTGGCTGTGTAGGCATTGTGTAAGGTGGGTGCTGCATTATTTTGTGTGGCCCTGTCAAATTCCCACAAACAATTTGACACACAGAAAACCAGGGGCCAGTATGAACAGAAGGAATGATTACAGCAAGCAATACAGTGATGATACAGTGTTTCAGTGATCATATGGGCACCTGACTATTGTTTTAAAACAGACTTGAAGGTTACATTTTATTTGGATTGTCTGCCTACAAATAGTTTATTTAGTATATGTAACATTTCAATAGCTTTCTAGGTTTGATTAGTGTTGGGACTCCACAGATGAATTCATTCATTTGGGTGATTGTTAAATGAACTTTTGTTAGGAGATTGCATTCTCTTTTGTCCCACAATCCTGAGCCAATGAATGCAGCATTGGCCAGTCTGACCTTTGAACTGGATGTCACCAGGTCAATTAAAGGTCAGCAATCATTTGTTTGCTCTCTTTCTCCTGGAATCTTTCACACGCAGCGGAGAGCGTAACTTTAAAGTTTCTGTTTTATAAGCACTGTTTCTTTGTTTCTGACCACGTCGGTTCGAACAAAGAAACATACACACATTACTTTTGGTGCGCACCCAGACACACACACACTCTTTGTTCTGTAGTGTATTTCAGAATCAGAATCAGAAATACTTTATTGATCCCCGTAGGGAAACTCTTTAAATTAGATTAATTAAATTAGATTAATTAATTAGTTAGTCTTCATATTGTGTTTTTTCTTTGTTTCTTTTTAAATAAATGCTTGTGTATAATTATGCTGGCCTATTTAATGTTAATCTGAGTTCCAAATTGATAGTTTATTGTGTTTTATGAAACTCAATCAATTAATTGGCTATCATTTCTCTTCTTTAAGAAGAGTGGTGCCCCCGACAACTTAATCATAAATAACTGTAATGAACAAGATTTGATAATTCTGATTCCATAATTAATTGATCACACCTGCACAAGATGGTGCTCCCCTTTTAACCATTGTAAATCCCAACAATTAGGTTTAGGCACAAAAAAACATCTTGGTTAGGGTATGTTCATGAATTGTCACAAACACTTTACTGATCTATTAAACATCTACAGACAAAGGAAAACTTTTCTCTATTTTCTCTAATAGTTAAAATTTTATCATTAAAGAATCTTGTGCTTTCTCGTCTGTCTCCTCTCCTTCTGTCGCTTTCAGCAGGTATTTCTGCCTCTGGAGCTGCAGATTCTGGGCCACCTGCTGCCCCCGTGTTCCTGCTCAACAACTGCTACTACAGTTGTTATTATTAGTCTTATTACTATTATTGTCATTATTATTCCTATCACTATCATTCCTATTATTATTATTACCTCTACCATTACATTATTATTTAAAAATTCTAGGTGGAATTTGCATTTCTCTCTCTCTCTCTCTCTCTCTCTCTCTCTCTCTCTCTCTCTCATGGCCGCCCACCCTGAGTCTGGTTCTGCCTGAGGTTTCTGCCTCTTAAAGGAAGTTTTTCCTTGCCACAGCAGACTCTTATGCAAATCGCAGCCCCTCCCAAATTGACCATCTAGTTGATAGTGCTGCAGGCTCACTGCGAAAGACACTCGATTCTATCGCTCCTCTAAAAAAGAAGATAATAATCAGAATCAGAAATACTTTATTGATCCCCATAGGGAAACTCTTTGTTACAGTAGCTTGCCTTTACGTCAGTGCACACAGGAGAAGTACTAGAAAACCATATGATACACTATAAACACTATAAAACAGGTCAAAAAATAAATTAAGTATCAGGTCGGTATAAGTATAAGATTAACTAAGTGTCGAGTACCAAGTGGGTTTACTGGTTGATGATGAAAGTACAGTATAAAATACAGTGTCACCAAATATGTAATAAGTAATAGTAATAAGCGGAGGTGTATATACTGTCAAGAGAAATAGAGATATATAATATTAATAGAATAAATAAGAAAAACTAACATGGGAAAACTAATATTGCACGGGAGTAGTACACAGAATATTGCACTATTATTAATTAAGGAGGAGATGTAATGCTCAATGTCCAGTTTAGTGACCTAGGGTTAAGACCTAGGGTCAAACAGACTAACCCTTAGAGGGAGGAGTTAAAGAGTTTGATGGCGACAGGCAGGAATGACTTCCTGTGGCGCTCTGTGGTGCTTTTTGGTGGGATGAATCTTCCGCTGAAGGTGCTCCTTTGCTTGACCAGCACGTCATGGAGCGGGTGGGAGACACTGTCCAAGATGGCATGTAGTTTGGCCAGCATCATCCTCTCTGACACCACCACCAGAGAGTCCAGCTCCACCCCCACAATGTCACTGGCCTTACGGATCAGTTTATTGAGTCTGTTTGCATACGCTACCTTTAACCTGCTGCCCCAGCATGCAACAGCATACAGGATAGCACTGGCCACCACAGACTCATATAACATCTTCAGCATTGTCCGGCAGATGTTGAAGGACCTCAGCCTCCTCAGAAAATAGAGGCTGCTCTGGCCCCTCCTGTAAACAGCTTGAGTGTTCTTGGTCCAGTCCAGTTTGTTATCTAAGTGTACTCCCAGGTACTTGTAGTCCTCCACAATGTCCACACTGACCCCCTGGATGGAAACCGGGGTCACTGGTGCCTTGGATGGCTCTGCTCACACCATGAAACAAAGTTACCCACCACAGCCCTGTACTCCGTCTCATCACCACCGCTGATACATCCCACCACAGCAGAGTCATCAGAAAACTTCTGAAGGTGGCAGGACTCTGTGTGGTAGCTGAAGTCTGTGGTGTAGATGGTGAAGAGGAAGGGAGAGAGCACAGTCCCCTGAGAGGCCCCAGTGTTGCTGACCACGCTGTCTGACACACAGTGCTGCAGGCGCACGTGCTGTGGTCTGCCAGTCAGGTAGTCCACAATCCAGGACACAAGGCGGGCATCCACCTGCATCGCTGCCAGCTTCTCTCCCAGCAGGGCTGGCCGGATGGTGTTGAAAGCACTGGAGAAGTCAAAAAACATGATCCTCACCGTGCTTGCCGACCTGTCCAGGTGGGTGTGGATGCGGTTAAGCAGGTAGATGATGGAGTCCTCAACTCCCAGTCGGGGCTGGTAGGTGAACTGCTGGAGGGGTCTGACCATGGGCCGCAGCTGTTCCAGCACAAGTCTCTCCAGGTTCTTCATTATGTGGGAGGTCAGTGCCACCGGTCTGTAGTCCTTGGAGCCACTGGGATGCGGCATCTTCGGCACAGGAACGAGGCAAGATGTCTTCCACAAAATGGGGACCCTTTGAAGACTCAGGCTCAGGTTGAAGACATGTTGAAGGACTCCACATAGCTGGGGGGCACAGGCTTTTAGCACCCCAGGGCTAACGCCATCGGGGCCTGCAGCCTTGTTTGAGTGTAGCTTCATCAGCTGTCCTCTCACCTGGTCAGCAGTCAGGCACACAGCAGAAGTTACAGGTGGGGGAGGGGGGAGTCGTCGGTCTGGAGAGGGCCGTTAGCCTGATGGGGAGGGGGGAGCAGAGTACTCAGAGGAGCTTGAGGGCCGACAGCAGCTGAGTTAGAGGGGAGATGAGCAGGAGGCGTTGTGTCGAATCTGTTAAAGAACAGATTAAGTTCGTTGGCCCTGTCCAAGCTGCCTTCAACTCCTCTGCTGCCAGTCGATCTGAAGCCAGTGATGGTCTTCATGCCGCTCCAGACCTCCCTCATGTTGTTCTGCTGGAGTTTCCGCTCCAGCTTCCTCCTTTACTTCTCCTTGGCTTCCCTGATTTTCACCTTCAGGTTAGCCTGGATTGCCCTCACCTCCTCCCTATTACCATCAGTAAAGGCCCTCCTCTTGGCATTCAGAATGTCCTTGATGTCCTTTGTTACCCACGGTTTGTTATTTGGGTAACAATGGACCATTTTGGTTGGGACATTGCAGTCCACACAGAAGTTAATGTAGCCAGTGATGCACTCAGTGAGTCCGTCAATGTCCTCTCCATGAGGCTCACAGAGTGCATCCCAATTTGTCACCTCAAAACATTCCTGATCATCTCCTCACTGTCCTTGTGGTCGCTGGCTGCCTTTTAACCAGAGGCACATAGCAGGGTTTAAGGTAAACCAGGTTGTGGTCTAACTACCCAGAGGGGGGAGGGGGGAAGAGCTGTATGCATCCTTAACGTTAGCATACAGCAGGTCCAGTGTCCTCTCCTCTCTAGTAGGACAGCACACATACTGGGTGAAATTAGTCAGTGTTGTTGAAACACTGACATGGTTGAAGTCACCTGAGATTAAAATGAGTGCACTCGGGTGTTGAGTCTGGAGATGTGCTATGGCAGTGTGAATGGCGTTGCACGCAGATGCCGGGTTAGCAGAGGGGGGGATGTAAACAGCCACAACAATGCCATGTGAAAATTCACGTGGCAGATAATATGGCCGCAGTCCCACAGCTAACAGTTCAATGTCCGGGCTACAGATACTCTGCTTGATGGTAACGTGACCAGGGTTACACCATCTGTTGTTGACCAGAACAGCAAGCCCACCGCCTTTCCGCTTACCGCTCCCGGTGCGATCCCTGTCGGCCCGAACAGTGTGAAAGCCGTCGATGGAAACATTATGGTCCGGGATATCCTGGTGTAGCCATGTCTCTGAGAAGCACATCAAGCTACACTCACGAAACTCCGTTTGACTCCGGGCTAACGCCGTTAGCTCGTCCATTTTATTCGCCAGCGATCTCACGTTGCTCCTGACGAGAAGGCAGACATGGCTTAAATCTCTTATTCTTAAGTCTCTTTTGTCTGCACCCCTCTCTCTTCCCTCGCCGTTTCGTTCCACCTCTACAACCTCGGTGTGTCCTCCTCCAGATCTCCGTGGGGACATCAGTTGTCCTGGGCGCCATGCTGCTCGGCTTCAGCGCGATCAGCTGTTCCCTGGTGTAAACAATGCGGCCAAAAAGCTGATCTGCAGCGGTGCCCTGACCGAGTAGCAGAAGAAGAAGTTCCACGGCGAAAAAAAGTACAAAAACACTTTCTACCCTCATTTTCGCAAAGAGCGTAGTTTAAATTACACTTACACACAAGTTACTCAAGTTTGGAAGAAAAAAGGAAAGTTAAAAGTTGGAAAAAGTAAGACGACGAGATGGAGCTACGGCAACAGGCAGCATGCGGGCTGGCGCATGCGCACTAAAACAAAGAAGGTTAGCTCCATGGTATAACCCCCAAACCCCTAAATTAAAACAAACATCACGAAAACTTGAAAGGAAATGGCGTTTCAACAACCTGGAAAAATCTTGTTTAGTCTGGCAAGATAGTCTTAAAACATATAGAAAAGCCCTCCGTTATGCCAGAGCAGCTTATCATTAATAGAAGAAAATAAAAACAACCTCAGGTTTCTTTTCAGCACTGTAGCCAGGCTGACAGAGAGTCATAGCTCTATAGAATCATGTATTCCTATAGCCCTCAGTAGTAACGACTTCATGAGTTTCTTCAATAAAATAAATTTTAACTATTAGAGGAAAAATTAATCACGTGCTGCCCTCATCTGGTACCGATTTATCTTCAAACACAGGAACCTTAGAAACAACTGTAAAACCTGATATATTTTGACTGCTTTGCTCCTACGGAAACATGGCTCAGCCACAGCGTTCCGGACTGCGCCATTCAGCTCGACCAGCTGACGTGCTATCGAGCAGACAGAGCTCTCGTCGCGGGAGGAAAAACCCGCGGCGGCGGGCTTTGTGTTTACATCAATGACGCGTGGTGCCGCGATGCTGTTGTGATCTGCAAACACTGCTCACCCCTGGTGGAGTTCATGATCATTAAGTGCCGGCCGTTCTATCTGCCGAGGGAACATACAGCCGTACTGCTTGTTTCAGTTTACATTCCCCCGAACAACAACAACAGCAGCAGGAACGATGCACTAAATGAACTGTACCAGCACATCAGTGAGCAGCAGACAGCACACCCCGATGCTTTCCTCATCATAGCTGGGGATTTCAACCATGCTGACCTAAAGAGTGTGTTTCCAAAAATACACCAACACATTAACTTTCCAACAAGAGGTAATAACATTCTAGACTTTGTTTACACCACACAGAGAGGAGCTTACAAAGCCCTCCCCCTCCCCCACCTTGGTGCCTCAGACCACATCACTGTCATGCTAATGCCTGCATACAGACCACTCGTTAAGGTCGCCAAACCAGTTCGGAAACAGATTCAAGTGTGGCCAGAAGGGTC
>JAQHUH010011863.1:677964-689124 GCA_029910985.1 Siniperca undulata
TGGAGATGAGGGGGGCCTGAGAACAGCCAGGGCCAACCTATCCCGCGGCATCAGAGAGGCTAAGAGACAGTACTCCAAGAGGATAGCCCATCGTTTCAGTGACAGCAGAGACACTCGGAGCCTGTGGCAGGGGATACAGACCATTACGGACTACAAACCCCCACAGCGGACCTGTGACAGCAACATCTCTCTGCTAAACAAGCTGAACGCCTTCTTCGCTCGCTTTGAGGCACAAAACAGCTCCACTGCACAGAAGACTCCACCTCCTCCCAGTGACCAGGTGATGATGCTGACCCCGGACAGCGTGAGGAGATCCTTCAGCAGGATCAATGCACGCAAAGCTCCGGGTCCTGACAACATTCCTGGGCGTGTACTGAGAGACTGTGCAGCAGAACTCACTGATGTCTTCACAGACATTTTCAACATCTCACTTAGTCAGGCTGTTGTTCCCACATGCTTCAAAGCTACCACCATCATTCCAGTCCCGAAGAAGCCATCTCCATCCTGCTTCAACGACTACCGTCCTGTTGCACTTACTCCCATCCTCATGAAGTGCTTCGAACGCCTAGTCATGCACCACATCAAGTCTGCCCTCCCCCCCTCCCTGGACCCATTCCAGTTTGCATATCGGTCCAACCGGTCGACCGATGATGCCATCTCAACTACCCTCCACTCAGCACTCACACATCTAGAGAAAAAGGACTCATACGTCAGAATGCTGTTCATAGACTTCAGTTCAGCATTCAACACAATCATCCCTCAACAGCTCATTCACAAACTGGTCAAGCTGGGGCTCAACACCTCGCTGTGCAACTGGCTGTTGGACTTTCTGACTGGTAGACCTCAGGCAGTGCGTGTCGGCAGCAACACATCCAGCATCATCACACTGAACACTGGGGCCCCCAAGGATGTGTGCTGAGCCCCCTCCTTTTCACTCTGCTGACACACGACTGCACACCGTCACTCAACTCCAACCTCTTCATTAAGTTTGCGGATGACACGACTGTGGTGGGTCTCATTAGCAACAGAGATGAGACAAACTACAGGAGCAAGGTGAGCCGCCTGGCCGGGTGGTGCAGTGACAACAGTCTCTCTCTGAACGTGGAGAAGACGAAGGAGATTGTTGTCGACTTCAGGAGAGTGCACACTCAGCATGTTCCTCTGACCATCAACGGTGCGACTGTGGAGAGAGTGAGCAGCACCAAGTTCCTGGGTGTGCACATCACAGAGGACCTCTCCTGGACCGACAACACTGCAGCACTGGCCAAGAAATCACAGCAGCGTCTCTACTTCCTCCGCAAACTGAGGAGAGCCAGAGCCCCACCCCCCATCATGTACACCTTCTACAGAGGCACCATCGAGAGCATTCTGACTAGCTGCATCACTGTGTGGTACGGCGCCTGCAACGCGTCCTGCCGGAAGACTCTGCAACGCACAGTGAGAGCAGCTGAGAAGATCATTGGTGTCTCTCTCCCCTCCCTCCAGGACATTTATGGAACCCGTCTCACTCGCAAAGCCCTCTGCATTGCAGGTGATCCCACACACCCGTCACACAGCTTCTTCAGTCTGCTGCCATCAGGGAGGAGACTGCGGAGTCTCCAGGCCAGGACCAACAGACTGAAGGACAGCTTCAGCTATCAGGCTGTCAGGAAGCTGAACGCACTCCCAAACTTGCCCCCCCGTCCCTCTTCTGCCCCAGGCACCACTGACTTATGAAACCCCCCCTCCCCAGATCCCACACCCCCAGGACCTTCCACTGACATACGATGTCATGCACCAGTCACTTTGTGTAGCATTGGTCTGCTCACTACCTCATTCACCATGGAACTGACGCCATTCTACAACCTCAGTCAGTTTAATTAAAATAAGCTGTTGTCACTTTAATCAACCTGTATAAGCTATTTTACTTGGTTTGCACTTTATCTGCCATGTGCCTTGCGCTGCTTTTAGTTAACCTATTTTTATTTTATTTTTTTTTGTATTCCCTTATTGTATAGTTTTAGCTTATATTTTATATTTGATCTAGATTTTAGACTCTACTGTTAGTGTTATCTGTATGCACCGGGGGTCTGAGAGTAACGCAATTTCGATTCTCTGTATGTATGTAATGTACGTGTGGAAGAATTGACAATAAAGCAGACTTGACTTGACTATCGACCTTCTTCAACTAACTTCAATGATTAATTCATCTAAGCCATCAACCTGTGTCTTAGACCCCATTCCTTAGACGTTTTACCCTTAGTTAGCACTTCTTTACTGGATATGATCAATCTGTCTTTATTAACAGGCTATGTACCACAATCCTTTAAAGTAGCTGTAATTAAACCACTTCTTAAAAAGCCCACTCTTGATCCAGGGGTTTTAGCCAACTATAGACCTATATCTAACCTCCCCCTTCTCTCTAAGATCCTTGAGAAAGCAGTCACCAATCACTTGTGTGACTTTCTAAATAACAGTAGTTTATTTGAGGATTTTCAGGCAGGATTTAGTGCATCATAGCACAGAGACAGCACTGGTGAAAATTACACATGATCTTGTATTTGCATCAGACAATGGACTTGTCTCTGTACTTGTCTTGTTAGATCTTAGTGCTGCATTCGACACCATTGATCATCACATCCTATTACAGAGACTGGAACTTTAGCTGGTTTAAATCTAGACTAATCTATCAGATAAGTCTCAGTTTGTACATGTTAACAATGAATCCTCCAAGCACACCAAAGTTAGTCACGGAGTTACGCAAGGTTCTGTGCTTGGACCAATTCTATTCACCTTATATATGCTTCCTTTAGCAATATGGATGATACCCAATTATATCTATCGATCAAGCCAAATATAACTAATCAGTTAGCTAAACTTCAAGCATCCCTTAAGGACATAAAAACCTGGATGACCTGCAATTTTCTGATGTTAAACTCAGACAAAACTGAAGTTATTGTACTTGGTCCCAAACACATCCAAGACAAGTTATCTAAAGATATAGTACATACTCTAGATGGCATTGATGGCATTGGAATCTCAGAGTTATCTTTGAACATGTCCTTTCACTCCCACATAAAACAAACTTTTTTCACCTACATAACATTGCAAAAATCAGGCACATCCTGTCTCAAAATGATGCAGAAAAACTATTCTATGCATTTGTTACTTCTAGGCTGGATTATTGCAATTCATTAAGTCCCTTAAGACTCTCTCATTGATCCAGAATGCTGCGGCACATGTACTGACAAGAACTAGGAAAAGAGATCATATTTCTCCAATATTAGCTTCTCTGCAGTGGCTCCCTGTAAAATCCAGAATAGAATTTAAAATCCTTCTCCTCACCTACAAAGCCCTTAATGATCAGGTACCATCATATCTTAAAGAGCTCATAGCCCGACTAGAACATTATGCTTCCAGAATGCAGGGTTACTTGTGGTTCCTAGAGTCTCCAAAAGGAGAATTGGAGCCAGGGCCTTCAGCTGACGATTCCCCAGAGTTGCGTGGTAAATGTCATCACCCGTAGACAGGGGAGGGAAGCACAAGAAAACTCTCAGACATGTACACAGACCCTGCACCTGGGTCACCTAGCAATGATGACTTAATTGCCATGCAAACCATAGGGACCACTGGACCATGCCCCACTCCTGAGAAGGGGGTCATGTTCCCCTGGTCTCACCAGTCCCAAAATTCTCTCAAAGTACCTCCTCACCATCATGTACACGTTTTCTAAATGGGTCGAATGCCTCCCAGCACCTAACGATACAGCTATGATGACCGCAGTCTTGCTGTTGAACCACATGTACAGTTGCTGGGGACTACCCCTCTCTGTTGATTCAGATCGAAGCACCCATTTCACCTCCAGCGTCTTGACCACCTTATGACACCTTGGAGTTGAAGTAATTAAGTTCCACATCCCATATCATCCTCAGTCATCTGGTCAATTGGAACGTGCCAAACGCACCATCATGCACATGCTCAAGAAGTATGTGCACAGCAATGGCAAGGACTGGGATGGAAAACTCCCACTGGTCCTGATGGCCATCAATCCACCCAACATCGCTCCAAAGGAATCACACCCTTTGAGATTATGACTGGGAGGGAAATGACTCTTCCACTGCACCTCTTGTATCACCCAGAGTATGCCAGCGACGCGACTACTTACACCAGTACATGACACACTACGCTACACCAGTACATGACAGACCTGCGCAAACCACCTCAGGGCCACATTCGCCAGGGCTCAGGAGAACCTGGAGGCCACCATTAAACGATCTAAAGCCTACTACGACAGGAAAACGTCCCATCGCTAGTAGGCGATAAGGTCTTCTACTTCAGATTCACCAAACCGGTGGGAGTCTTAAAGAAATTTCTACCAAGCTGGTCAGGTCCCATTTCTATCGTGGGAAAGCTGTCACCTGTAGCTTACCGGATCCGGGTCTCGCAACCAAAGCAGCCACCAGCTTATAAATGGGTCCACACCAACCAGATCAAATCCCACAAGCCATTCCTACTCCCAGGGAGAGGGACAACTTCTACACTCGAAAAGGAAGAACAGCCTCCCCTCCAAGAAGAAGGCCATATCTCCCACTACCTCAAACTACAGACGTTCTTGGTTACTGAAGAGGACCTCATCGCCCAAAACGATTCCTGGGTGGTTTGCTTGCCGCAGCATCAGCAATTGGGTCACTGTTTTCTATCCGTCTTTCAGCCGCCAACTCAGTTAGCCTCACACGGGGCACCAAATGTTGGGATTCAGATAGGGCAGGTTTGGTTATTAGCAAAATAACCAATAAATTATGGTAATAAATTACAATAATCATTAATCCATATTAATAATTTTGATATTAATAATTGTATTCATAAATATATTAGACATTTTGCTAATAACCAAATCTGCCTTACCTGAATCCCAACATGGCTAAATACAGATTATTATTGCTAAATCATAAGGCTGGTTGCTACGAAAATACACATTCTCCCTGGGATTTTTGCCCTTAATATCTTACTGTATTTTGACGTGCAAATGCAAAGATACCTTTTACAAAATTCTTGCTTTTCAGTGTGATAAATTACAGGTAGGCTACACATGAATAAACATAAAACAGGTACACACAGATACACACGTCTCTTCTTACCATTCATCAGGTTCCACAGCAGAGAAACAGCTGGATAAATGTCAGGATCAAATTTGATTAAAAAAGGCTTTTGAGTTTCTTTCACTACAAACATAACAAGACACAAATAACTCATGTTGACTGTAGTTTTCAGGGAACTATTTTCTCTCTACCGATAGTTTCTACATGCAATTGCTCACGTCAAGATCTGTGGATTATCTTGAGTCATTATCATGATTTCTTTGAAAGAGACATTGCTATTGAGTTTTTCAAATGTATTTCTTGGCGCTTTGAGCACCACAAGCTGAGTGTCATATAGTCCCATTATATTAAAAATATGCAGACATCTCTACGACAGATATCTCCAAAACTGGGTTACTCACACCAAAACAATCTAGATTGACAAATAACACTACATGTAAGAGGAAAAATATATATTTTTGATTTAGGGGTGAACTGTCCCTTTTAAGATCCTTACCTCTGGCATAGCTTACTCCTATTTTTTTTCACAATAGCTCTCAGTGGAGGAAACACCACAATGTCTCGGGCCAGAAATAACCATTCCAGCAGATGTGAGTAAATGTTGCATTCAGTTGAAGTTGAAAATATAAACATCCAACAGATATGTCCATCAACAAAGTTAAAAACTAAAAAAGCATATGAATAGGCTGCTTCAACTTTACCTGAAACTTACCAAGTTTATCTGAAAATTAGACAGGTTTTCAAGTAAAAACCTGCAAAGTAAATTTTGTTTACCATTCACCATATGTGTAACCATGTTGTGCTTACTGTTTGTTCATCCTGGCAAGATGGGGGCAGAGAGATCCTACCTGAAATTCCAACTTGAAATTATGATTTCAGTGGCTGTTCCTTTACATTTTTCAAGTTGGACTTTGCCTAATTGCAAACTGAACGCACCAAAAGACCTGCTTACTGCTGTTTCTTTGCACTGCCTTTACTAAATGAGTTTTTGTGCCATGAACTAAAAGTGTTGCTAGATGGCACATGTAGAAGCTGTGCTTTGTAAAAAAATGTCACTGTTAAAATAAATATATCCTAAATTAAACAAGAATAAGCAAGACTAGTTTAAGCCGGACCGCCACTGCAGTGTGAATTAATGAAATTGAACAATTTGTACTGCTAGCGTGCATGTCTGCAAATGCGTGCACCAGCATGAAATTCCAATAAAATGAGCATGGGGCAAAGACAACCTTCCCTATTGTCTAATTACTTTTATTAATAGCTCAGAGTTTACACACACAACCAGAGTTTTATAGGAGCTTGTCAGTTTGGACTGCAGTAACGTTTTGAACGGGTGTTTTTTTGGCTTGGCTCTGCCTTCAGTATCCCCCGAGTAGTTAACTAGCTAGCTAATATTAAATGTCATACAACAGTCTGTGCTGGGGCTGGCAGTATCCATGTTGTGGGCAAGGCCTTGGGTAGAGTATTTAGCTACAGTACGCTTAACGAATATGTCCCCAAACACAGGTGCCAGTACTCAGTATGATCTTTTAACGTACATGGTTTTACATTACTGCCTGGGCCCCTCTACCCTAGGCGCCAGGGCTTGCATCACAGGGGAAGATGCAGTCAGGTAGTCAGGCACAGTCCTAGCCACCCAACTGTACTATTTTCCCATAGACAGTGTGTTAACTGGACACTGGCGCTGATGTGTCAACTTTTACTCGCCTTAATGAATGAGATTATTATTATTATTATGTGTTTTTTTTTTTTTTTACTTTACTGTTGTTTTCATTTGATTAGGTGAAGTCAGTATAAATGTATAAGTGTAGAAATGTGTCACCATATGCATTTGCATATGTCAGTTGGATACTTTTTGTGTCCAAATCTAGTAACTTTTTTAAAAACATGACACAGTAGATATGACATGAAATGACTAATACATACAGTATCTTCAGTGAAGCATGCCTTCAAAATTCCCAAATACTACTCATATTGAGATTTAGTTTTCCCTTTTTTGCTTAGTCAGAAATGTCAATGTACACCACATTGACACACTAACTATCCTTAGATAGAAATAAAGAATAAAGCTCATAAAAAGTATAATATTTAAGAAATCTTTCCCCAAAAGTTTGACATATTCTCATATTTATATTATACTTAAATTCTTTCCTCAGTAACAAGCATGCATGAAGTGGTGTCATATGACAATAAAACAATGTCACAGAAAATTATATCACAAACACAAGACCTGAAGAAGCTGGGTTCCACTTGTCAATTCAAACAAATGGAATTTAAATTTTACTATCCCGAACAGCATTATTTACAGATTTCGGGTTTGAGAGCATCTTTCATATGGAATTAGACTTACAAATATAAATCTCCAATACAAATTTATTATTAAAACTAATTAAATTTATTAAAAGTATTTCTTCACATTCTCACTTGTAATTTGCAAGAGACAGAAGGCATGTAAGAGCCTTCACTTTTTTGACAGTGCTGTACACTTCGAAATTTAAACTCTGATACTGTCGTTCTCTTGTTTGCAGTGATTAATAGAAGAACCACAGTCACACCAACCCATGCCTAAAATGCAGACCTAAATTTTGTGACCTTAGTCTTTGCTATGATAGTCATCCAATGAGAATTTACAGAGCCACTTTGCAGAGTTTTTTAAATGAGGAGAAGCGCCACCTTTATTTTGAAAGCAAGTGTGCACCTCTGATTAGTTAAATGTTGATATAATTGCAGGGCTGTGTTTTTTAAATAAAAAGTGTGGAGCAGCTGATCCAGTTGCAGTATCTTATTTTGGAATTGAAAATGTGTCTCTGAGGGGATAAAGGCTGAACCAATCGACTTCAAAATGATGATTGTGTTGAATAAATGATACAAGGAGTCAGATAAAGCGTCTGAATCATTCGTTATCTATTAGAGGTGGGGGGTGGGTGTTTTTTTTGTTTTTTTTTAAATATTGACCCTCCCCAGAGCTACAAATATTTTTCCTTGAGCCTCCCTGAGTGACTGGGGGAAATAGTATGACTCTCCCTCCACCATAAATAACCATATTTTATTATATTCACACCAAAGGTATTAGATAAAATACCTTTAATAGAAAACCGTGACTCTTAAAACTTGTCTCTCTGACCCCTATCCCTCGTCGGGAAAAAAAGCAAACTACCAGCCCAAATTTGTCCTCTCCTGTAATAGCTACTCAAAAGTTAAAAGTGACAATTCCAGCTCTATAACAAAAATAAGACGCTAACTTAGTAATGCTTAGTAATGCAATGAGCAGCACAGAGGGAATGAGAGTTATCACCAAAACGAACAGCTAATTTCTTAAGCAAAATGCAAATCCTTCCTGCAAACAATCACATCATCACACAAGCTGTGTGTGCACTTCAGCAGAATATGAATACCGGTATATGGGTGCATGACAGCCACCCCTCCTACCACACAAAACCAACAAAATTTAATAAGCCTACACATCACACACACACACACACACAAACAAACACAGCCAACATTAATAACCTTTTTCCTAAATAAACCGTAACATGTGGCAGCAGTGGCCAGAATAATATCAATTGGCACAGAGGCTGTAAAAATACAATTAAAACTATTAAGAGGCCCTGACGGTTCACCTTGCTCACCTGTGGCTGTCCACTGGGAGCACATCTCTGTATTGCTCATGAGTCAGCGGAACCAGCTACATCCTTCTAACAGCAACGATGCATTTGCTAGGTAACGTTAGGCAGGCTGGCTAGCTAGCTAGGCCAGTGGCTACTGTTTGTATCCAGCTAGTTTCATTTGAAAGCTCAAAATGTCTTCCTTGTGCCAGAAATGACCAAAGCAAGATAGCCCACCATTCAGGAGAGTCTGAACAGGAGTCTTACCATGCTGTAAATGTATATCCATGTTTCATATTTCATATAAACTTAATAGTACAAGAAAGTAACTTTAAATTAACCTGGATGTGTGTCAGTCTTATGCTGCCACCTACTGTCCGTTTTGCGTTTTGCTTTCCTGTGCCATCAGGAAAGCAAAACGCCAGTATGCACAGAAGATTCAAAACCACTTCTGTAATACTAGAAACACCAGACACATGTGGCAGGGCATCCAGGCCTTAACAGACTACAAGACCACAGGCCAACGACAGTGACATGCACCTTCCTGACACACTTAATGACTTCTATGCATGGTTGGAAGCATTGAATGACACGTTGGCATGTAAGACCCCTCCCTCCCCCAGTGCCATCATCTCAGTGCCAAATACGTTGACAGTGACACGTCTCAATGTCTAACGCCCTGTGGCACTGACTCCCATCTTGATGAAGTGCTTTCCCCACCTCACCGGACCCTCTCCAGTTTGCATATCGCCCCCAACCGCTCCACCGATGACGCCATTTCCCCCATCCCCCCAAGGCTGTGTGCTCAGCCCACTGCTGTTCCCACTGATCACCTACGACTGTTTTGCCAAGTCCAAATCTAACCACATCATCAAGTTTGCTGATGACTCGACAGTGGTGGGCCTCATCAGCAATAATGACGAAACATCATACAGAGAGGAAGTGGAGCAACTGGTGAGCTGGTGCAATGACAACAACCTATCTCTCATTGTAGAAAAAAACAAAAGAGATGGTTGTTGACTTCAGGAGGACACCGACTGACCACTTTCCACTGTTCATCAGTGGCTCCATAGTGGAGACCCTCTCCAGAAGCACCAAGTTTCTTGCTGTGAACATCTCAGATGACCTCACCTGGTCTCTCAACACCAACTCTGCAGCTAAAAAGGCACAACAACGTCTCCACTTCCTGCAGAGACTGAACAGAGCCAGTCTCTTTCTTGTGGTGGAGTCATGAACACTGACCTTAACTGAGGCAAGTGAGGCCTGCAGTTCTTTGGATGTTGTTGTGGGGTCCCTGAATGGATGAAGAAGCAAAGACTTTTTCACACCACTGTATATACCATATGGCCCTGATCTGGCACACATCTGGAACATTAGATGCCTGACATCTGGCCCATTTAAGGTGAAGCTGTGGTTAATTCCTCTGCCCTGATTTGGCCCAGATCTGGCCCATGGCATGCTAGACATATGGCCCATGTAAGGTGAGTGTATGGTTAATTTATTTGACCCAGATTTGTTCCACAACACACCTAACATCTGGCCCATATAAGGTGGACGTGCGTGGCTGAGTTGAGGCAGCCAGACTCACCCTGGGTCAACGCTGTCATTCAAGGCCAAATGTGGGCCATAAAAGAACTGCAGATGGGGGCCACATTTGGGCCAAACATTCATTGCTATCTGGGGTGGGGTTTGTGCCAAACCTATTGAAAAATAGGTTCAGCTCATTAGCTAATTCTCGGTCCCCCTGTACTATGGAGGCCGACTTGCTGCAGCCTGTGATCTCATTCCACACCTCCTTTGTACTGTTCTGTCCCATTTTGGCCTCAATCTTCTCCCTGTAGTTGTTCTTGGCCTCTCTCACTACATCACCAAGAGTCTAGAACCAAATATTTCACAAAGATGTGCAGAGTAATTTCGCTGTACCACTTTCTGGTGTGACCATTTACACAGCACAAGCAGTATGTACTGACACTGCAAACCTTAAAATGCCCTCTGCTTAACTTTTTTGATACGAGCACAGACACACATACATATCACTCAACAGTCTCTGGTACTGTCACTGTAACACATAATACAGTAAACCTACAAAATATTTTTCAAATGTGAAATGGGGTGAGTATGCAGTCAGTATTTTGTATACTAGTCTTATTGTCACGTACATCCTAATTGTAATGTAAAGTGGTCTATTAGCACTTTATGGACCACATATGTATGAGGGAATTATTCATGAACACACGGAACAAACTGCATTTGCTGGAAATAACATTTTTAAACATTTTCTCTATTGTTTATTTGACTGCTCTTGAACTCTAAGTTCTGACATGAGCACACAATACACATCCCACTACAAGGTCTCTACCCCCTGCTCACCTGGGCTGAGGGACTGCTGGTTCCAACCCTCAGCAGATGGCTGGGTCATCGCAGCCTAACACACACACACACACACACACACACACACACACACACACACACACACA
>JAQHUH010011863.1:689134-722288 GCA_029910985.1 Siniperca undulata
ACACACACACACACACACACACACACACACACACACACACACACACAAGAAGCCCTGGAAGAGCAAAGAAGATGAGAGCTGTCATGATGAGGCTGATAAGCTGCAGCATGTAGGCTGCAAAAGGACTGAGAGATCAGAGGGGCATGAAAGATTTGGAAGCCACCGAATCTTTCAGCTGCCTCTCAAAACATCCTACACAGCTGGGATAAAAGGGGCAGAAGTGGTAACAAGCACACTGATGGGTTTCTTCTTCAGTGTGAGCCACAGATTATAACAAGTCACAACTAAAAAGCCTGTGAACATCCTGACATCACCTAACACAGGTCTGGTAATGCTTTCACATCATGGAGAGTCATTTGATTCATTGATATATAAAAAATATTGGCTAATGAAACTGAAAAGATGATTAAGTCCTCATTCTCAAATGTTAGATTTATGTACATTATATTAAGCATCTATTATATTCTCACAGGGAGAGCACAGCAACGATATTTTCCCCAACCTGTACATATACGTACTAATCCTTTTCAAAGAGCAGAGCAGAGACTGAGCAGAATTTCCTCTTTCATGTGATAGCTTTCTCTGATATGCATGGTGGATAAACACTTCAAAATCATAAAATTTAGATGTTTTTCTTTAGTATCAGAAGTAATCCATTGATTGTACATCCATGGTTACAGTGAGGAACTGCTAGTAGTTGTTAGTGTTGTTTAAGGTACTGGAGAGACATGACCAACACGTTCTCACTCCCAACTCGTCAAATACGGCAGCTTGGTCAGTGGCCCTACCCTTCAAATTATGACGCTCTACATAGCCCTCTAGCGTCAATGTTGCACATGCAGAACTATTGCTTTCACATAGAAAAAGAACAGTGGTCTCCTGGGTGAAAGTCCTGTGTTTGACCCATCCAACCACACCAACCTCCTACCTATGCAGACTGTTCTCGCTCTTTATACTATGTCACCTGACTTCGACGGCACATCAAAACATTACACTGTTGTTCTCCTCAAAGTTAGTTCTTGAAGTTAGGTGGCAGACTTTGTGTAGTAGCCCTGGAACCAGGGTCCATGGGGGGAGTTCACACCTATGTGTGAATACCTGGAGGAGTTCAATGGCTCTCCTTTGTTTACAGAAGAAAAGAGCATGCTGTCCTAATCCTGATCGCAACAAGGACAATTGAGCAGTTTCAGGTGTTGCCCACTAAGTAGGATCTGAGCCACACCACCTCCTCTCCACCATAGAGACCTGGAAAGAGGACAGGCCACAGTGCACAGCTTTGCAGCTTTTAGGGAACAGAAAAAAAAAGCAGAGAGTTAGAGAAATGCAGTCGATTTTAAAAAGTTTGCAGTGTTAATAGAATTCTCGTCAGCTGAACATGGACTATAAGAACTAATATTTATAGATTAATTGAGACTGAGACCGACCCGCTGGACGTACAATGGTAACAGGTACGAGGCCTGAGGCATGGAAGGATAAGTACTAATTGAATGTTCAAGCAAAAAGATAAGTTTTCAGCTTAGGTTTAAAAGCCTCAACAGAGTCAGAATGTCTGATGTCAGCAGGAACATTATTCCAAAGAAAAGGGGCACGATAGAAAAAGGTCCAGCAGCCAGCTGACTTCTTTAACTCTAGGGACACATTCCTGTTAGGCTATCACAAATTGTTTTAATAAGGCATAGAATGCCGCATCAGATGGTTCTTATATTGCTTTATACTGACATTCTCCTCTATCTATACATATACAGATATTTCTCTTTGTTGAAAACATGTAGACATACAGGAAAAACACCAACTTATACAGAAAATAACATTATATGGCATGTAGATGCTATGCCATAAGCCTGCAAATAAAGATAATGAATACCAAAGGGTTAAAGTGCTATTTTTGCAGTTACGTAATACATAGTGTGGCTAAGGCTGAAATATGTTGGGTAGGAAACAAACATGAGCATGAGACATGGGTGTTGCGTTCAAAAGAGCATCCAGTATGATGGCCTTCAGACTGCAAAGCACTGTGGAATTCTATGGTTAACATCACTTGCTCCTTTGTTTGTCTTGAGCAATGCTGATGTGATTGGTGTAAGATCAAATCTTTCTAGGAGCTGTTAAAACAAACTCACAGGATGTGATGTCAGAAGCACAAACGCTCTGCAGGAAGAGTTGGAATTGATAGCCGACCCCTGCCTGCCTGTATAAATGACTGATTACTCTTGGTGAAAACTCAGCCAGAGCTTATTACATACAGTTGTTTTTTAAGCTGCTGTTGTTTTCTCTCCATTTTTTTTTATCAATCATTACATTCCCCTCTGGCTGTGTCAACACACCCATTTGATTCCACCCAGTTGATCCTTGTTTTGGTGTATAATTTATTTATTTATTTATTTTCCTTTGAAAGTTCAGAACTGAGTGAGAAAAGTACAACAGTGCGGCTTATTCACATGGTGCAAATCAAATACTAATTTGCTGTGTGAATTCAGCCTCAGTGGGATGTGTTTTGCTTATAAAAACCAAACTAATGCACAGACTTCTGTTGGTGACAGCAGGAGAGGCAGCAGCAGCAAACCCACGTAACAGCTCTCGTTTACGAGCTGTTATATCTTCCCGTTCGGCTGAAACTGTGACAATTTAAAGACTTCCTTTAACAGGAAGCCTGAGCAGTAAATATGGTTGATGCTGGGGTAAAGTCAGAGGTTTCTTGCCCTAATAAGATTTGTTCATGCGGATTTGTGGCTCTTACAATTCCTCCTCACAAGTTCTTCTCTCGTCCGTTTGATCACCTAACACAAGATTATGTTATGGCTCTGGATTAGTTTCCGAGGGAGCGGCCTGGCATCATAGGTGTGTCTCTCTGCACCCTAAGAGGCTTATGGGAGAAATATGTGCTGGCTAATAGCTTTATATTTTTCAGGCTTTTTTTTTTTTTTTGGAAGAGAGAATCAGATTTCTCTTCCCCCTCTCTCCCTAAAAAGTTTGTCACATAGACACTGATTTGTCATAGACACTGCAAATCCAGTTTTACTGTGTAATACGTCTGAACATGGCGGTAAAGCTTTGGCTTTAAGTCTGACTACACCACAGGAGAGGGGCTTTGCAACAACGCAGGCCTGTCAAATGGGTAGTTGGAGTATTCTCATGCAAGCGGAGCTGGGTAAGACGCTACAGTGTTGAGTTCACTCTCTGGTCGTGCAACTGCCAAGACACCTGAACATTACACCCATATGGTGGTTGATGGGTTGGAAACCATCAGGTTTATAGTACACTCAATGAGTGTAGTGATGGCTCAGCTGTAAATAGCATACTGCACAGGTGTGTTCACTTAATGTAACAAGCCGTTTCACAGCAACCACATCATCAAAAAACACAAAAAATTACTGCACTACCCTAAAAAACAATGCTATTTATGAAAAACACTTACCACATGATTTACCAGATATAATCATTTGCATTAATTATTTTGCCAAAATAATTCAGATTTCATACAGTTATACTTATGTTTCAGGTCAGATATTAAGCCAAGTACTAAGTCAAGCCAAAAGGGAGTACTAAAGTAGTAGATACAATATATAGTATGTGCTGAGAACGCACTTGACTTACTTTAGAGAATGCAACCATAGCTCTCACTCTAGCACCGGATGACTTGTAGCAATGGCCCAACTACCCCATATCCCTGCAGCACCTCAATAAGATACAGTACATGGCCAAAAGAAAGAGGACACCTGAATATCATAAATATATATGTGAGAGTCATTTTTAAACAATGGACATTTACCTGCTGCTGTAACAGCCTCCAGTCTTAACTTTGATACGGTCAGTAAGCACAGGTTTTAGTCTTGATCTCTGTACAGGCATGATGGTACCAAACCTAGCAACCTCACTGTGACAACAAAGCTCCAGGAAGCTGCACACACTGGTCTTGTTCACCAAGAAATAGTTCCAGCACATAATTACCCTTAAACCACAAATTGTCACTTTTACATTTCACAGTTTGTGTATGGATTATACAAGAGTTAGAACTTTTAATTCAATTTTATTTATATAGCACCAATTCATAACAGAAGTTCTCTCATTGCACTTTTCCTATAGAGCAGGTCTAGACCGAACTCTTTATAATATTATTTACAGAGACCCAACAAATCCCACCATGAGCACGCATCTGGCGACAGACAACACCATGTGCACAACAATAATCCAACACTGAACAAAGAAAAGACCCAGACTAAATACCCTAGGGGAGGTGAGACAACGAGACACAGGTGCAAACAATCAAGGGAGGACCAACAATCAAAACTGGAGGGAAAACACAGACAGGAAGTAAAAACACAACATACACAAGGGAAGAAGAATACCACCAAAATAAACCAGGAAGTGATAACACCTAAACTACCACACATAGATGTTTCCCACTGCTGCTTCCAGTATTTATGCTAAGCTAGGCTAACCCCCATCTGTGCCTAATGTACAGACATGAAAGCAAATAAGCATATTTCCCAAAATATTCAAATATTCCTTTAATAGAGTACTCCACCAATTTAGCATTGCACCCCTAAAACATTGTCGGACTCACGATGGACAGTTAAAAAAAACAAAGGCTCAAAACTGATGCAGCAGAACCAGAGATATCTTTTTTACTTTTTTATTTCACACATTCTTCTTCCTTGTCAAAACCTGGTGCCTACATATTACCCCCAATGCAACTCGACCACCGACTGTTTGGTCAGAGATTCAGGTGTGTTATGCTAATTGTGGCTAATATGTAGCCTCAAGCCTCTAGCCTTAAGCAGAGATGAGGAGCAGGCTACAGAGGTCTGGTAAGCTCACTTCTTTCTAACTCCACACCCTCATTTTCAAACCTGTAGTCTTCAGCCCCAACCGATGCTGACTCAAGTGACACCACTTGAGGACACAGCTCCCTCTGGAGACACGAAAGGCTTTATACAATTTTTTACACATATGGAGTAGTACTCCCCAACACCTGGAAACACACTGTGAAGTGTAAAAGAGAGTGTGTATAAGAACTTTTAATAAAGCAATGGAACACCACCGGGCAACTTACTGTGTTGGCAAATCAAAATAAGTGCACGCTCACATTGTAGGTGAATGTACTGTGTAGTTATACTGTTACCTCACTGTGTGTTAACTTGTAAAATCCTGTCTCATATTATTATAAACACTTCTGAAGTGTTTTGGCGTCTCTCCACTACCTGAAGCAACAAGACGCCACCGATGCAGCCCCCCCATGAAAAACACCCTCAGTCATAAAGTATTGCACAGGGGTGTCCATATAATTTTGGCCACAATGTGTATATAAATATTGTCGTCTCTCACCTACTGTATACTCTCCTACTCTCATTTTTTTTCCATCCCCCCTTCCTTCATCATTCCCCCCCCCCCCCAGCACCTCCCACCCTCACTTCAGTTTCTCCATTCCTTTTCTCTCCCGCCTCCCTCCATCTCTACAATCGGCTGGCCAGCCAGTGAGCCTGCCTCGTCAGCAGAATCAACAAAGATGGGGACGTTTTGCAGTAGGTCCCATGCATTGCTAATCAGCCTCTCATTCAGCATGGATGGGATTAGGCAGCAGGTACACGGAGCCTTGTATTGTAGCAGCATAAATCAAGGCCCCTGTCGAAAACGCCACAAATTACCGGCAAAGCGACCTGTCTGGTGAACCCGGAGAGCAGGGTTATACTGTAGTACCTCGACATCTTCTGAACACACAGTCATATTTGCTCAGGAAAAACACTGAAAGAGAATGCGGGCACATCGGCGCTTGGCACTTGCAATCGTTGTTTCGTCAGTAGAAGCTCATAACGGTGGACAGCTATGAGCCTATGAAATATATGATGCCCACTCTCTTTGTTCTTAAAGACATGTTGGGAGAATGCAGTTCTAAATAGGCACATATGCAGGGGTTGTGTCACAGCAGGTTTTTAACCAGCGAAGGATGCCAGTGGGCTTTTGTTCCCGTTGCTTTCTCCGTGTACACTCACCGTTGTGACATTTATCCAGCACAGAATAACCCTGCTGCCCTGACCGAGCACTACCACCACCTTCAGGTCACGCTTCCATCCTCATTCAAACTCAAATGTCAGCCATGCTCTCTCTTTCTGTCTGCCTTTCAGTCCGTCTGCCTTTGCCAGTCCTTGAGGACTGGGATATCTTTCCCACCATGACACTGATGCAATGAACTGTATTCCTCTAGTCGCTGACTTGAAAGGGCTCAGTTTTCCCAAACCCACCAAGAACCCCAAGAACTTTCACCCAACTCAATGCTCTATGTAACTTTTTAGCCTCTTTTAGCTTATTGGTTTGGTTTTATGGCCCAGTCTCAGCTGACATTCAGCTTGGGGGGGGGCACGAGAAACTCAAACAAAGGGGAGAGCCAAAATGGAGGACACGCTCTATTTGTCCTCAAGATGGCATGGAGCATAGCTAGTTATGCTACCATGCTATCTGAGTTGTTTGAGATGTGTGTGTAGGTGTGTATATGTACATGTAAAGGTGTGTGGGTTAGTGAAGAGGAGACATCTCAAATGCCGTGGCAAAGCACAACACCTGTCCCTTTATCACACAGTTACTGGACTTTGGTCTGATAAAGCTGAAACTAACACAGATAATGATCTGGCGTGGTACCAACACAAAAAGTAAAACGTGTCAAGCACGAAAACACACAGCAGAAACAGGACGTGGCGGTCCGTTACTTTTCAGAATAATGCAAAACACTATTCACAACAAATGAAGCTTAGATGAAATAACGCACAGTTATAAAATCTATCTCTGCACAGACACAAGCCTATTACTTGAAATTGCTCTTGATAGCGATTTAATGCGTCAGTCCATATGGATTATCCTGAGTTCTCTCGGGCTCGGATGCTGACGTGGCCAGGGACCATTCGTTAACAGTGACAACATTTAGTGGGGAGAGAGCGGGGCTCAGCGGTTCCTTCTGCAGGCAGAGACTGTTATGTGGAGTATAAAGATCGGGATCCAAAAAAGTGTTTCAGCAAACACAAATCACTCTGTTTCTCGTCCAGCAAGTTAAGACTTTCCTAGGGAAATAAAAGTTCGGCAATGAGCGAGCACCTCCTGTAGTAACCAGAGTTACAGTGGAAAGACGGGATTTGACTGGTGCGCTGTGAGTTTATAGGCATGATGACGTCATCAGGGCTTCCTGCGCTCCGGTAATGGCTCGTCCAGTAGGAATCCAGGTTTGGATTCAAGCTTAAATCTTGCCTCTTAGTCAAGGCTTTCCCGTTTCCAAGTAGGCCTCTGCCTTTGTTCTCCACACGTGGTGAGGCCCAACATGTTTTTATACTATTTTGATCATAGTGTGTAGTGAGAGAGAGTAAATTAATGAGTCAATCAATGTACTTGATTGCAGCCAAAAGTCTGTCAAAATGATCTTATAAGTTGCAATCCGTTGAACTGCAACACATAGAAAATTTGTAAATGGGATGGATGAGTCCAGCAGTATGTGTGGGATATCTAAGTATTGTTTTCTTCAGTTCATCAGTATCATAAATATTGTAGTTGACAATGATTAATGTGAAGAAGTGCTTTGTTGTTGGAGGAGAATTACATGACATGGGATGGCTGTGAAATGTGGATTTATGGTTTCTTTGTTTTATCCTGAAAATGTAATAATAATAGAACAAAAACGAATCACAGCCTGCATTTCTAATGTTTAGAAATCATCTCATATATGATCCAAATCCTAGTGTGGATATAGATAAGATAAAATCTGATTTCAGTAAACTCACATTTACACAGAGGAACATAGTGTAAGTGATGTGTGTCTCTAGAGGAGAAAGTGCAAGAAGTGATGCAAACAGTAAAACATTAGACTGAGAAGTTAGGTCTAATTATGGAACTGCACAAGATCAAATGTTTTATAGTAGAGAGCTGTGCCACACATACTGTAGTTTTTACTGTATAGTTTTTTATTTTTCTGAATAAACAAGTTATATAAATACTCCTTTCTTTTTAGTGTCCATAAATCAACAGCAATATTAGTGTGTCTGTACTGCCCCTGGTATAGAAGATGACATGTTCTGTCTGATACAGAACAAACCTAAAAGAACTGAAAGACAAGCAAAAACAGCCTCAGGTTCATGCTTTATTTGAGTTACTGACAGACTAACTCCAATATTCAATTAGACAATCAACCGAAAATTAATAGGCATTACTTAATTAAGTCATTTTTAAAGCAACAATGCTAAATATTCATTGCTTCCAGCTTGTCAATTGTGAATATTTGCTGGTTGTCTTTGTCTTCTGTGATAGCAAATGGAATATCTTTGGGGTTTGGGTTGATCGGACAAAACAAGACATTTAAATATGTCATTTCGGTGTCTGGGAAATTGTGGAAATTTGTCACAATTTTCTGACAATTTATAGACCAAACAATTAATCATATAATTGAGATTAGTCGATAATGTAAAAATCATTAGTTGCAGCCCTAATTTGAATAAATGCACACATCCTATCTCAAAGCCCAAAACATGGCACACACACACACACACACACGCGGCTCCAGTCTGTGTCACACACAGAACGTGTAAGACAGAGCTTTGTTGGGTGCCCGGCTTATGTGGACCACAGTTCACTGATCAAAGTGACCAACACTAAGTATCACTTTCAGTTCAGCTTTTCACAGTTTGTGTATTTCAGTGAGCAGGCACTATTCGCTCCCATGTCTTCCACTGTGAGGAGTGAAAAGCTCAGCAGTGGTCATTCTAAGGATGTCTTTCCTTTTCAAAGGAGCCTCTTGCTCCTGCTGACCAACAGGTCAATGATTTTCTAACACAGCCTCGTCGTCGTCGTGTTGAGGGAGCACGGATCCAAAAAGTAGGTCACTATTTCCTCGATGCTCCGTTCTGCACGTCGCTCCGACTCATATACATCATCCTCCCACGAAAGCCGCAGCCATCCCTGTGTACGACATGACTAAAGCATCTCAGATCAAGTGAAGGTTGACAAAAGGCAGGGAAAAAAGGAGGATGTTTCATTCCAACATATCAAGGGAGTTGCTTTGTTTACTTGTGTGGGTTTATTACTCCATGGTAGGTAAGGCATAGAAACAACACCAGGCCCAATAAAGCACACTGGAAAGTTGTGCTAGCAGCATCCTCCTCACTGTCTTTTGAAATGTGTAATTAATGCATACAGAGTTTGTGTATGTTTATTTATCTGTTTTTTCTGCATTGTGTATTAGTTTTTATTCCCCCTGAATTCTCTGGAGGTTTGAATAATTGAAGTGATTTGTATTCTCTTAAAGGCAGTAAAGGAAGGGCCCGGGGGGAATGGCTAAGATTGAAAATACACAAGGCCTAAAGTTTATCTCCATCCGCCTCCTTAAACATCCCTTTTACTATTTAAATATCTTTTATGAGTTTGTAATACAGAGGGAAATGGAGGGGAGAGAGTAAAGGATTGTAGATGACATGTTTTTCAAGAGCCCGTATGATAAAAAGGAATAATAAACATTTGTTTTAAAAATAAATATACAATTCTTCCTTGAACCCTAAATATAGACTCTGCTTTTTTTATGTAATAAGCTGTATATTGTCAACTGCCTGCAAGCCTTTCCAGTACAGAAGGTAAAATGTTGGCAGAGACAGTATTATTCAAATGTTGCATGGGGCCTCTGCAGCATTTTGAAAGGTTAAACAGCACTTTAAACGTAGGCTGTCCAAATGTTAAAAGCACAAAAATATTACTTGTTGTGTGCAACATGAAAAGCACAAAAACAACGCCCACACAAACAGGCTCTCAGGCGAGAGCTGGGAGTTAACACAGTGATGGTCACCATTATGTGTTACATTCTCTGACATAGGTAATCACAGAAGAAGACATGGTCATTTAGTGGAGAAGTATACCTCAGGTCTTTAGCAGCCCAGGACTGTATTGTAACAATGTTATGGTGTCAAAATGATAAAAAGCATAGTTTTTCTAATGTTTTTCTCTGAAAAGTATAGGGTCGCTAGAAACCTGAGATGTGTAAGAGTGTTTTCCTGTTTGGCCTCATAATGACACTGGTATCTCACTGTTACTATGAATAAATACAGACACAATAATGAAAAAGTGTGTTTATATTAGCTTACTGTCACAGTAACATAATGGTGCAGCACCTGGGTGTCAGGTTTAGTGCAGAGCAACATTTTCTTTGATATTGGAGGGTTTCGATGACAATAGCTCTGGAAATTAAATTGTACCTGAGGCTGCTGATGAGGAATTAATTTTTATGCCATTTATGAATTAGATCAAAAACAGAACTGGTACATTTTGCCCTGATCAATCAGTAGCAAGTGACATGGATGTTGCAGTGGCAGTCACTAAGAGCAGTTACCTGAAAGGTTTCCAATGCCAATTTAGGAATTGTCATTTCAACAACCTGTACAGTTGCATTGAGCTCATGTACACTTGTCAAAATGTTTATGTCCATTGTTTTGGCTCTGGCACTAGATTTTCTGGAGTTTAGAGATCTGTGTTAAGGGGTTACTGAGCAGCTACGGAGCACATAACCAAGCTTACTTGAGCCTCCTAAAAATATTTACTATACCTTGGTGCTGAAGAGGCTACAGAGATACAACATGGAGATCACAAGAACTATGATTGTTCCTGGCGTGTAATCACCCCCCACCCCACATCATCTGCGGTGATGCCATAAATACGATGCCAATGCCAAAAATACCATACAAATCAAGTTTACCTACTTATTCACTAAGAAGTAATAAAAAGGTTTGACCTGTGAACACATTAAATCAGTCTATTAGGGAGAAATTTTACTGTTGGCAAATATATGGACCAAACGTCACCGCAAGCAGTGTGATCGCCCCAGGAAGAGGGGGGAGAGAACCGGGATAAGAGCTAAGCTAACCCAGCTTGGACCTAAAGCTATTCCACTACCAAGCCAACTTCTGGCTAATGTCCAATCGCAGGAAAATATAATGGATGAAATAAGACTCAGGCAAAGTCAACAATGGGAAATCAGAGACTGTTGTGCCAACATTTTTACCAAGACCTGGCTCCACCTCAACATCCAGGACCAAGCTATTGCACTCAGCGGGCGGACCATGTTCAGCGCCGACGGAACACAAGACTCCGGTAAGAAGAGGGGAGACAGACTCTGTGTTTATCATCAATGATGCTTGGCGCTCAAACATAGTCAACGTTGATGGACAATGTTTTTCAGATGTCAAGTTTTTAATGTTAAGATGTCAACCATACCATCTGCCCAGAGAGTTTACCAGTGATTTTGTTGCTGCTGTTTACATTCCCCCAGACGCAAATTGAAAAAATGCATTATAGGAACTGTGTGAGGTCATCAGCAGTCACATGACAAAACAACCTGATGGTATTTTTATTGTAGCTGGTGATTTTAATCAAACAGACCTCAGAACTGTTTTACCTAAATTTTGCTAGCATGTCCACACCCCCACCAGGGGAAGCAATACCCTGGACCATGTTAACATGAACATTTCTGGCAGCTACAAAGCCCTCCCCCGCCCCCATGTTAGTCAACCAGACCATATTTCCCTGCTTCTCCTGCCAACTTAAAAAGGGTCAAACCATCAGTAAAAACAGTTAAAGCTCTACCGGACTGTTTTGAGTGCACAGACAGGCTCATGTTCAGAGATACTGCCACCCAGGATAACCACATCAATCTTGAGGAATATACATCAACAGTGACATCATAAATCAGTAGATGTGTTGATGTGGTGATCACAAAAACAATAAAATTATTCCCCAACCAGAAAGCCTGGATGAATGGAGAGGTGAGGGCCCTATCCAGAACTAAAAAAGCTGCCTTTTGATCAGGGGATAAGGAAGCTTACAGCACCACTAGAGCAAGACTGAAAGCTGGCATAAAGGGGGCAAAGCTGAGACATCAGGAGAGACTGGAGAGAGACCTCAACACCAACACCAACAAGACAGAATGTGAACTTTCAGCTCTCCTCACCATCTCAAATTAATCCCTGTAGTTGTCTACTGAGTTTGCTTGGATTAATAAAGACAGCATGTTACTTGTTTTATTCTCGTATCATCCATTTGATTATAGTATCATTTGTATTATCATTATTGTTGTGTTATTCTATCCTTATGTACTCAAGTTATCATGTCAAGCTTTTTTTGTCTTCCATATTCTCTTGGCTATAAAAAACAAAAAAAAATGAGTGTTTCTGCCTAAGATGAAGAAACCGGTTTCTACCAGTTTGCACCTCTCGATGATAGCAGTGTCTGGCTCAGCTAAATTACAAAAACCACAACATCCTATACAACGGTTGTGCAGGTCATAATGTATGTCCTTTTAAGCCAAGAGTTACAATTTTAGCTATTTTATGCACGTTGAATACTCATAGCCTCATACTTGTTTACTTTTATGCCATAGGTAATCATCCTTTTTATATTAATACTTCCTGCATACACTATACTCCTTATTTTTATTATGCTCTCAGTAAGCATTCCTTTTACAGTCATGCTTGTTATCTTCATTTATTACCATTTATCATTTATTATAATTGATTATCATTTACAGTTGGGCTTATTGTTATCATTGTACCCAGTAGTTTTATTATTTGTTTAGTAAGTCTTTTTGGAGCTTTGTGTGGTACTTTTCACAGAAAATACAAGAAAGGAGAGAGTGTGTAGGTGAGAGGAACTTTCAGGAAAGAGATCACATACGCAGGATGTCACAGTGTGTATAAGGCGAAGGAGATTTGAAACAATGTTCTTTTTTGGGGTGTCTCTCTTTAGTTGCTGCACGCCACTTTGTTCTTACCATTTAGGGCATTGGCCATACATTCTACTTTTAAATCTTTACTCCTTTGTTTCTTATCTTTTTTATCTTTATTTTTACTTCATTGCTTTTTATTGGACTTTGTATCAGTTATAGGATAATTTTGTTAACTTTTGGTAATAAAAGTGCATCGAGCCTTGCTGAAAGAAAAGACCAGGCTTGGTACTCCTCACTGCCTTCAGGTAAGCCCCCTATGCATGGTGGCTAGAGGTTAATCCCAATTAGGTGTAGTTTACTTACACTAGATGCTAGGGACCTTTAAGCATTCCTTTAGGGTCCGTTAGGAGCAAGGCTGAAGATTTCAGATTTGGGTGTCCCTGACAGCGAGGTCAATCTCTGGTGTATCTAGAAGGTACAAGAGGGAAATCTCAACCGTTCTGTTATGTGCCTGCGTCAATTTTTGGTAACAGGAGTAAAGGGAAGCCAATAGCAGGTCGAGCTCCTGCACTGCCTGCACATAGAAGGGATCCTTGCCTTTTGGATCAGCCCTGTTGCTTCGTCAAGGTCCGACTCTCCCGGCGTGGAAAGACGCCCTGAGACTTGCTGCCACTAGGTTTGAGTAACAGAAGTTAGAGGTGAGAAGGAAGGGTGTGTATTCGGCAAAGTGGCTTACCATCGGTATGAGCTACCAAATATAAGGAGGTGACCAGCTGCTGGACCCCGAACTTTCTCCCCCTACCAGGTGTGGGTGTGCTGGCAAAGCGGCTTGCCATCGGTCTGACCAACCAAATACACGGGGGTGATCAGCCGCCGGCCCCACGCCTGCATCCCCTTTCTCAGTCTCAGGGAAATCCGATCTAACATAAGAGTCTCAGCTAAGACAGTGTAAGGTTTCTCAGAAAAAGGGCAGCTTTACTCCTGGGTGACACCTCCGCATTCACGTCAACATCATTGCTACCCATCTACTGAGCATCAGTGATACCAGAGAGGTGAGGTGTCTGCACAGAGCCCAAAGGATACTAAAAGACAATACCCAGCCACAGCCTGTTCACCCTGCTGCCATCTGGCAAGCGATACAGAAGTATCCGCTGCTGTACCACCAGACTACAGAGCAGCTTCTTTCCTCAGGCTGTGAGACTCCTCAATCCACCTCATCCTCTGTACTTCACCATAAATAAATTACATGGAATTTTCTGTTACGCTGGTTTTGCACATTACCATACCATATGTATATAAGTAACTGTATATATTGTTATTATTTTTATTTTTATTTAATCTATTCTAATTTTAAATATTTGTATATATGTTCTGTGTGTGTAGTGTGAAAGGGGCTACAACTTTCATTTCAATGTGCAGCCCTGTGTTGTAGAATGACGAAATAAATGTACATTGTACCTTGTATTTTTTTCATGAGGACTCCCCCACGCTAAGCCCTGTCAAGGATACTGCATGTGGTTACTTCTCTGTTATTTATCAGGTTGTTAGTACTAATGATATTTTACTTTCTTGCTACACAAGCAGTAGATTCAGGTCGCCATAAGACGACTGCGTACACTTTAAATTGTGTGGAAAGCCTTAAATAACATACAGCTCAGGTGTGTTCACGTAATGTAACAAGTGTCTCCACAGCAACCACATCTCCAGGTGGGAGCAAACATGAAAATAAATAAATAAATAAAATGCTGGCGTATTATACTGACTGTATTTGTAGCCTACATGACAAAAAAATTTTAGTTAGCATAGTTAGCAAACATTTTCTATTTATTATGTAAAAACAATCCTATGCAATTCAGTGCTATTGATAAAAAATAAATACCTGCTGCTACACATGGCATACTGGCATACTTCTCAATGCAACATATACCAAACACAGGCTTTTCATTTTAGCTGTGTACTTAATCATCAGTGCTCTGCTGCCACACCCCTCACCTGAAAGTTATGCTAACACTTGCTGCTGATGCTGCTATTCAGGATTTCAAAAGTCCCACCTCCACCCTGGCATCCACCTGTAGGCTATGAGTCTATGTTCTCCTTTCAATAAAGTTATCATCACTCATCACTCCCGGCTGTGCTGAGCTTAGGGCTTCCTTGTGGGGAGTGACAAGGTCAGAACCTAGATGCCAAATATCAATGCTGTACATATTGTACATTCTAATAATAATCTATTCTACTTGGGTTGGCTGACCAAACTGGAACTAATGGGCCTAGCCCAAAAAAACAACTTCAGACTAAAAGTACATAAAAGTATGTACAAGAGTGTCCACATACTTTTGGCCATACTCTGTTTAAGTATATCATATAAAACTTGCATTTACAAAACATACAGTAGAACTATAGTTTTATCTTGACTGCACATTTTTCAACTTGCATGATTTCCGTGTAAGCTGTAAAATGTATAATAATGTAAAATACATTGTATGTTGAATTCAAAGAGAATGTGAAAAACTGCCAGTGCTTTGAGAACACAATTCAAACGCTACATGAATGCAAGGCAAACATGGAGAGGATGCCAGAGCATTGTGACAATAAAGCATCTCCCATTGATTTCAAAAGCAACGTTCCTTTCATGCCTGAGGAGCGGTGGCCCCCGTGCAGCTTGGCTCTAACCCTGCGCACTTGGCCCCGAGACACATCACAGAGCTGGCTGTCTTCATCTGCTCTTCTCTTCTGTGAAGCTGATGTAGCACATTTTGGTCAGAATAAAAGCCAGAACTACCGCCACCACTGGGACCACTAGGATGAGTTAGGCCGTTCCTTGTGTGCCCCCCATGGATAATCCTACCCACAATTCATAGCCTAATGGGATAGATGAAAATGTTACAGCACCATGATTTCTACAGTCTCTGGCAGCTGCTGCTTCCTTCTTTTTTTAGATCCTGTCTCTCCCGTGTCAACTGCCAAGGCCTCAATCAGGAACACAAAAGAGAGGGAAGGTGTGTGTGCATGTGTGTGTGAGAGAGCTTGGTTGTGGAATATTTAGCCAGTATGCGGTGGTAATGTGGTATCAGAGCAGAAATACCTTTTACCACAGTGATTTGGATTGGAAACATCAGTTTAGTGTTTGAGGCAATTAGTATGTGCACACACACACACGAACACACTTTCAGACAAATGGAGTGACATGCACACACACATGCTTGAATGATAGTTTTACCTGCAGTGCAGCTTTTACTTAGCAACATGGTTTCAGTCAACCTGATTTCTATTGATGAGCACTTTATCTCAGAGAGAAATAAACAGACACCACAGATGGTGGTGATGATGGTGTGTATTTCTGTGTGTATGTGAACACGCTCGTGAGCCCTGATCTACAGTGATACAGTGTTATTGCTGCTTTCATCCCAGACCTATCATAGTAAACAGGACAAATTAGACTCACATTTCAGCTGAGTTTGATTTGCTTCACAGTGTTGGGTTTTTCAATGCCACTGCTCCCAGCAGCAGGGGAGCGACAGGCACCTGGCGCTGCTTATGGAATCTCTAAATGTAATTACAGCTGTGTTAAGAACTTGAGCCCCACCAGTCGTTACAGAGAGGTGGTTCTATTGTGTTGAAACCCTGGGAGGTTCAGCAGCACCTGCAGCTCTTCTGAGGCCCTTCAGTTACGGTAAAATATAAAGGTGTGGGAATGTCAGTTTTGATTGTGTGTAGTCATGTGCCCTTTGAAAAAACACTCGTCAACACATTATAGTATCCCTGTCCATAATATAAATTTTGGCATGGAATACGTCTGGTTCCAGACCTCTGAATCTCTGCCCAATGTTGAAATCTATGTTTTTCCCCATGATTCAAATGGGTCCTGTTTTGTGCCCACTGATGGCTGTTTTCCTGGTTGGAGAATCAATTGATCAATCGGAGCTTTGTTGGCGGGACTGAGAATGGGGACTTTACTTTCCTGTGTCAAAGCCAGGATCCCTTCCAAATAAAAATTGCAACAAGTATGGATGATGATGATGATGCAGCTATAAAGGTAGCTGTAAATCAGCTTACAGAAATAACAACTCTTAAATTGGCATATTTCTTTGATCAACAGACAAACGTTAATTTAACTGCTCCTATCAACTGCTACCTCAGTGTTAACTGAAAAATGATGACAGGATGAATAAATCAGACACTACTTGGGGCATGTATCTTTCGCTTTCAGATGATTCAATATATATCTAGATACTTGTTCCATGATCCGATTCAATATATATCTAGATACTTGTTCCATGATCCGATACAAAATGATGTAATGATACAATACACTGAGATTCAAAGCCAATTCAATATGATTTGTTTCAGCTGTGATTTAATGCAATTTCAGGTTCAATAGGATTTTGATATTTATATTTGCTCAAGAATAAAAGTGTATTAGTTTTGAGTAACTTTATCTAAATCTAAAATATTTTTTAAGTATTGAAAATGACCACATAGTAAACAAGGACAACAGAAAACGTTTTAGCTAGTCCCCATGGTGGATGAATTTTGCACTGAAATGCTGCTGATCGAGTTTCTCAGTTCCAGGGTAAGTGTCATCCATTTAAATTTGGTATGTTCCTGAACACTATATAGGCACATTTCTTTGTAAATAAAACTGCTTATGGCTTCAATTACTTTCAACTAAGAGGGGATAGGAGCCAGGGTGATTTGGAAATAGCGATAGCTGTTAATGCTTTTTTCAGTAAGTGGATTGCCCTGAGAACTTAGCTAGCTAGCAGAGGAGAAGTGTGTTGCACACAGAGTCCTATTCTAGCTGAGCCGGATGAGAGCATGCACGTCTTTCGCTGGCTGAGCCGACTGACTTCTTGTTGGCTCCCTGCACACTTGAAGCGCTTTGAGTAGTCGGAAAGACTAGAAAGCCACTACACAAGTACAGTCCATTTACCATGAATGGGATACAATAATTGTACAATTTAATTGTAAAACTCTTCTTGACTTTCGAAATTATTGGACAGAATGGATCAAATTTGGGTTATTTGTGACACTCAGAAAAAATTATTCACTGTTTTACAACCACTTTTTTCCAATGATTGTGTATAAGAAAAACGCTTTGTGGGCGAGTGTGCAGAAGTTGCAATACCCAGTGCAGCCACAATGCTAAAAATCATCTCAGAGCCGCTCCTGGGGGCTTTGGTTGCACATACTCACACACACAGAGGGACAGGGACACCACACAGACATCAAGAGAGAGTTACTTGGAAAGTTGTATTTCTGAATCTTGTATTGTTTTTCTGATATGTATCAGTTAATCTTTACACCGCTAGTTACTACTGATTAGTCACGACAAAATAACCCCCCTTCAAAAATAGTGAAGTGAAAACAAAATTTTTATCAGGCTAGTATGGATACCCACTGTCCCCACAGCATGAATTTGCATGGTTTTGTTGACACCATGCAAAGAAAGTGGATATCAAGGTGCAAAAGCAGCATAAGAAAAGGAAATGGAATGTGGACTGATGTGCTGACGTGCTGCGGTAAGCGTATTGTGTCATTTCCGGTCACCGGTGTTTGTGTTTTACTAGTAGCGTATTTCTGCTGCTCTAGCACAGTAAATTTTGTTCAATTGTTCATTAGTGATTAACTATCTGCTATAAACTTACACTAGTTCTATTCAAGCATTCATAGTTCTCTCCTTCTTTTAACGACTTTCTCGCTAATCCCACAGTTTACATGCTATTCAGTTTTGCTAGCTACCATTCTTCAGCTTTGCAGCTAGTGATGGATTCTCTCTCTCCCTCTCACTCTCCTGCTTTCTCCTGCTTGGTGTGTCAAATGTTTAGCTATTCCTCTGCCTCCTTTAGTGATAATGGTACATGTAATAAATGTAGTTTATTTGTAGCATTGGAGGCGAGGCTTAGTGAATTGGAAACGCGGTTCCGCACCATGGGAACTCAATCATTAGCTGCTGTAGTTAGCCAGCCCCCAGTAGCCGGTGCGGACCGACCAGAGGTAGCTCCTGTTAGCCGTCTCCCGGCAGCTCCCGAGCAGCCGGGAAACTATGGACGCTTGGTGACTGTCCGAAGGAAGCATAGCTCTAAGCAGAAGCCCACGGTTCACCACCAACCTGTTCATGTTTCTAACAAGTCCTCCCCACTCAGCGACACAACAGCTGAGAAACTAACTCTGATTATTGGCAACTCAATTTTGAGAAACGTGAAGTTAGCGACACCCGCAACCATAGTCAAATGTATTCCTGGGGCCAGAGCGGGTGACGTTGAATCCTATTTAAAACTGCTGGCTAAGGATAAACGTAAATACAGTAAGACTGTTATTCACGTCGGCAGTAACGACTCCCGATTGTGCCACTAAAGGTCACTAAAGTTAATGTTGAGTCGGTGTGTACATATGCAAAGACAATGTCGGACTCTGGGTCTCTGGGCCCCTGCCAAACCTGACCAGTGATAACATGTTTAGCCGCATGTCTTCATTCCGCCGCTGGCTGTCGAGGTGGTGTCCAGCAAACGATGTGGGCTTTGTAGATAATTGGCAGACTTTTTGGGGAAGACCTGGTCTGATTAGGAGAGACGGCATTCATCCCACTTTGGATGGAGCAGCTCTCATATCCAGAGTTTATTAGTGGACCAAAACCATGACAACTCAGAGTTCAGACCAGGAGGCAGAGTTGCAGTCCTACATGCTTCTCTGCGCTTCCAGAGCAGTCCCCACCCAAAACTTCTTAGTGACGGTGTCTGCCCCCCGACCACTTAAATTAATAAAATCTAAAGTTAACAGAAGAGGAGTTATAATTAAAAACCTAAACAAAAAACAAAACAAAACACTGAAATAGCACAACAAAATAGGATAATTAAATGTGGACTCTTAAACATCAGATCTCTGTCATCTAAAGCTGTACTGGTGAACGAATTAATATCAGAGTATCATATTGACTTATTTTGTCTTACTGAAACCTGGCTGGGTCATGAAGAATATGTTAGCCTAAATGAATCCACTCCGCCCAGTCATATTAATACTCACATTCCTCGAGGCACCGGCCGAGTAGGGGGAGTTGCAGCCATTTTCGACTCAAGCCTATTTATCAACCCTAAACCTAAACTAAACTATAACTCATTCGAAAGCCTTGTTCTTATTCTTTCACACCCAAACTGGAAAACACGACAGCCAATTCTAATTGTTATAGTGTACCGCGCTCCTGGTCCTTATTCTGAATTTTTGTCTGAATTCTCAGAGTTTTTTATCAAGTTTAGTCCTTAAAACTGATAAAGTAATAATTGTAGGTGATTTCAATATTCATGTGGACGTTGAAAATGATAGCCTTAGTACTGCGTTTATCTCATTATTTGATTCAATTGGCTGTTTGTACATGAAGCCACTCACTGTTTTAACCACACCCTCGACCTTGTCCTGGTATATGGCATTGAAATTGAACATTTAATAGTCTTTCCACTTTGGAACTGCTATTGCTGGACTACACGCCATTAGGCAAAAATTCTTACTCTAGATGTCTATCTGATATTGCTGTGGCTAGATTCAGAGAAGCGATCCCATCTGCATTTAATTCAGTGCTATGTCTCAATATAACAGAGAACACCTATGCAAATTGCATCCCCTCCGAAATTGAGCATCTAGTTGATAGTGCTGCAGGGTCACTGCGAACGACACTCGATTCTATCGCTCCTCTAAAAAAGAAGATAATAAAACAAAGAAGGTTAGCTCCATGGTATAACACCCAAATCTGCAAATTTAAGCAAACATCACGAAAACTTGAAAGGAAATGGTGTTGCAACAACCTGGAAGAATCCCGTTTAGTCTGGCAAGATAGTCTTAAAACATATAGGAAGGCCCTCCATAATGCCAGAGCAGCTTACTACTTATAATAATAAAAATAAAAACAACCCCAGGTTTCTTTTCAGCACTGTAGCCAGGCCGACAGAGTATCATAGCTCTATTGAACCATGTATTCCTATAGCTCTCAGTAGCAATGACTTCATGAGCTTCTTTAATGATAAAATTTTAACTATTAGAGAAAAAATTCATCAAGTCCTGCCGGTGCCGCCTTATCTTCAAACACAGGAACCTTGGAAACAGCTGTAGAGCCTGATGTGTGTTTTGGCTGCTTTGCTCCTGTCAACCTTCATCATCTGACTTTGATGATTAATTCATCTAAGCCATCAACCTCTTAGACTCAGTCTCTTAGACCCCATTCCAACTAGGCTGCTTAAAGACGTTTTACCCTTAATTAGCACTTCTTTACTAGATATGATCAATCTGTCTTTATTAGCAGGCTATGTACCACAATCCTTAGTAGCTGTAATTAAACCACTTCTTAAAAAGCCCACTCTTGATCCAGGAGTTTTTGCCAACTATAGATCTATATCTAACCTTCCCTTTCTCTCTAAGATCCTTGAGAAAGCAGTCACCAATCAGTTGTGTGACTTTTAATTGCATCAGACAATGGATTTGTCTCTGTACTTGTCTTGTTAGATCTTAGTGCTGCGTTCAACCCCATTGACCATCACATCCTATTACAGAGACTGAAACATGTAATTAGCATTAAAGGAGCCACAATAAGCTGGTTTAAATCCTATCTATCAGATCGATTTCAGTTTGTACATGTTAATGGTAAGTCCTTCGTACACGCCAAAGTTAGTCACGGAGTTCCACAAGGTTCTGTGCTTGGACTGATTCTATTCACCTTATATATGCTTCCTCTAGGCAATATTATTAGGAAACACTCCATAACTTTCATTGCTATACAGATGATACCCAATTATATCTATCGATCAAGCCAGATGAAACTAACCAGTTAACTAAACTTCAAGCATGCCTTAAGGACATAAAGACCTGGATGACCTGCAACTTTCTGAAGTTAAACTCTGACACAACTGAAGTTATTTCACTTGGTCCCAAACACCTCCGAGACACATTATTTAAAGATATAGTTACTCTAGATGGCATTGCCCTGGCCTCCAGCAGCAACGTAAGGAACCTCAGAGTTATCTTTGATCAGGATTTATCCTTTAACTCCCACATGAAATAAACTTCAAGGACTGTCTTTTTTCATCTACATAATATTGCAAAAATCAGGCACATCCTGTCTCAAAATGATGCCAAAAAATTAGTGCATGCATTTGTTACTTCTAGGCTGGACTACTGCAATTCCTTATCATCAGGCTGCCCGAATAAGTACCTTAAGACTCTCCAGTTGATCCAAAATACTGCGGCACGTGTACTTACAAGAACTAGGAAAAGAGATCATATCTCACCAATATTAGCTTCTCTGCACTGGCTCCCTGTAAAATCCAGAATAGAATTTAAAATCCTTCTCCTCAACTACAAAGCTCTTAATGGTCTGGCACCATCGTATCTTAAAGATCTCATAATACCATATTATCCAACTAGAACACTGCGCTCCCAGGATGCAGGGTTACTTGTGGTTCCTAGAGTCTCCAAAAGTATGATGGGATCCAGAGCCTTCAGTTATCAAGCTACTCTCCTGTGGAATCAGGTCCCAGTTTGGGTTCGGGAGGCAGACACCATCTCCACATTTAAGAGTAGGCTTAAGACTTTCCTCTTTGATAAAGCTTATAGTTAGGACTGGCTTGGGTGAGTCCTGAACATCCCTTGGTTATGCTGCTATAGGCCTAGACTGCCGGGAGACTTCCCATGATGCGCCTCTTTCCTTCTCTCCCTCTCCATCTGTATGCATTTTTATCCCATTACTGCATGTTACTAACGCAACATCTTCTCTCTCCTGTAGTTTTGTGCTTTCTTGTTTCTCTCCTCTCTCCTTCTGTCGCTTTCAGCAAGTATTTCTGCTTCCGGAGCTGCAGAGACTGGATCTGTGGTTGTGGGCCACCTGCTGCCCCCATGTTCCTGCTTGACAACTGCTACTACAGTTGTTGATATTGGCTCTGTTACTGATGCTGACATTATTTTTCCTATAGCTGTCATTCCTATTATTACAAATTTATTAATAGTAACACTACAATTACTATTCTACTATTTAAAAAAAAATATATATATATGTGGTCTTTGCATTGTGCCTCTCACTCCCCCCACTCCCTCCCTCCTCCAAACCCCTCCCCTCTCTCTCTCTCTTTTTCTCTCTCTCAAAACCTCTCTCTCTCAAAACCTAACACAGCAGCGGCGGATGGCCGCCCACCATTGAGTCTGGTTCTGTCCAAGGTTTTTGCCTCTTAAAGGTCTTAAAGTTTTTCCTTGCCACTGTCACCAAATGCTTGCTCATGGTGGGATTTGTTGGGTCTCTGTAATTAATATTATAAAGAGTATGGTCTAGACCTGCTCTATAGGAAAAGTGCAATGAGATAACTTCTGTTATGAACTGGCGCTATATAAATAAAATTGAATTGAACTGAATTGAAATCTAATGATCAAAAGGTTGCATCATTAAATTTTTGGGAGCCTGCAATATTCAGTGTGCAGACTACCTCTCCTTTTCCTTTCATGACCCCCTGACCTTTCGTCTTTCAGCTCAAAGTTCCACTGATTCACGACAAACATTAAAATGTAACAGGCAGACAGCCATAAAATTTGCAGAGCCCATTTTCTGAGCAATTTAGCTGGTGCTTTTAGACGAAACAAAACAACAGTGCAGTATCTGCTGGAAAGAAATGAGGAACAAAAAATAATGAACATGAAACATTAATTTCCTGTCAAGTACTTCACAATTCACATATATTTGATCTGATCTGCACTGTGCATGTACTGTGCATGTACCACATGAAAAAGAGGCTCTGTCAGAGGCCAAGAAAGAGATGGAGTGAGAAATGAGGAATTAATTTCCAAGGCACCAAATCATTAGCAGCAGGCTGTTCTTTATTAATTAATAAACACAACAACGTGTAGCTGTTTGAATTCAATTACAAACTAGGTCAATAGCGCATCCCAAATAATTAGACCTGCACGTTAATAGATTATTTATTATTACAATGTAATTTAATTAAGCACACTTTGGCATGTCAGACAAAGGTTGATAGATCTGAAGAGGAAAATGTCTCAGCCTTGATTTACACTTGGAAGGTTAACAAAGCAAGTCAGGTAGGAGCTCAAGATAATGTATTAAATGTCAGATATGATTAAAAGTTATTAGGTTTTGTTTTTTGTGGATTTTTTTTTCTGGTATGATATTATAGATTTACACTTAGAATACCAGAAACTATAACAAAGGCATATTTGCTCTATTTATTTAATTTTAAATTAAAGAATCACATAGTTGTTGTTTTCATTATCAGATGGTATTATAGTTTCAGTTAACAGTTTTTCTGAAAAGGGGGACTATGCAAAACTGGAATGCATATTATGTAGAATCAGGGCCGGACTGGTATAATAAGTGAGGCCGGAATCTAACATCAGGCCAGCAGTCCAGTTCAGCATCATTCTGTAGGGTTTGGTTTCAGAAGTGGTGACACAATTAAGTTATCCTGAGTCAGAGGGTCCTTCAACTGACCAAAAAATGAATAATAAATACAAAATGTTTGCTTCTTTCTAGTGCCTTTTTGTTAAAAAGACTGATCACACAGTATATTTATATGTTATTTTTATGACATACAGTTTCCAGTATGTAAAGGTTCAGTTGTGGCTACAAGCGCCACCAGTCAGATAGTTCTGTTCAGGTTTAGGATAGGTTAGTTAAAGGATGAGGCTGGCTATATGCTATATTTTCCTTGTTCCCATGAAAAATTTCCTAATACAGCTGGACACTAGTTTTGAGCAAAGGTTACTCAAATGGTAGGAAATAGTGCATTTGTTGGGGACTACTTTCAAAGTAATTAATAATAATAATTAATAATAGTAAATTAATCTACTTTGGATACACACACAATACTTGTTAATAGATGTAATTTGTTTCTGGTTTTGGCCCTAATGGGGTTAGTTGAAAATAAAAAAATTATTGAACATCACCACTAACTATCACTATCACTGACTAATCCTTTAAGGAAGCGCTCCCTGACAGCCTTCACTCAGGGAAAAATGTTCCCTACTTCTGCAGCTATTGTTAAAAGTGGTTGAACTTGATTATATTATCTGGATTTTCTTTTCCTTTTCAGGCTTATGACAGCAGCAGGACACTGACCAGATTCACTGACTGTAAAAGTGGGAGGACACGTACCTCTTGTTCTTAGTATCAATGACACCCTATAGCTCCAGCTCAAAAGTCTCAGTTGAATAAAAATAAAATAAGTTGACAGATAGAGATAGAAAACAGTGAGTGTGACAATGAAAGTGAGACAAAGGAAACAAAATTGGCCTTTCTTTGAACAACAACAAGAAGGAATAATCAACCACACTCACATCAGGCTGGTTATTATGACTAGCTGTGACCTCTGAATGACCTCAGCTCAGGGTTGACTGTGCATGTGTATGTATACGTGTGCACGTTTCAGTATGTGTTTATGGGGGTTTTGTTAGCTCAGTAAGAATGCCAACTAAATAAGGCAAATAAAACTGCATGGCAAGTGCACATTTACCTGCTCTGCTTTGATAAATGCCACGGCTAGCTGCGGAAAATTGGCTGCAAAGGACAGGGTGACTAATTCCCTTGCAAAATGTTGTAAGGGCTTTTGTACGTCTGTCCATGTATGTTTATGCTTGTGCGTGTGTGCATGAAGGACTTACAGGTTGTTTGAATGAAAATGAGAACTGTTCAATAATACATAAGGCTGTCTGCAGAACACTATTACCAAAGAATATGTTTTATGAAAGCCCCCGTAAATGGTGGCACTGGATATTTCCACGCTGCCATTTATTTTCCAGATTTGACAAATTGCAGACAGGAGTCGATATTGCATTGGGTTTCACACTTGGCTGCTTAATGTATTCCCCCAATTCTGAAAACATTGAAAAGGGGCTAAGAGAAAATATTAAGCACATTTTTTTCATTATATTACATTATTCTGCATCAGGATATGGATATGAAACTGCTAGTTAGCCTTCTCTAGCCTGGGTTGTACATCTGATGCATTCCTGTCCTGTTAATCCACATACCTTTATCTGTTGAATTAAAACACCTTGTTTGTCTTTTTGTCTTTGAACTCCCTCTACATTAGCACTGCCACTGTGAGTTCTGTTCAGCACATTCATAATAATCACATCTAGTTGTACTACAATATATTTTCTGTACAGAGCAGTATGTGTTGCATAACTGTGCTGTTTCCCTGGTTAATTTCAACATCAATGCAGCATAACCAACTGAGCAAAGTGGGCGAACGACCCAGGGCCTCAGATCCTCAGGGGCCTGAAGGTTCCAGATCCACCGTAATAAGTTTGTGGTAATTTGATAAATTGTAAATTTGTTTGATACTACTGTATGCGTCACTAAAATACAATATATAAATGATAAGGGCCTCAAGGCCTGCGTTGTAACCTTATCTTGAAGTTAAAATCTAGTTTTAAGGCCTTTACGATTCCAGTTTATCAGTTTGGCACCTGATTTTGATTTAGTTTTAGTCTCAGTCTTTTGACAAAGTTTAGTTTTAGTTGCATTTTAGTCATTCGATTATAGATATTTTTAGAGATTTGAGTCTAGTTTTCGATACTGTTCTTGTCTATCGCGAGGCTAGCTGAAAAGATGTTTTTCCTGTAAGTAGCAGCCCTATACTTGGTTAATCTGACCCTGTGTCATTCACATCACAGGCAGTTTTGGTGGATTTAATTTTGTATTTCATTGTTCTCTCCTGTCTTCTTTCTTGCTGTGCTATAAAGTAATGTGGATCAATTTTGTAGGGTTTATAGGTTTATAGTGTTTTTTAAATAAAGTTGAGTTGAGATTGTATTTTAGAAAGTGCTCCCTTGTTGACTGGCCCATCTCTTCAACACTTTGGTCTGCCTCCTGGTTGGAAATCCATGGAATCTACTGTGGATATTCATAATCCCCAGAGGATGAATCCTAATATTTCTGGTGAACCCCCCCATCTTCAATGCAAAGCCAAATTGTTCTGAAGTTTTACTGACATATGTCTGACAAAAAGGCAAAAAATATTATTATAGACATTAGCAATATGCTATTCTTAGAGAGAATTTGGCTAATTTGTTTTCCATTACCTATTTTCAAATGCATTACACTGATAGCCTACTTTTCAAAAGGAACTACATTATCCGTGGGTTACATTCAAGTGTAAATGTAGTTTTTGATCTATTCCTCCATTTAGAGTTCAATTAAAAGTCCAGTTAACTATAACTGTTCAATGCTTTCCTGCTACAGAGTGACTGACTCTAAGCCGTTTAAAGGTCCAGTGTGTAACATTTAAGAAGAGCTATTGGCAGAAATGGAATATAATATTTATAAATACGTTTTAATTAGTGTTTAATTGCCTGAAAATAAGAATCTGTGTGTTTTCATGACCTTAGAATAAACTGTTTTTATCTACATAGGGATTGGGTCCCCTTCCACGGAGGTCGCCATTTTGCACTGCCATGTTTCTACAGTAGCCCAGAACAGAAAAACCAAACACTGGCTCTAGATAGGGCCGTTCGCAAGTTTTGTGGACACTGTAGTTTCTCCTACACGCTTGGAAGGGGAGGGTGATGTGATGGTTGCAATCTGCAATTTCACCGCTCGATGCCACTAAATCCTAAATCCTCCTTTAAGGAAAGTAATGAAATTTAAGATGTGCTTGTGCTTGTAGTAACTTAGCCTTGAGTGTTAAATGTCTTTGGCTGAAGGAAGTTGCAGGGACTCAAGGCTGCAGGTACCAGTGAGTTTATCCTTGAGCAATTGTCTGGTCTGAGAGAATATTTATCATTGTCGACTTCTTCTCCCTTTTCTCTTCTTTTGGCTTAAGGGAAGTATATACTGTTGTCTGTGGTTTGGTCTCCGTCCATTTCTTTATTTGTTTGTACATTCATTGTACATTGTACATGACGACACATTGTGCAAATTTTAAATTTTCAGGTTTGGTGCAGACATTTCAAAGGGTCAAAAAAATCTCCCTTAACTGTGGTGGTATCTCTTCAGGCAGATTTTTAAATGTATTTGTCCAGGTTTTGAGATACTTGTTTCTGAGATTTCTGTCTCCACCCAAATATCACAGCATCACAGATCATAGAAATGAAAAATGATGTTCAAAAAATATAACAGCAACATTTTCTTCTAGAAACAATGTCGTTGTTGCTGCCTAAGTTTCCTCAGGCACCATCGTCTTCTCTAAATGTTAACACATTTCACCCATCCTAAATGACAGCAAATCTAATCTAAAACTGTTACTGGCTAGCGTTAAATATATATTATGTTATAATGTATAGAATAATGCAGTTGAGTGACGTCGTTTCCGACATACTGTACCCTGCTCATCCTTAAATACCAGTCACTTTCTGAAATCTACAACATAACCCAATGTATTTTTCTATTTCATTAAATAATAAAAAATTCATCTAAAACAACATGTAACTGGCTAAGATAACCATGTATATTAGATTGTACTCTGCATGGAATAATGGAATTATATATGACTTATCTTTTTTTTTGATATTGGCATTATATATCGGCCGTCGACTGCCCTGCTCTCTAAATATTGACATCGGCATTGAAAAACCCATATCGGTTGACCACTAGTGCTTGTATTTGTTGCTCCATACTGTGGAGTACAATGTGATCAGAACTATATAAATTATAGCCAAAACTACAATCAAAGTTGTATTAAAAAGGAATGTTCCTTTAAATCTGGATTAAAAGTGGTCCTAATCAGCATTGAGCAAGTGTTCTATTGACAAGAAGGTGACTTCAGTGTCAGAACTTTTTCCTCTCTCCACTCCTTGGCTTCTGTTATAAGAAGGCAGACTGTTTGGTTTGGTACACATGCCATCTGCAGTTCACTGATGTCACCTAACAAGATTTCAGGGTATTGACGCTCACTTTTTTCAAACAGTTATCGCTTGGTGTCATTTGGAGCCGCTTGCAAGTGAAGTAGCCAAGTCCAGCGTTCATCAGATGACTTCAAATACTTTGTGTTCACTTCTTCTGGTTTTATTCTGGCTCTCTTTCCTTCTCTTTTTCTGTTGGCATGAGTTTCAGCCACGACACCGCAGGAAGCCTTCAGCTGTTGGTGTTCGGCAGTGTGTAGGGCAGCGGTCGAGCAGCTATGTTGGTCACACATGCCTGTGTCCGCTTGATGGAGTTTTATTGCCTTGAAAATGCCAAGAAACGTGTAGCAGCTAACCTTTTCGGTAAATGCGTGTGTGTGTGTGTGTGTGTGTGTGTGTGTGCGCCTGCATTTCCCAGCAGCTTCCCGCAAAACAACAAGCTTTTTTTACATCTTCCCTCAGGGAATTCAAGTCACACAGAGAGTAACAAAGGCTGCTTTAGTTTCAGATGGTGAACTCTGGTCCCGCATCCGGGTCTACAAGAACATATCTTTTGCGTATCATTAGCATTATATTCTCTAACAGTTATTTATATATATATATTAAATATTATTTATTTATATTTTTTTATTATTTATTTTATTTTATTATTTATTTTATTAATTTTATTAATTTATTTTATTAATTTTTTATTATTATTTTATATTATTTTTTTTTTTTCATCTTGCACATCTTAATTTTCTTGTGACATTTTTAATCTGCAGCCAAATACACACTCTTCTATCTTTGAATGATTTTTTATCCATTTTGACTTTAAAAGCGACAATAGAGGCTCCCAAGGCTGTTTGTGTCATGGTTTTGGGTTTGTGTTCAGTCATTTCCTGTTTTATTTTAAAATAGTCTCCTTCCTTCATGTGTCTCTTTGTGAATGGCTCTCCTCTCTGTATTTTTCTTGAGAAATGTACATGTGATTGTGTTGTCCTTGAGTATGTTATATGTGGGGGCGAAATGGAGGGTGATTGCACACCAACACCATTAACCCACCTCTCAAAGTGTGTAATTAAAACACTGATTTCCAAGGGTGGTCATGCAGTCTTAATGGCGTTATGTCAGTATGCTCTCTTGTACTGAACTTTTTCACTCTGTTATGTGGGGATAACTGTTTTGTCATCTGCCCCATCATAGTATTTTAATGCTAACACAGAGTAGCCATTAACCAAACAAAATAAATGAACCTCTATACTAGAAAAAGCTTTGACTTGCCGGTTCTGTGGAGCATTGAGAATGGATATCCAACAAAATAGGCTACATCTGTTGACTGGACTACCAAAAACAAAAAAACCTAGCCCTTATATGTGCATACACTTTCCAGATTTATGTTGTAAGTAGTGTTGAATATTAAACATTAATACTTTTTGGTAATAAAAACTGGCATCAAGTGTCAAGAATCATAATCTTGTGGTTTTATTCTTTGATAGTTTGTGATTTTAAATAAAGTGGTGGGGGGTTTTGTCTTTATGAGACTAAGAGTAGCCACTAGGCTTCCAGGGCACCTAGACAGCATTTTTTATTATCTTTCACATCTGCATGCATTTAGACATTAAACACTTGAGAACTGTGGTTATTTGTGTTGAATTTTTTTCTTAAACAATGGCCTTTCTTAAACCTGTAATATTTTTTTGTTTTCTTTCCTCTGTTTAAGGGCAGCAGAAACAAATAGTCAACACAACATTGACATTACATTCTACGTTGATATGATGGACTTAAACAGTTGCTTATTTAAAAATCCAGCTGTCACAGAGCAACATTATCAATCATTTGGAGTCATGTTTGTGTGCTATAAGTCCAATATTGACTCATTTTAATCTCCATCAACGGCTCCGTAGAGTGGCGTGAGTTGGCGCCGAGTGGCATGGGGGTTTTCACAGGTGGAGCTGGGAGACCGCTGGTTAGCTGGCAGAGCAGGGAGTCCACTGGCTAGCTGGCAGAGCCGGGAGACCGCTGGTTTGCTGGCAGAGCAGGAACAGGACGGGCGAACAGGTTGGCAGAGATCCGTGAGGTGACATGGCTGTGATCACCAGCGAGAGGGATGTCTGCGGCAGAAGCAAACCAGAGTTTACAAAAAACAGAAGATTACTAGACAGAGCTACAACTGTACTTAGCTGTGTGGCACAAGGGGCCGTTATGTATGCTCATACAGGTATACAGAGACGATCTGGCACTGGAGATGAGGAGGAGCCCGGTCTTTATGCTGTGGAGACTGATGATGATTGATGACAGGTGCACAGGTGATCAGCAGCAGGTGGAAGCCCGGGGAGCCGGAGCACACAGAGGTGAGCATTTGTGAGCAGCAATATGGTTTCATGCCTAGAAAGAGTACAACAGATGCAGTATTTGCTTTGAGGATGCTGATGGAGAAGTACAGAGAAGGTCATAGGGAGTTGCACTGTGTCTTCGTAGATTTAGAGAAAGCATATGACAGGGTGCCGAGAGAGGAGCTGTTGTATTGTATGAGGAAGTCTGGAGTGGCAGAGAAGTATGTTAGAGTGGTGCAGGACATGTATGAGAGCTGTAAGACCGTGGTGAGGTGTGCTGTAGGTGTGACAGAGGAGTTCACGGTGGAGGTGGGTCTGCATCAAGGATCTACTCTGAGCCCCTTCTTGTTTGCTCTGGTGATGGACAGGCTGACAGATGAGGTTAGACAGGAATCTCCATGGACTATGATGTTTGCGGATGACATTGTGATTTGTAGTGAGAGCAGGGAGCAGGTGGAGGAAAATCTAGAGAGATGGAGGTCTGCTCTGGAAAACAGAGGAATGAAGCTTAGCCACAGTAAGACAGAATACATGTGTGTCAATGAGAGGGACCCAGGTGGAACGGTGAGGTTACAGGGAGCAGAGGTGAAGAAGGTTCAGGACTTTATGGATGTAGTCAGAGAGGACATGAAGTTAATTGGCGTGAGTGAAGAGGATGCAGAGGACAGGGTTAGATGGAGGCACATGATTCGCTGTGACGACCCCTGAAAGGGAACAGCCGAAAGGAAAATAAGAAAGTAGGAGTGATCAGGTTTAGCCACAAAGCTAAAAAAAAAACCTGACTAAGCTAATGTTAGACGTCAAGGCAGACCAGTATCCAGCAACCAACTTAAGACTACTAAAATTATCAATCCAAATGTCCAATGGTTAAGATATTTTACCCTATTAAAACATACAGGTAAAACAACAAGCATCTAAAAGTGTAATGTAAAAATGTGGCTTAAAAACTGGATAAAATGACAATTTAAGACAGAGCTATTGACAGACAAACACAACGCCAACACATACCGATGCATGTGCAAAAGTAATGATTGATATGATTAGTGTATAAGTTAATTGTATTAGCAATTATTTCATTCAGCATTTGTCTGTAAATTATTATTTGGAGACCTTAGTAATTAGCTATTTCATCGCTAATTCTTGTAAGCTGTTAGCAACATTAGCCATGCTAAGCCACAGTCTATGTTAAGCATTCATTACATGTAGCTCTCGGCTAGGCATTTCTGTATTATCTGTATAGCCATCGTAAACATTCTTTGTTAAGTGTTTTCACTCCATTTTCACTACTGGCATGCTATTTTGAGTCTAGCATTAAACTTGGAGATAGGACGCTACATCCTGACTCTCATGTCATTTCTGAAGGGAGTTTGGCTGGCTGCTGAATTCAGGTTACAAAACCTAAAGCAGAGCAGTACAACTGCCACCATCACCACCACTGCCACCATCATCATCATTATCATCATTATGTAGCATTAATACCACTTAATAAAGGCAGCCCCAAATATATTTAGCATAGGCTAGCAAAAATTGGTACAAAAATGAAGAGGGATGACACTCAACTTTGGCTATCAGAAGTGACAGAATTTAACTTGTACTAAATTCAGCTCGGGACACCACCCTTAGAAAAGGGAAAATGATAGCCAATTAATTAATTCAGTCTCAATTCTGGGGGTTACTACAAAGTTCTTGACTAATCAGTGACCGTAATGTTTCATACACACAAACGTGATCAAGTTCTTTATAAATAATAAGTTTATTGAACTACTAACTACACAGACAACTAACAACTAATAAACATACAAATGAATGAATAGAATGATGAGTGAATGCAATGAACGCAACACACAATTAATGAAGCAATGAATATCACAACAGACAATTAATGCATGAAATGAGGACCTCCATATAACAAATAAAACAAATGAATGATACCTTGGCAAGATGGCTTAATATGTGTAAACAAAGAAGACCACAACATGGATGGAAACTCAATGCACCGTTCAGCAAATGAGATTGTTGGGAAGTTAAAGGGAAATATCTGAAACCATTCAACTCATTTCTATATTTATGTGGGACTTTACTTCCAACCTAACATTCCCTAATTGCCCTAACACTGTAGCATCAACCGCAAAGCACAGGAAAAAGTTAAGTTTCATCTGGTGGTTCAGATGGCCAAGGGAAAGTTGCGCCGGAGGGAGGAGGAGAAGCGGAGGGTCAGTGCATGGGGCAGCTCAGTGTGGCCGTTATCTCTTTCATCATCAGTATCATCTTTATCATTATTACCAAAACCATCATCAGAATCATCATGACTTTTATTAAGGATTTTAAGCTCTTTAGC
>JAQHUH010011863.1:722298-735806 GCA_029910985.1 Siniperca undulata
ATACTGCACACTTATTTTAATTTTATACTTATACCCACTTGGTACTTAATTTATTTTCTGACCTGTATTATAGTGTATTATATTTTTGATAGTACTTCTATTAAAGAGTTTCCCCTCGGGGATCAATAAAGTATTTCTGATTCTGATTCTGTCCTGGTGATCACAGTCAACTGGCTGAATTGTGCCTCCAGATTATGACTGCTTTAGCTGCCCTAGGGTTTGTGGTCGAGGTGGGGGCCTTGTTACTGTCTATAGGAAGCATTTAAAGTGTAACCTCATAGCTTGCAATGATTTTTCTTCCTTTGAAGTGGACCTCCCTGAGTTTTTATCCAGTCTTGTTTTAATTTATGATAGAATTGTTCTTTGGGTGATTTTAATATTATATATGTTTATGACTCTTTTAATGACCTTGCTGCTGATTTTTTAAATATCACTTACTCTTTTAACTTTCAACAACATGTGTCTGGCTAAACTCATTCCCGTGGCCACTCCTTAGACCTAGTCTTTACTTTGGGCCTGAAAACTCCATCTGTTAAAATCAGGGACATGTTTGTATCCGATCACCTATGCATTGTTTTTAACTGTGAATTACAGGCTGCTAGTACTGTCTTATCCCGCTCTAAGTACACACACATCCTTAATGAGCATAGTGCCTCAAAATTCTGTACACTGTTCAATTCTCGTGGCAATGTGTTTCCTGATTCCTCCAACACCAATAATTTGGTTGATTCTTTTAACTACCTTAGATCTCATAGCTCCTCTGAAAAATAGACCAAACCCAAAAACTAGAAAACAGCCATGGTTAAATAACAGTATTCGAAGCTGTAAAAGGAAATGCAGAAGAGCAGAACGCACATGGAAGAAATCGTATCTCCAGGTCCACTTTCAGAATCAGAATCAGAAATACTTTATTGATCCCCGAAGGGAAACTCTTTGTTACAGTAGCTCGCCTTTATGTCAGTGCACACAGGAGAAAGTACTAGAGACGGAGCTACGGCAGGTGGGCTGGCGCATGTGCACACAATTTTTGTGGCCATGAAAGAGTTATTACTCCTTTATAATAGGATGATGAAGAATACGAGAACATGTCATTTTTCTGCACTTATTTCTGCCCATCAGCACACCCCAGATTTCAATTTAAGACCGTGGATCAGTTAGTTAACCCAGCCTCTCCTTGTGCCCCTGCTGATTGTGAAAAGTTTCTTTTGCACTTTGCTGATAAGGTGGAGTTAATAAGATCTGATATCACCCCCAATCCTGCCTTTTTAGATGTGGATCACCCGCTCAGGATTCTTTGAGCAATTTTTCTGCTGTTACTCTGCCTGAACTCGCAGACATCATATCTCTTATGAGAGTATCCTCCAGCTCTCTGGACAAAATCCCAACTAGGTTTTTATTGGAAGTTATGGATTGTATTGCGCCCCTTTTGCTAATTATTTTTAACAGCTCGCTGTCTACTGGCTGCATCCCAGATTACTTTAAAACAGCTTGCATCCAGCCAGTCCTAAAAAACCTGGGCTTGATCCCACCCTCCTGGATAACTGCCACCCAATCTCCAAACTGCCTTTTATTTTGAAGATTCTCAAAAAAGTTCCAATCTGGCTTTTGTCAATACCACAGCATTGAGACAGCCCTTCTCAAAGTCATTAATGACTTTTTAATGAATGCCAACGCAGGCATGTGTTCAATTCTTGTGCTGCTGGATTTAAGTGCTGCCTTTGACACAATTGATCATGGACTTATAGATAGACTGAGGAACTGGGTGGGCATATCTGGCACTGCACTAGATTGGTTCTCACCTTATCTGTCCAATAGGAAATTCTGTGTCAGCATTAATAACTTCATGTCATCCTTTTCACATATCAAGTATGGTGTGCCTCAAGGTTCAATTCTGGGACCAATACTGTTCTCCTTATACATGCTTTCTTTGGGTGATGTTATCTGCAGACATGGTATTTCTTTTCATTGTTATGCGGATGACACAAAGTTGTACCTCCCTGTCAAGCCCACTGACCTTAGTATGCTAACTTCTCTGCAGGAATGCCTGTCTGACATAAAAAATTGGATGTCGATAAATTTTCTTCAGCTCAACTCAAATAAAACTGAAATCCTTGTTATTGGGCCCCAAAACATCACTAAACAAATACTGCCATCTACTGGTAACCTGTCACAACAACATATCAAGCCTGTTGCAAGAAATCTTGGTGTCCTGTTTGATAACAATTTATGTTTTGAGCAACATATCACTAAGCTTGTCCAATCATGTTTTTATCACCTCAGAAACATTGCAAAAATCCGATCTATTTAAAATCTTAGTGATGCAGAAACTGTTGTACATGCTTTTATCTCCTCACGCCTTGATTATTGTAACAACCTGTTCACTTGTGTTAATCCAAAAACTTTGACACGACTGCAGACTGTACAGAACTCAGCTGCTATGCTGTTAACCAGGACCAAGAAGTATGATCACATCACACCTGTTTTAGCCTCTCTACATTGTCTCCCTGTTTGTTTTAGGATTGATTATAAGATCTTGTTGATTACTTTTAAGGCTCTTCATGGCCTGGCTCCAGACTATATTTTAGACCTTGTAATCCCTTATGAACCTTCACGTAGTTTGAGATCTTCGCGCAAGGGTCTTCTGTCTATTCCTGAGTCCAAGATGAAAACTAAGGGAGACAGAGCTTTTGCTATCAGGGCCCCAAGGCTCTGGAACAACCTGCCTGAAGAAATTAGGTTGTCTGAGTCAGTGTCTTCGTTTAAGTCTCTTCTCAAAACACATTTTTATCGGAAAGTATATCCTGATTTTACCTGAACTGGCTGTTTATTTTATTGCTTTTTTGGATTTTATTTCTTTATATTTCAATATTAATCATTCACTGTGATATTTCTCTTGTTGTGAAGCACTTTGTACTTTGTTTTGATAAGTGCTCTATAAATAAAGTTGTAATATTTATTATTTCCTACAATTACTATTAGTCTTATTTCTCATCATTAGTATTCATATCATTATTCCTATTATTATGTTATTAATATTAATAAATTAATAATAATATTACCACTACTATTACATTATTATTATTATTTAAAAATTATATGTGGAATTAGCATTGTGCTACTGTAGGCTCTTATACCTCCTGCATTCTCTCTCTCTCTCTCTCTCTCTCTCTCTCTCTCTCTCAACCCAATCAGCAGAGGCAGATGGCCCACCCTTAGTCTGGTTCTGCTTGAGGTTTCTGCCTCTTAAAAGGAAGTTTTTCCTTGCCATTGTCGCCAAAGTGCTTGCTTTTTCTTGGTGAGAATTGTTGGGTCTCTGTATATATTATAAAGAGTGTGGTCTAGACCTGCTCTATAGGAAAAGTGCAATGAGAAAACTTCTGTTATGAATTGGTGCTATATAAATAAATGAATAAGCTGAATAAACCTCACAGCACAGGAGTGTATCAACTGGAGCTTTTCTCTGTATATAATCTAATGTTTTATGAAGCTCCCATCCATTAAAGTAACCCAGGCTGCTATCAATCTTTATCAACATGCAGTCTCAGATTCTTAAAGTGACGCTCAATATATTTCTAGCAGGACTATACAGGTTCCTACCTCAACACTCACAAAATGTCCCTTGTGCACAATTTATGAGGGAATTCCATAATAGTGGAAGGTATTTTATATCTTTTTACACTACAGAACAGACAGATGCACATATTTCCCCGAGCCCAGGATCTGTGTGTCACCTGTCGACATAAATATGCAAATCAGCTAATGAGAATGTTGTAAATTAACATGGCAAGATGTGGAGCAAGCCCAATGGAAATGAGCAAGGGAGGAAGACAGATTTTAGTTGTCATCCATAACCCCTTGTCCCGTCATGGAAAACAAGGCTGTAACTGGAATTACACACATACACAAAAACACACTTACATAAGGTTATGGGGTTTAACACATGCAGCAAACATACAAATATGTGCATTTGTGAGTAAATAAATAAATGGCTACAGATATGAGAATCACACACTTGGTGTGTGTTATTTTCTCAGTTTTAACAAAAAACTGTTCACACATCGCTACAGTACTTTTAGAAATTGACATTGTCTGAGAATTTGAATGTTCAATATTGTTCAACCCTTTGAACCCTGTTTTTTTGCGGTTTTCACTCTCTTTATAGGCTCATGGTGTGTGAATCAATTACATAGTCACATTTAATCTACTCTACTTTTTTTGCCACAGGTTTTCAACACATAAAGGTCTGGTCCCACGAACCAATGCAAGGATGATAAATTGTTTAAATTTTCGAAGTAGTCTGGTTTGCGTTCACAAAGGCAAAACTGAAACGGTCCATAAATTGTAAACAAAAGCCATGTGTTGGAAATGTTGTTCGATTATTGGTGATACAGTCTGCGGGTAACTAAAAAGACATTAAACCCCTCCAAATTTCTACCTGGATATCATACAGCACCGTCAAGTTCTGTTCATGTTGGTGTTGATCTGGAGCGCATATGAGCAGACTTTAGAGGGCCACGCATATGAACGTCTCATAAGACAGCTGGTATTAAATTATTTAATGCAAGCATTTCAAGGAAGACAGCCATCAGACAGACTTATCACAGAAGACGGCTGATTCTGATGAGATCCTACCATGACTTGTTTGCATTTGCCATGCAAAGAGGACCAGTGAGGTAAGTGTGCCGCAATTGCAAACGTACAAAAATCACAATGTTTTGTCATTTTGGTTCACCAGTCACCAAAACAGGAAGAGAAAACATATTTTACCCAATAAAATGACACATACATTGGTAAGGTTCCTGTGATTGGTTTGAATGATGTTCACACCAGAAATTAAGTTTAATCGACAGCGGTCTGAGACCACCCCTTTGAGGCAGACAAGAAAGTGGTTGTTTGGTCCGTACCAGAGTTTGAGTTCAGTGCTCACACTGACACAAACGAACCACACCAAGGGGGTAAATGCTCCAGGGTTTGGTTCAACCGGACTATACAGGACTGGTTTGAACCGGCCCGAAGTGTCAGTGTTCCAGGGACATTCTGATCTTAACAAAACAATCTCCCCTGCCAGGTGATATGACATTATGAATTTTGTCACTCCTATTATTTTTTGTCTTTTCTGAGTTTCTGCACTCACCAACATGGCTTGTTAGCTAATTAGCCAGCTAATGAATTAGCCTTGGGTTAGCTGTGCTCACGTAACGGGAGCGTATTTTAGTCACAGTTATCAAAACGGCATGCACCGAAGTCAAAACGTAATAGAGAAGTGTTAGAATATAGGGTGATACTACTTTTGAACAGATGTCATCTGTGTGAGGTTGGAAAATAAAGGTCCACCTTATTAGTTAGCTAACATTATGCAATGTTAACGTTAAAATTACCAATGTAACTTGACTTGGCTAGGTACTGTAACTGTGGTTAGGGAGGGGAGCTGCTGCAGACACTGTTTAAAAATCAGAGCACTCCTTGTTTTGGGCAGTTGTTATTCTCATGTTGGTTAGGGCTGCTGGCGGTGAAGACAGGTAGCTGGGCTGTAAGGTGAGGTTCCTGAGTTAGGTAAGGTAAGATTAGTAGTATTAGACATGTGATGGCCGGGTTATGACACTTCAGTGAATAATGTGATGTGTTCACAAGAGATTTTGCCAAATTATGACACTGGGTTATTATCTATAGGTTCTATCATTATAATTACTGTTACACATCTTTTCATTTATTTTATGGCAAAAGAAAAAAAAAATGGCTGATCGAATGCACCTATTTGCCACAGGTGCATTTGATCAGCTGATTATGTTTCTTTTTGCCTTACTATATAAGCCTCACAATACCAGTGTATTTGCCTGAGAAAGACCTGCTCAGAGTTTGCAATGTCGCAAATAAATGATATCTCCTAGGGGGATTCATAACTACTCAGTGTGCAGGTAATTCAGATTAAAATGTGAAATTTAACATTTTCACTCAGTAGTAATGAGAAAAGGAATGCAAATATAATTTATTCAAATGTGAACCATGTTTTTGTTCAAATTAATGGTAGGGGGAAAGGAGGATAAAGGGTGGGATTGTAGGGATGAGGAAGAGCAGAGGTGGTAACACTGTTATGGTGTCACAGACACGCCAGGCTCCCCTTCACTCCGCACTCCCTGACCTGAGTACTGATTCCCTTCACCTGTCACCTCGTACACACCTGCATCCAATTAGCACTCCACTCCCCTATAAAACCCAGCTCCTCACCACAGTCTGTGTCCGGTCTCGTTCAGACACAGGATAGAACGTTTGTTCCCCTGACTCTACGAACGCCTTGGACTTACTCTACCCTAACGAAAACTACTACCAGCCTCCAGCACCCAGTGCCTCTATCCCGGCTCCTTCGTACTCCAGTCCTCCGTGTGTGTCACTCCAGCTCCAGTCCCCGTGTGTCTCCAGTCTTCCGTGAGTTATCCACTCCAGCTCCTGGTCCCGTGTGTCTCTCATCTTCCGTGAGTGTCGCTCCAGTGTCCAGCCCAGTGTGAACCGTATCCCCTGTGTTCAGCCACTCTTCTCCAGAGCTCCACGATCTCCATACTAAGGACAGTATACTTCCCTCCATTATCTATCCACTCTCCCTGTGTTGCAATAAACTATATCATAACCTTCCTTGTGTCTCCGGTCAGTTCTGTCCGTAACAGAAGACCGGACCACTCTAGGAGCCAGCATGAGTGCCACGGATCCGTTCCAGGAGTTGGTGGACATCCTGCGCCGTGGCCTCAGCGCTCGGCCATCAACCCCCTCCTCTGCTTCCGCTTCCGCTCCGGACACACCAGCAGTTCCGCCCTGCACTAGTCCCATGGCCAAACCAGCGCCCTTCTCTGGCTCGGCGGGGGATTGCAACAGTTTCATTCTACAATGCTCCTTGGTCCTGGAGATGCAATCCTCCCTGTATCCCACTGAGTGCTCCAAAGTGGCCTTCGTGATCTCCCAGTTACAGGGACGAGCGCTCCAGTGGGCAGAATCAATCTGGTCACAAAATGGACCTGTAACCCAATCCCTGGCGAGTTTCCTGGAACACTTCCGCGAGGTGTTCGGAAGACCAGCCGGGGACTCCTCAGCTGGCGAGAAGCTTTATCAGCTTAAGCAGGGCCAGCGTTCAGTCCAGGACTATGCCCTAGAGTTCCGAACCCTCACGGCTGCCAGTGGATGGAATGAACAGTCTCTCATCATGTGATGGCAACAGAAATAATCATAATCACACCTAACCTGTCCCTTCCAGTCCAAGCCCTCATTGACTCAGGGTCAGCCGGCAATTTCATCTCCGGCTCCCTCTGCCGCCAGCTCCACCTCAAGACCTCATTAACACCTACCAGTTACCAGGTTCACGACGTGACCGGGAAGTCACTCACCCGGAGCGGCGTGCAACGAGCAGCTGGACCAGTGAGCCTTCGGGTTGGTGTCCTGCATGGTTGGAACAACATGACCCCATCATCTCATGGTCTACTGGTGAGGTGCTAAGATGGGGTGATTCCTGTTATCCTGGCTGTTTTCCACATCGACCAAGACCCTCTATGTCCGGTTCCCAGAAACTCTGTCTTTACTACATCAATAGAAAGTCCTAAAGAGAAACAATCAGGGCAAAAGACATCCTGGTAAGCAGCATAACACGGAGGTATTTCCACTAAGAGAGCCTCCCAGTTACCCCCGCATCGGCCATGGGACTGTGCAATAGATCTCATACCGGGTGAACCAGTGCCTCGAGGAAGGATCTACCCACTATCCATTCCCGAACAGAAAGCCATGGGGAAGTACATTGAGGAGGCCCTAGCCCAGGGTTACATTTGACCTTCCACTTCGCCAGCTGCTTCTACCTTCTTTTTTGTGGCTAAGAAGGACGGAGGCTTGAGGCCTTGCGTGGACTATAGAGGACTCAATCGGATAACCGTCAAGTTCTGGAATCCACTTCCTCTCGTCCCAGCAGCGTTGGAACAACTACGTGGAGCCACTGTCTACACCAAGTTGGACCTTCGCAGCGCTTACAATCTCATCCGTATACGAGAGGGGGATGGATGGAAGACCGCCTTTGTCACACCCACCGGTCACTACGAATATCTCGTGATGCCATATGGATTAGCTAACGCCCCCTCCGTGTTTCAGGATTTCATTCATGAGGTTCTCCGTGACTTTCTCCATAAATTTGTAATAGTGTACATCGATGACATCCTGATATACTCCCAGAATCTGACAGACCACTACCAACACGTTGTGAATGTCCTAGAACGCCTGAGAGACCATCACCTCTTCCTCAAGGCCGAGAAATGTGAGTTTCACCAGTCCTCTGTGCAGTTCCTTGGATATATAATCAGTGGCAGTGGTATCCAGATGGACGAGGGGAAAGTGGAGGCTATCCGGAGCTGGCCCACACCCACAACGGTTAAGGAACTACAACGTTTCCTGGGATTTGCAAACTTCTACCGTCGATTCATAAAGGATTATAGCACCATCGTTCATCCACTGACTACTCTTCTGCAGAACAAGCCTAAGTCTCTGTCCTGGCCACCAGCAGCTCAAGAAGCTTTCAACCACCTCAAGAGGACCTTCACCTGTGCACCGCTCCTGGCCCACCCAGATCCTGAGAAACCGTTTACAGTGGAGGTGGACGCCTCTACAACAGGGGTAGGAGTGGTGCTTTCGCAAACTCAGGGAACTCCAGCCAAACTCCACCCATGTGCTTTCTTTTCCCGTAAGCTCAGCCCGGCGGAAAGAAATTACGACATCGGAGACCGGGAATTGCTGGCCGTAAAGTTGGCGTTGGAGGAGTGGAGGCATTGGCTGGAGGGTGCCCAGCATCCCTTCTTAGTGTTGACCGATCATAAGAACCTCGAGTACCTCAAGAAAGCCAAACGACTAAACCCCCGTCAGGCTCGTTGGGCACTATTCTTCTCTTGCTTTCAATTTAATATCTCTTATCGACCCGGCTCCAAGAATTCCAAGGCAGATGCCCTATCCCGGCTACATGCTCCCGAAGTCATCTCTGAAAAACCCGAAACCGTTCTTCCCCAACAGGTGTTTGTGAATCCAATCCAATGGTCGGAAGATTCTGTGCCCTCCTCCAATGCCTCCACCAATACTCCGCCGGGCTGTCCCCCTGATCATCAGTATGTCCCCAGACTCCAACGCAAGCAACTCATTCACACCTCTCACACCTCTCTGGGCACTGGTCACCCTGGGGCCAATGAAACCCTCTCGCTGCTACGAGAACGCTTCTGGTGGCCGAGTATGGCAAGTGACGTAAGGAGGTACGTACAAGGGTGTCGAGATTGTGCCATGTCTAAGTCTCCTCGACATCTTCCCACAAGCAAACTGTGTCCCCTGCCGACACCCAATCGACCCTGGTCACACCTAGGAGTGGATTTCATCACGGATCTCCCACCATCTGATCATTATACCTGCGTCTTCGTGGTTGTGGATCGGTTTTCCAAATACTGCAGCCTGATTCCACTACGAGGTCTACCCACAGCCATGGAGACCACAGAATGTCTATTCAACCACATCTTCAGGTATTATGGCATCCCGTAAGACATCGTCTCCGACTGAGGTCCACAGTTCATCTCCCGAGTCTGGAGGTCCTTCTTCTCCCTCCTAGGTGTGACAGTCAGCCTCTCCTCTGACTACCATCCTCAAAGTAATGGCCAGACGAAGAGGAAGATCCAGGAGATTGGGCGTTTCTTACGTACCTTCTGCCACGACCACCAGGACTCTTGGAACCAGTTCCTGGGCTGGGCCGAGTACGCCCAAAATTCTCTACGGCAACCCACTACTGGACTCACTCCCTTCCAGTGCATGCTCGGTTACCAGCCCCCTCTCTTCCCATGGTCCGGGGAGCCTTCGGAGTTCCCCGCTGTGGATTACTGGTTCCGAGAGAGCGATAGGGTCTGGGACGCCGCTCACCGACAACTCCGAAGAGCTCTCTGCAGGCGCAGGTTGACAGCCGACCGTAGGAGATCCACCGCTCCTGAATACCAACCGGGACAAAAGGTCTGGCTGTCCACTCGGGACATCAGGATGCACCTGCCCTGCAGAAAGCCCAAGAATCATTGGTCCCTTCACCATAGTCGAACAGATAAACCCAGTCACATACAAACTCCAATTACCTCCTCAATATAGGATACATCCAACCTTCCATGTTTCCTTACTCAAACCGTTTCATCCCTCTGTTCCTATCTCCGCAAATCCTGGTGATGTGACAGATCCCCCCTTACATTTGATCCTGGAGGACGGAGCCGCCTACCAGGTCAGCAAGATCCTGGACTCCTGACGCCGTGGTGGCATCTTGGAATAGGTTAAAAAAAACAGGCAACAATAATTATGACTATGCAATGACATGTAGGTAACTTAACGTTAGCTTATTAACGCTAAATTATTAAAAGTAACGTTACAATCAAGTGACTTCCAAATAAATGTGTTAATTGATTTGCTTCAAATTGTTCATTAGACATGTGTTAAGTAAACATTACGCTAATGCACGGTAACACTGGCCAAATTTTGGCAAGTCTCGACAAAATCTAGTGTTGCAAATTACGATAATTATATATTTAAAAAACGTTGAGGCATTTTAAATCTTGTGTAGTATTATCTCAATAACAGATAAATCATTATTTCAAGTTTTCAAGAGTAAGCTGGGACGACGATGTGTACCAACAGTCAACTGTCAACCGCATACCACAGGGTTAGCCAGCTAGCAACGCTGAGTAGCATATAGCCTAGCTTCTTAGCCTTAGCTAGCTTGGTAACTTCAACCTAGGTGGGCGTGTTTCAGCAACCAGGCACCTCAGCTCCATCTAAGCTCCACCTCTTTGCACATTTTTGGTTAACCAGGAGTTGGGCTGGGTGATGCACTACCAAGATTGTGATGGCTGACGCCACCCACTTTGAGCTTCAAACTGATACAGAAACTTAGAAATAAGTTGAGTACTAACATGCCATTTTATCTCTACAGCCGCTTACAGCGAACTCCAAAAATCTACTAAGTTCAAGTTGTGTTTCATTCAATTAAATTCAATTCAGTTTTATTTATATAGCGACAATTCATAACAGAAGTTATCTCATTGCACTTTTCCTATATAGCAGGTCTAGACCGTACTCTTTATAATTAAATTTACAGAGACCCAACAAATCCCACCATGAGCAAGCACTTGGCGACAGTGGCAAGGAAAAACTTCCTTTTAACAGGCAGAAACCTTGGACAGAACCAGACTCAATGGTGGGCGGCCATCCGCCGCTGTCGTGTTAGGTTTTAAGAGAGAACAAGAGAGGGAGAGAGAGGGGTTTAGAGAGGTTTAGAGATAGAGAGGTTATAAGAGAGAGAGGTTATAGGGAAGGGGGGTGGGGGAGAGGGAGGCACAATGCACATACCACCTAGAATTTTTTTTAAATAGTAATAATGCAATTGTAGTGGTAATATTAATATAATAATAATAGGAATGACAGCTATAGGAATAATAATGACAGTAATAGTAATATAGCCAATAACAACAACTGTAGTAGCAGTTATTGTCCTTTTACCTTAGTGCTTCTGACTATCTTCCTAGAGATTTTCCCTGTATGATATCTGAACTCAAGACTAACCCTTTGACTCCCTGTTCCCAGATTCATTTGTGTCACCTGCCTCCAAGTTGCCGACCGGCTTCCCAGGAGGGCCTTACCGCAGCTCTCATCTGCTCCACCTCAGACTGCTGTTCCTGCCTCCGCTTTTCTGCTCTCCCCAGACTCGTGTCGATCCGCTGTGCGCACCCCAGTCTACCGGCTTCCAGCATTAACTCCTCACTCCTGGTTCCTCATTGTGTTTCGTATAATAAACAGAACCTACTACTTCACTTCCACTGTCCTAGTCGTGCTTTTGGATCCAGCCCCGGTATACCATAACATAACGATCTGGCCACAAGATGGATCCAGCCGACTTTAACCTGGACCCAGCTGGAGTTCAGCGAGCAATCTCCGACCTGGACCTGGCGACCTGGAGCCTGGAGACGGGTTGAGCCGGACACGCCGGGCGGTCGACCAGGAGCCTGGGCCGGGCTGGAGACCGTCGCGGACTCTGGCTGGCTGCTGTCCTCCGGGCTGGATACCGGAGCGGACTCTGGCTGGCTGCTGTCCTCCGGGCTGGATACCGGAGCGGACTCTGGCTGGCTGCTGAGCTCCGGGCTGGATACCGGAGCGTACTCTGGCTGGCTGCTGTCCTCCGGGCGGACGACCAGGAGCTTGGAGACGACGGGAGACAGGCGCTGACTCGGGCGGACGACCAGGAGCTTGGAGACGGCGTGAGACCGGAGAGGAGGCTGGCGACTCTGGCGGCCGGACCTCCAGGCAGGGAGCCGGAGAAGAGGCTGGGGACTCTGGCGGCCGGACCTCCGGGCAGGGAGCCGGAGACGAGCCTGGGGATTCGGGCGGCTGGCGGACCTCCGGGCTGGAGGCCGGTGGTGGCGGCGGCTGGGCCTAAGGGCTGGAGGCTGGCGGCGAGACATCGAGAGGCGAAGCAGATGAGAAGTCAAGTTGGGGTTCGGTTGATGATCAGTTTGACCGGCCAAACTCCTGGCTGAACAGCGTCAAGAATCGGCCCAGAGAGTGTAGAACCACATCTTCCCGTTCTGCCAGTGACCCCGCCCAGCGCAGCGCCGGCCCGGCCAACCGGAGCACTAGGAAGGCTACCTGTGACCGCTCGGACGGGAACTGAGCCGGGTACAACAGGAACACTAGGCAGCACTTCGCGAGGAACTCTTCGCAGTTCCCCACTGCACCAGAGAAAATCCCCGGCTGTAGTAACTCATCTGCAGCTGTAAAAGGAGTAGGGAGGCTGAGAAGATAGCGTTTGGCCAGACCACTTAGGTGAAGCCTAAGTGGTCGTCCTTGTTGTGGGTCCGGTCTTCTGTTACCGACAGAACAGACCAGAGACACAGTGAAGACACAGGGATCGTTTATTGATACACGAGGAGTATGAATCGGTGAAGATGGTACTGATACCAAGCGGAACTCTGGGGTAATGTTGATGCACACAGGAGAGTGGAGAAACACAAGACCAGGAACAGGAGCGATATACATGGGAGACTGAAGACACACGGGACCAGGAGCTGGAGCAACACACTCAGGAGACTGGAGACACACAGAACCAGGAGCTAGAGTGACACACACGGGAGACTGGAGAAGACAGGAGCCGGGGTAGAGGTGCTGGTTACGAATCGGTAAGTCCGTGGCATAGAGGATACAGGAGAAAAGAGTTCTGTCTAAATCCTAACGAGACCGGACCATGACTGTGGTGAGGAGTAGTGCTTTATAGGGGAGTGGAGTGCAGATAAGGTGCAGGTGTGTAATGAGTCACAGGTGATTGGCATTAGTACTCAGGTGAGGGAGTGCGGAGTGAAGGGGAGTGGCTGGAGAGAACATGACACACTGTGACAGGTTCATATGAAAATTATCCAATAAAGATGACAACATCTCTGCAATGGAAAATTACATTATTAAATAATAATAATGGCGTTTATTTAAATAGC
>JAQHUH010011863.1:740806-759573 GCA_029910985.1 Siniperca undulata
TTTTTGCCCATTCCTCCTCGCAAAACAGCTCGAGCTCAGTGAGGTTGGATGGAGAGCATTTGTGAACAGCAGTTTTCAGTTCCTCGATTTGATTCAGGTCTGGACTTTGACTTGGCCATTCTAACACCTGGATATGTTTATTTTTGAACCATTCCATTGTAGATTTTGCTTTATGTTTTGGATCATTGTCTTGTTGGAAGACAAATCTCCGTCCCAGTCTCAGTCTTTTGCAGACTCCATCAGGTTTTCTTCCAGAATGGTCCTGTATTTGGCTCCATCCATCTTCCCATCAATTTTAACCATCTTCCCTGTCCCTGCTGAAGAAAAGCAGGCCCAAACCATGATGCTGCCACCACCATGTTTGACAGTGGGGATGGTGTGTTCAGGGTGATGAGCTGTGTTGCTTTTACGCCAAACATAACGTTTTGCATTGTTGCCAAAAAGTTCAATTTTGGTTTCATCTGACCAGAGCACCTTCTTCCACATGTTTGGTGTGTCTCCCAGGTGGCTTGTGGCAAACTTTAAACAACACTTTTTATGGATATCTTTAAGAAATGGCTTTCTTCTTGCCACTCTTCCATAAAGGCCAGATTTGTGCAGTATACGACTGATTGTTGTCCTATGGACAGAGTCTCCCACCTCAGCTGTAGATCTCTGCAGTTCATCCAGAGTGATCATGGGCCTCTTGGCTGCATCTCTGATCAGTCTTCTCCTTGTATGAGCTGAAAGTTTAGAGGGACGGCCAGGTCTTGGTAGATTTGCAGTGGTCTGATACTCCTTCCATTTCAATATTATCGCTTGCACAGTGCTCATTGGGATGTTTAAAGCTTGGTAAATCTTTTTGTATCCAAATCCGGCTTTAAACTTCTCCACAACAGTATCTCGGACCTGCCTGGTGTGTTCCTTGTTCTTCATGATGCTCTCTGCGCTTTAAACGGATCTCTGAGACTATCACAGTGCAGGTGCATTTAGACGGAGACTTGATTACACACAGGTGGATTCTATTTATCATCATTAGTCATTTAGGTCAACATTGGATCATTCAGAGATCCTCACTGAACTTCTGGAGAGAGTTTGCTGCACTGAAAGTAAAGGGGCTGAATAATTTTGCACACCCAATTTTTCAGTTTTTGATTTGTTAAAAAAGTTGGAAATATCCAATAAATTTCGTTCCACTTCATGATTGTGTCCCACTTGTTGATTCTTCACAAAAAGTTACAGTTTCATATCTTTATGTTTGAAGCCTGAAATGTGGCAAAAGGTTGCAAAGTTCAAGGGGGCCGAATACTTTCGCAAGGCGCTGTACACTGTTACGGCCCTGGCTATATTTTGACCTGCGTCTATATTTTTCCTGTGTTTTGTGTAGCTGTGTTTCTGTGACAGTGTGTGCTCTGTTTCTGCGAGGTTCTTTGACTGTCAACCTGTAGGTGTCTCTTTCTGACAGGCTGGATTTGTTGGGTTGGCCTGGGGAGTGTCTATTGCTGGTCCATTCCCAACATCCTGTCTTTTAAAATGCCCAGGTTTCCAGCAGTCCAGTGGCATGGTGGGTGAAATGGGAAATGGAGGAGGAGGAATCGGAGAGTGAAATTGGCAACGAGAACACACGAGAGGATTTGACGAAGATGTGGGAAGGACAACTGCAATGTGGAGGAGTGCAAAGTAGAGAGAGCAAGCAAAGTGCCTGCACTGCGAGGGAAATCACCATACAGGGTCAGCACAGTGTCCGAAAAGAATTAAGGAAGTGAAAGTGAATAAAATCAGAGCAGGAAAGGGATTGTCATACGTCGAAGCTGCTAAGAAAATGGAGAGAAATGGTGAAATTGAGGCAGTGCAAAAGGAAAAGGAGCAGAAAAGGAATTAAGCTGATCAGAAACAATGTTTGGCATTTATTGCCATGATTATGAATTGTGCTGCTGAAATAAATTGAAAGTCAGAAAGGATAAGGATGGTGCTGGATGCTGCAAGGAGATTCTTGAATGTTGTGGACATATCTGGAGAAGATCTAGATGTTACACTGGGGGAAGGATTTGCACCAACTCAGACAATTGGGTCTGGGTAATAGAATGGACAATGTCGTGAGTGGGATTACTTTGGGTGGACACTGTAAATATTTTACACTGTGAAGCTGTCACAATCTAGCAGTTGGCTGTAATGCAACACATACGGTGCCAACTGGCATAAAACTCAACAGAAAAAATCCAGTGGCAGCAGTCTGACAGCAGCACCTCGATTCTGTCCTTGACCTCCAAACCCTTCTGTAGTTTCTTTGTGTGTTGGATCTTTGCGATATACTGTAATTCCATAGTTGGTTATCTGTAAGTATCTGTGTAAATGATTGTAAACAGCACTGAAGAGAAATGAGAAGTAGAAGAAGTAAACCACAAAAACTATTTGATAAATGAATCTACAGATATACATGCTACATATGTATTTCATACATACATACCAATCTGCAAACACATTACAGTACTTCATTTGAATACAGACTATCAGGCTTGCTGGAGATGTTGCCTGGTCCTAAACCGAAGCAATACATGGAAATTATATTTTTTTAAAAGAAAGGGCAAGTGAGGCTCTGGTAATGCCCTGCGCTCAGCTTACCAAATAGTTTGTGAGAGAATTAGATTTCATTAAAAAGAAAACAGAGACCTTGACATAGAGAAAGGGAGGGATGGAAAGCGTATCAGTGGACCAATGTGAGGTTATATAATATGAAGGGGATTCAGAAAGGTCAAAGGTCAATCTGTGGTTGATTAGATCCACTGTATCATATCCTCAAGCAAAATGTTTTTGGATTTGTGACCAGCCTGGATGACAGCCGCCTATAAAACCCACTGGTGGTGTGTGCGTGTTTGTGATAGTGGCTGGTTTTCATATCCGCATGGGCATTCAACGGCCCCTTAAGCAGTTGTCACGCTCGTGTAGGCGCTTACTCAGGCAATCCCAGTGGGAATGCACTTGAAAACAAACAACGAACAGTAGAGGAGGAAGAAGACAGAAAAAGAAAAAAAACACACGCACAAAACAAAGTAGAGCAAATGGAGGAGTAATGTGATGCTATAAAAGATGCATCATCATCCCCCTTCCGCCCCTCCATCTCCATCCTGTTATTTCGCATGGAGGTCTGCCTGTCTGTCAGTCTCTTATGACTTCTGATGCCTGTCAGTTTGCAAGAAGCTAAATGAAATAAATGACAATGCTTAATATTCACACTGTGGTATAAATCTATACAGCACTTATATGACCCTGTGTTGTGTTTCATTTCAGTACTTTATTGGCATCAAGCACAGTTGTAGCAGATGCCAGTTATTTATAGCCTCCCAACAACCTCAGTCCTGATGCATTAGTCAATGGGTCATTTTCTGATGCCTATAAATTAGCCATGTTGTTCTTCAAGCCAGTGTCTCATTCCACAACAGTCAAAGTGATGAATATGAGACTGAACACTGCAGTGAAGATACTGTTTGCTCACAGTTTCCCCTTTATGTCTTAGTGCTAAGCTTGCTAAGTGCTTGGTGGCTTGCTATCAATCAGCAATTGTCCCCTTACCAATTGATCACTGAACACACTACTTCTGGCAAAGCTACGAGGGGACATTTATTTAGCTTGTTTTGGAGAGACTATGCATCTTTGAAACTTTCTGAACATATGGATCAATACTGGAGAAGTGGATTATGCTGACGGAATGGTTTGAGAAATGTGTATGGATGTTGTGACAGGTTTTGTTGCCATGACACTGGATCCATTGTAACTGGGTGGGCATTTCATACTCACTTTTGGTGAAGCATTCCTTTAGGCGCAAAGAAAAGTTTACATATAGTCACAGTCTTCCTTTAAAGCAGTACTAATTTATTTTTTGGCTACTGGGGGCAGCTGAACAAGTTGTAAACACATCATTGGCATATTATCACCTTAAAAAGTTGATATGGCTGAGCAACTTTATCCTCCATTTGAAAGTGTGTTTGTGTCCACCTGATGAATTTGTAAGTCCAATATTCACTCTCTTTCAGCTCTGTTTTTGGTTTACATCAACTCCTGAGAAAAATATCTGGCTCTAGCTGCTAAATGCTCCACTATGTTCACCAGCTATTCTCTAACTGTGTCTGTCTGCTGCTTGCTGCTGAGCAGGGTTTCTCATCACCACTAGTGAAAACTTTTACATTAAACATGACTGCCCCATTGTTAATATAAAATTAATAATTAAAGTATCTTTAAACAACGATACATTGTTCAGCATTCAAAAAAACTCTCTTATCCACATATCCACCAATGTTCAAATGTGGTTTTTCCAACGTTTTAGCTGTAATCTCCGCTGTCTAAAATATGTCTATGCTGTCTAATTGCTAGCCATTAGATTGTGTGTTTTAGGGCTGGATTTCTGGTCGTTTGTGTCAATGTAAATGCCAGCGTAATTTGATTTAGGTTCCCCTTTTTTGTGAAAATGAAGTCTGATGTAGTGTTTTATCTACATTACTATGACTGTTTGGAACATGCTGAACATATGGATCAACAGCATAGAAACTTATGTTGCAGGACTGTTTTGACAAGTTTCTTTTTAAGACACTTTTACACATTTTGATACATTTTTTGGCCGTGACTGTGGATCGCCATTGTAACTGTTGTGAATCCAAGTTGACTTCAGCTACTCCCCAAGGAGCAAGCTAAAAACTTTTCAGAGCCAACTGTCAAACCTACAAGGGAGATAGGAGATAAAAGATAGATTTTCATTTGGGTACTCCTTTAAAGAGAGAGAAAGAAAATTTATAAAATAAATTCTAATTGGTTAAAACTGTCTACACAACATTGTTGCTATATCACAATCATTGTACTTGCCCATGTTGTTTTCTGCTCTGGCCACCTAAACTGCGTTCCTTATTTACTGAGTGAAAAGCTGTGGCACAGCAGCTCCACACTGTTGATACCTGATAATCCCTGCTATCTCTGATAAACACACATCTGCAGCACTGTCCTTGCTGCAAAGTCCTCATATCCCCTCAGATCTTATCTCGTATGATTTTAGGACAATCTGTAGTTTTTTTGCTATGCAACTATAGCAATGATAGTGTTCGTGGCTTTGATATGGGTAGTATTATTATTAGACACAGCAGGGTTTGCAGCAGATTAAGAGGGGGTAATTTACTTCTAACAATTTTAATTGTACTAGGAAATTTTATTTGAATAAACAAGTTATTAACAATATGTGATGTCGGACTCATGTATTGGACCAATTTTGTCTTCAGATGGAATCAGGTTCCAATTCAGATGTTATCCACCTCTGATATGATTGATATAATGCAGTTTGGTGATTGCAGGTTTATTCAACCTGTTCTCATTCCAAGGTTGTCAAATACTGACATTTTATCACACCCCTTGGCATCTCATACAGATGCACAAGGTACCCTTTATTGCCTGTATGAGACACACCGGGCTTTCAATTAACTCCAATGTAAAACCATCCGTGGCAATAGCAGATACTCAGAGGAACTGCTCTGGCAGTCCATTCCCTCCAATATTAACCTGACTGCAGCGCTGTAAGACGCTGTGAGCATCAGTCCCATTGGAGAACCGATGACCCGCCGCCTGGAAGTATTATCCTCACTGTTAGTTCCCATGTGAAGGTTTTCTTTCAATGATATCCTCAACATTTCTCAAAACTAAAACACGAAAGTGTCCTTGACAATTCAAGAATATGATAGGTTAATGTTATGGCTATCAGTTTGAATGATTTCTCCTTCAATTCTAAGAAATAAAGTTTGTTTGCCCTATTCTTTTCTATTGGCCTAAGTTTCTTTTGTGAAAACCAACATGGTGGAAAATGCAGTATTTTTAGATAGTTTCTGCATTAAAATGCGTTTTGATAACATTTTTAGAGAGAAATGTGCATTTTATATTCATAATCTTACTCATTATTGCACTATTACTTATTACTTATATTATCACATTGTATTATCATACCGTACATGCTTATCAACCTATCAACCTCTAAATCTGCTTTGGTACTTACACTTATTTTAGCTTTTATACTTATATATATCTACTTTGTACTTAATTTATCTTACCTGAATTATAGTATATTATATTTAGATTTTCTTAGTACTTCTATTCCTGTGTACATTTACATGATAGTGAGCAGCTGTAACAAAAGAGTTTCCCCTCGGGGATCAATAAAGTATTTCTGATTCTGATTCTGATTACAATGATAATGATTACCAAGGCTAAGTGACAAAGTACCCTCTGAAAGTCTGCTAGAAGATGTGAATACAGCACTACATATTATCTCTACTAAGATTGTAACTGAGACCAATGAGCTGATATATGCCACAGCAACAGTGATCCTAGAGATGCTTGGCTACAAGATGAACACCATAAGCCAAAAGGAGCATTATCCGCCATGGAGGAGAAGGCAAGAGGCCAAGATCAAGGCAACACGGAGAGAAGTTAGTCAGTTTTCAGAGTTACAGAAAGGTGCAAGAAAGAAAGGGCTATCTAAGAAATGCAACAAGCTGTCTATAAATGAGGCACTGGAGACTGCCAAACAAGCTGTGAGCAGACACACAGCTCTGGCTACCTGGCTGAGGAGATACACAGGAGATGCAGAAGCCAGGAGGATAAACCGGATGTTCTCCACTGAACCATCCAAAGTGTACTCTCAGTGGCAGGGTAATGACACAAGAACAGATCCACCCAGGGCTGAGACTGGACAGTACTGGAAGAACATATGGGACAAACAGGCATCACAAAACACCACTGCTCAGTGGCTAGTGGATCTAAGAACAGACCACAGAAATCTCCCAGAACAAGATCCAGTAACCATTACAATGGCAGACATCCAAGAAAGAATGTCAAGTATGAAGAGCTGGACAGCACTAGGCCCTGACATGATCCACACCTACTGGCTGAAGAAACTAACTGCACTCCATGAATACCTGTGGTAAGTGCTGTTTTCTGAACCGAAATGCAGGAATTTACTGAACAGGACTGGGTTTATTTGGACGGTTTTTATTGTGCAGATAATTGTAAGTGAACGAAGAATCCGGCGTGACCAGTGGCCTCCCCGAGGATTCGACCGGGCCGGGTCGGAGACGAGACTGGCGGCGCTCCAGACGGAGACAAGGTGGGCTGGCTCTGGACTGGCGAGCATAGTGGAGGGGGCTAAGCCGACCAGGTGGAGGATCAGTGAAGCCGGGCGTTTAGTGCGGGTAGCCGGCAGGCTCCGGAGGCGAAATCAGCTGGATGGTGAGATGATCCAAAGGGCAGACTGGGGCAGTGATCACCGGCGGAGCGAGAGTCTGTAACAAAGGCAAAACGGAGTTACCACCAAGGTGAGAAACAAAACCGAAACTTCACGTATCTTAAGTGCAGCGGGAGCCATTACGTGATACGAGTACGCGAGTACGATCTGGCATCGGTAGTGTGGAGATGCCTGGTATATAAACCATGTAGATCAGCGATGATTGAAGACAGGTGTGCCGGTGATCAGCAGCAGACAGGAGACCGGGAAGCCAGACCAGAACACAGACACACCCACACCCACATGCACACACAAGGACGGACAGGGGACAGCCAAGAAACACAAGGAGAGAAAGGTACACTGAAGCACACAAGGACCGGGGGGGCCCCGCGGCAGCACAAATTAATCAACTGCTGATGGATGGCGCCCACCCAGAATGGTTAACCCAAGGATGGACAGTCCTGATCAAGGATCCCCAGAAGGGAATGATTCCATCCAAATACTGGCCAATAACCTGCCTGCATGGGATGGAAGCTCCCGTCAGGCATCATAGCAGCTAAGATTAGTAGGCACATGGCTCAATACATGGACAGGGCCCAGAAGGGAATTGGAAGTAATACCAGGGGAGCCAAGCACCAGCTACTGGTCGATAGAGCAGTCTCTCAAGACTGTAAGACCAGGCAGACCAACCTGTGCACCGCCTGGATTGACTACAAGAAAGCCTATGACTCAATGCCACATACATGGATACTGGAATGCTTGGAAATGTACAAGATCAACAGGACACTTCATCAAGAATCAAGCCAACTCAAAGCCAATTGCACAAGTCACCATCAAGTGTGGCATATACCAAGGTGATGCATTATCCCTGCTATTGTTCTGCATACGGCTACGGATACCGGTTCCAAAGTGGAGCAACCAGGTCACCTCCTCTACATGGATGACATCAAGCTGTATGTCAGTAATAAGCGAGATATCGACTCATTGATCCACACTACCAGGATCTACAGCAACGACATTGGAATGTCAGAACCGAGGGGGTTGAACTATCAGAAGTCAACATTGCAGATATTCAGGACAGCTACCAATACCTTGGGGCAAACAGAAACCATGAGGAGGAAGCAAGGAAGTCAGCCACAGCTAAATACCTACACAGAGTAAGGCAGGTCCTGAAAGGTCAGCTGAATGGGAAGAACAAGATCCGAGCCATTAACACATATGCCCTGCCAGTGATCAGACACCCTGCAGGTTTAATAAACTGGCCAAAGGAGGAGATAGAGGCCACTGATATCAAGACAAGGAAGCTCCTCATAATGCATGGAGGGTTTCACCCCAAATCCAGCACCCTGAGACTGTACGGTAAGCGGAATGAGGGAAGCTGAGGACTAGTGAGTGTCAAAACCACTGTCCAGGATGAAACGGCAAAGATCCAAGAGTACATCAGGAAGCTGGCCCCCAATGATGAACTGCTAAGGGAATACCTCAGGCAGCAGAAACCTGAGGATGATTATGAGGAGGAGGATTAACCATCATGGACAGACAAGCCCCTGCACGGCATTTACCACCAACAGATAGAAGAAGTGGCTAATATCAAGAAATTCTACGATTGGCTGGAAAAGGCTGGACTAAAGGACAGCACAGAAGCACTAATCATGGCAGCACAAGAACAAGCACTAAGTACAAGATCAATAGAGGCTGGGGTCTACCACACCAGACAGGACTCTAGAGATGACAGGACCCTGAGATGGTTCAGCACATAACAGCAGGGTGTAAGATGCAGGCAGGAACAGCATACATGGAACACCATAACCAAGTGGCTGGCATAGTGTAAAGGAACATCTGCCATGAGTATGGACTGGAAGTCTCAAGGTCCAAATGGAAGACACCTGCTAAGGTAGATAGATCTTGAGACCGAGCCAAGATCCTGTGGGACTTCCAGATCCAGACTGACAAACTGGTGATGTGATAACCAACCAGACATCATGTTGATCGACAAACAGCAGAAGAAGGCAGTGGTGATAGATGTAGCAATCCCAAGCGACAGCAACATCAAGAAGAAGGAACATGAGAAGCTTGAAAAATACCAAGGGCTAAAAGAGGAGCTAGAAAAGATGTGGAGAGTAAAAGCAACAGTGATGCCAGTGGTAATTGGAGAACTGGGGGCTCTGACGCCCAAACTGGGAGAGTGGCTCCAGCAGATTCCAGGTACAACATCTGAAGTCTCTGTCCAGAAGAGTGCAGTCCTGGGAACAGCTAAGATTCTGTGCAGCACCCTCAGACTCTCAGGCCTCTGGTAGAGGACCTGAGCTTGAGGATGACACATACCACCCCACGGGGAGGGGAGAGACCAGGAGGAATCTGCAGAAGAAGAGGATATATCAGAGGAATCAGAATCAGAATCAGAAATACTTTATTTATCCCCGTAGGGAAACTCTTTGTTACAGTAGCTCGTCTTTACGTCAGTGCACACAGGAGAAAGTACTAGAAAAAATAAACACTATAAAACAGGTCAGAAATAAATTAAGTATCCTGTTGGTATAAGTATAAGATAAACTAAGTGTCAAGTACCAAGTGGGTTTACTGGTTGGTGATGAAAGTACAGTCTAAGATACAATGTAACTCCTTATGTAATGAATAATATTAATAAGCGGAGGTGCATGTACTGTCGAAGAGTAATTGAGGTATATAGTTTCAGTAGCAATAAATAAGAAAAAACTAACAAGGGGAAACTAATATTGCACGGAGGTATTACACAGAATATTGCACAATGTATTAATTATGGCGGAGATGCAATGCTCAATGTCCAGTTTAGTGACCTAGGGTCAAACAGACTAACCCTTAGAGGGAGGAGTTAAATAGTTTGATGGCCACAGGCAGGAATGACTTCCTGTGGCGCTCTGTGGTGCTTTTCGGTGGTATGAGTCTTCCGCTGAAGGTGCTCCTTTGCTTGACCAGCACGTCATGGAGCGGGTGGGAGACACTGTCCAAGATGGCATGCAGTTTGGCCAGCATCCTCCTCTCTGATACCACTGCCAGAGAGTCCAGCTCCACCCCCACAATGTCACTGGCCTTGCGGATCAGTTTATTGAGTCTGTTGGCGTCCGCTACCTTCAGCCTGCTGCCCCAGCATGCAACAGCATACAGGATAGCACCGGCCACCACAGACTCATAGAACATCTTCAGCATCGTCCGGCAGATGTTGAAAGACCTCAGCCTCCTCAGAAAATAGAGGCGGCTCTGGCCCTTCCTATAAACAGCCTGAGTGTTCTTGGTCCAGTCCAGTTTATTATCTAAGTGTACTCCCAGGTATTTGTAGTCCTCCACAATGTCCACACTGACCCCCTGGATGGAAACTGGGGTCACTGGTGCCTTGGCCCTCCGTAGATCCACAATCAGCTCCTTAGACTTTGTTGCATTGAGCTGCAGATGGTTCTGCTCGCACCATGAAACAAAGTTACCCACCACAGCCCTGTACTCCGTCTCATCACCACCGCTGATACATCCCACCACAGCAGAGTCATCAGAAAACTTCTGAAGGTGGCAGGACTCTGTGTGGTAGCTGAAGTCTGTGGTGTAGATGGTGAAGAGGAAGGGAGAGAGGACAGTCCCCTGAGGGGCCCCAGTATTGCTGACCACGCTGTCTGACACACAGTGCTGCAGGCGCACGCGCTGTGGTCTGCCAGTCAGGTAGTCCACAGTCCAGGACACAAGGGGGGCATCCACCTGCATCGCTGCCAGCTTCTCCCCCAGCAGGGCAGGCCGGATGGTGTTGAAAGCACTGGAGAAGTCAAAAAACATGATCCTCACCGTGCTCGCCGGCATGTCCAGGTGGGTGTGGATTCGGTTAAGCAGGTAGATGATGGCGTCCTCAACTCCCAGCCAGGGCTGGTAGGCGAACTGAAGGGGATCCAGGAGGGGTCTGACCATGGGCCGCAGCTGTTCCAGCACTAGTCTCTCCAGGGTCTTCATTATGTGGGAGGTCAGTGCCACCGGTCTGTAGTCCTTGGAGCCACTGGGGCGTGGCGTCTTCGGCACAGGAAAGAGGCAAGATGTCTTCCACAGAATGGGGACCCTTTGAAGACTCAGGCTCAGGTTGAAGACATGCTGAAGGACTCCACAAAGCTGGGGGGCACAGGCTTTTAGCACCCCGGGGCTAACGCCATCGGGGCCTGCAGCCTTGTTTGAGTGGAGCCTCATCAGCTGTCCTCTCACCTGGTCAGCAGTCAGGCACCCAGCAGAAGTTACAGGTGGGGGAGGGGGGGAGTCGTCGGTCTGGAGAGGGCCGTTAGCCTGATGAGGAGGGGGGAGCAGAGTACTCAGAGGAGCTTGAGGGCCGACAGCAGCTGAGTTAGAGGGGGGATGAGCAGGAGCCGGTGTGTCGAATCTGTTAAAGAACAGATTCAGTTCGTTGGCCCTGTCCAAGCTGCCTTCAACTCCTCTGCTGCCAGTCGGTCTGAAGCCAGTGATGGTCTTCATGCCGCTCCAGACTTCCCTCATATTGTTCTGCTGGAGTTTCCTCTCCAGCTTCCTCCTGTACTTTTCCTTGGCTTCCCTGATTTTCACCTTCAGGTCGGCCTGGATTGCCCTCACCTCCTCCCTATTACCATCCGTAAAGGCCCTCCTCTTGGCATTCAGAATGTCCTTGATGTCCTTTGTTACCCACGGTTTGTTATTTGGATAACAATGGACCATCTTGGTTGGGACATTGCAGTCCACACAGAAGTTAATGTAGCCAGTGATGCACTCAGTGAGCCCGTCAATGTCCTCTCCATGAGGCTCACAGAGTGCATCCCAGTTTGTCACCTCAAAACATTCCTGCAGTGTCTCATAGGCCTCCCCTGACCATCTCCTCACTGTCCTTGTGGTCACAGGCTGCCTTTTAACCAGAGGCACATAGCAGGGTTTGAGGTGAACTAGGTTGTGGTCTGACCTACCCAGAGGGGGGAGGGGGGGAGAGCTGTATGCATCCTTAACGTTAGCGTACAGCAGGTCCAGTGTCCTCTCCTCTCTAGTAGGACAGCTCACATACTGGGTGAAATTAGTCAGTGTTGTTGAAACACTGACATGGTTGAAGTCACCCGAGATTAATATGAGTGCACTCGGGTGTTGAGTCTGGAGTTGCGCTATGGCGGTGTGAATGGCGTTGCACGCCGATGCCTGGTTAGCAGAGGGGGGGATGTAAACAGCCACAACAATGGCATGTGAAAATTCACGTGGCAGATAATATGGCCGGAGTCCCACAGCTAACAGTTCAATGTCCGGGCTACAAATACTCTGCTTGATGGTAATGTGACAAGGGTTACACCATCTGTTGTTGACCAGAACAGCAAGCCCGCCGCCTTTCCGCTTACCGCTCCCGGTGTGATCCCTGTCGGCCCGAACAGTCTGAAAGCCGTCGATGGAAACGTTATGGTCCGGGATATCCTGGTGTAGCCATGTCTCTGAGAAGCACATCAAACTACACTCACGGAACTCCGTCTGACTCCGGGCTAACGCCGTTAGCTCGTCCATTTTATTCGCCAGCGATCTCACGTTGCCCATGACGAGAGAAGGCAGACATGGCTTAAATCTCTTGTTCTTAAGTCTCTTTTGTCTGCACCCCTCTCTCTTCCCTCGCCGCTTCGTTCCACCTCTGCATCCTTGGTGTGTCCTCCTCCAGATCTCAGTGGGGACATCGGTAGTCCTGGGCGCCATGCTGCCCGGCTTCAGCGCGATCAGCTGTTCCCTAGTGTAAACAATGCGGCTAAACAGCTGATCTGCAGCGGTGCCCTGAGCGAGTAGCAGAAGAAGTTCCACGGCGAAAAAAAGTACAAAAACACTTTCTACCCTCATTTTCGCAAAGAGCATAGTTTAAATTACACTTACACACAAGTTACTCAAGTTTGGAATAAAAGGGAAAGTTAAAAGTTGGAAAAAGTAAGACGACGAGACGGAGCTACGGCAACAGGCAGCATGCGGGCTGGCGCATGCGCACTAAGAGGACAACTGTGAAGAAGATGAGGATTATGCTTCAACGGATGAGGAAGAATCAAGTTATGAGGAAGCGGAACCTCAGATGGAAGATGGTTTCTAGTCAAAAGATGGAAGTTTGCTGTGGTCTTCCATCCCTCCTAGTGACAGACGTCGCATGTTGGGAGCGGAGAGAGAGGGAAGGCCCAGAGGTCCAACAAGGTATGCAGTGTCAGAAAAGATAGTGCTGGACATGACAAACAAGGAGGGGCATCGAGTGTATGGCAACAAGTGGAGTGAAATGGATCAAACAGATCTGCAGGCATACTTGGGTCTGTTGATTCTTGCTGTAGTATACCAATTCAGTAAAGAAGCCACGGCCAGTTTAGGGCCTGCCCAGTCTGGTCAACCATTTTTTGGGCTACAATGCCCCTCAAGATGTTTCATTTCATCTCAAGGGTAATTTGGTTTGATGATCGGGATACAAGACCAGCACGCTGTGCACGTGACAAATTTGCTGCCGTTAGTGACATATGGGACCAGTGGGTGTGTCACCTGCAGCTGATGTTTAATCCGGGAGCTGATGTGACTGTGGATGAGTGCCTGGTCCCCTTCAGAGGTCGGTGTGCCTTTAAGCAATACATGCCTAGTAAACCTGGGAAATATGGCATAAAGATCTGGGCAGCATGCGATGCCAGGACCAGCTACGCATACAACATGCAAGTATATACTGGGGGGGGTACTGTCATGGTGGGCCACAGATCCCCCCCGGTCTTTGTATGTTTCCGTGTACCTGTTTCTCCTCGTGTGTTCTGTTGTTGTCTATGTAAATGTGTGTCTGTGTTCTGACTGGCTCCCCGATCTCCCGGCTGCAGTTTATTACCGGCACACCTGTTCTCCATCATCATCGATTACAACAGTTTATCTACTGGGCTCATCCATGCTTCCAGCGCCAGATCGTCCTCCGTACTTCAGTACGAGTACTCGTAACGGCTCCCGCAGCGCTTAACGTAAAGTTTCGGTTTTGTTTCTTGCCGCAGTAATGACCTCGTTTGTCTTGATTACAGACTCTCGCTCTGCTGGTGACCATCACCCCAGTCTGCCCTTCCAATCACCCGGACCTCAACTACCACGCCACTCTCGCCATCCAGCTGATCTTCGCCTCCGGATACTGCCGGCCATCCACACCACACGCCGGGCTTCAGTGATCCTCCGCCAGGTCGGCTCGGTCTTCCCATTACGCTCGCCAGCCCAGAGCCACCTCGCCTTGTCTCCAGAGTGCCGTCAGTCACGTCTCCGACTCGGCTCAGTCGGATCCGTCTTTGTATGTTTCCATGCCCCGCAGCAGCCCCTTGCTCCCAAGCCGGCTCCAGGCCCTGCTGCCCCGCAGCAGCCCCTTGCTCCCAAGCCGGCTCCAGGCCCGGCTGCCTCGCAGAAGCCCCTTGTTCTCAAGCCGGCTCCCAGTCCTGCTGCCTTAGAGCAGCCTCCTCTGGTCCCTGCTGAGATGCAGCAACTCCTTGTTCCCAAGCCGGCCCCAAGCCCAGTGGCCCCGTCACCGGCTCCAGTCCCTGCTGAGTCGCAGCAGCTCCTTGGTCCGGAGCCAGCTCCCAGTTCTGCTGTTCAGTCGCCGGCTCTCCATCCTGAGGTTCAGTCGCCGGCTCTCCATCCGATGGTTCAAGCTTGATGTTCCGCCGGCTCCAGGCCCAGCCGCCTCGCCACCCTGCCTTGATGTTCCGCCGTCGCCGGCTCCACGCCCTGGTGTCTAGTCGTCGGCTCCTTGTCCTGACGTCTCGTTGCCGCTGTACCGCTGTCTTCGCCGCTGGCCTCCAGGAGGGTTCAGCGTTCGCCGCCAGCCTCCAGAGATTCTCGGTCTTAGCCGCCGGCCTCCCGGAGGGTTCAGCGTCCGCCGCCGGGCTCCAGAAGGGTTATGTCCTCGCCGCCGGCCTCCAGAATGGCCCCGCCTTCTCCGCCAGCCTCCAGAAGGGTTATGTCCTCGTTATGACCTCCAGAATGCCTTCGCCGCCGGCCTCCCGAAGGGTTCAGCATTCGCTGCTGGCCTCCGGAAGGGTTAAGACTTCGTCGCCGCCCTTCTGTGACTCTCAGTGTTCGTCGCCGGCCTCCAGAGGGGTTCCGCCTTCGTCGCCGGCCTCCAGAAGGGCTCAGTGTTCGTCTCCGGCCTCCAGAAGGGCTCAGTGTTCGCCATCAGCCTCCTGTGACTCTCAGTGTTCGCCGTCGGTCTTCTGTCTGGCCTTCGGATGGTGTCAGTCTCCATCACGGACCTTGGGAGATCAGCTCCGAGGTCCCCAGCTCCGCACCTGTCCAGCCCCCGGGCCGTCCGCCCGAGGTTCCCCGTTCGCCACACGTCCAGCTCCCAGGCCGTCCGCCCAAGGTCCTCAGTCCGGCACACGTCCAAATAGCCTACTTACGACAGAAATGTCTGTCTGTTTTTCTGTGTTTTTGAATTCATTATCCAAATGAACTGAAATTGTTCTGAAGTTTTGAAATGCTGAAACTAAAGTTTTAAGTTTTGGAAATAAATGTTGACTGTTGTATATAAATGAAATTGTTTGCTGTTATTTGTGAATAAAATGGCATCAGATTTTGACCTGGGGATATTCTGGCTAATATTTGACATATACCAGTCAGTGATAAACTAATAGCTAATCATTTCTGCTAATTTGACTCAAAAATTAGTGGTAGAATTTTATGTAAATATTTTATTGTCCATGAATTCCAAAATGAAGTGTAAAATGAGTTGGAATGAAGTTGACTAAGAAGGTGTAACACAGAATTGGGTGATAATTTTTACATTATGCTTTTTAAACAGGCAAACCAGACCGGGTCAATTTTGACCCGGAAGGACAACAGGTGTGATTATGTGCTGCCATAAAAAATAATGAAATGGTTTCAAAACAGTATCCTGACTAAGCTTTTACATATACCAGTCTGTGATAATTCATCAACATATATTCCTCTGATCTTAAATATTAGTCAAAATAATTAATAATTTATGCTTTTTTTTACTAAACAATTAGGCATAATTTCTTATAAATGAGATTTAGAATCAGAATCAGAAATACTTTATTGATCCCTGAGGGGAAACTCTTTTGTTGCAGCAGCTCACAATCATGTCAGTGCACACAGGAATAGAAGTACTAGCAAAAAATATAATACACTATAATACAGGTCAGGAAATAAATTAAGTACCAAGTGGATATAAATATAAAATTAAAATAAGTGTGAAGTACAAAGTGGGTTTACCAGTTGATGATAATTATACAGTATAAAGTAATAGGTCATGAACTGTTAAGTGTAGCTTATTAAGATTATAATGAGATGGAGGATATTGCACAGCAGTACTAGAAGTATGAATAAATATCAATAAATAGGGAATTTTAAACTGAAAGAGTATATTGCACAGCAGTATTAACACAGAATATTGCACAATTATTTCAAGTTATTTCAAGTTTATTGACCATGAATTCCAAAAAGAAGTGTAAAACTAGTGGTAATGAGTTGGAATGAAGTTAGCTAAGAAGGTGTAATACAGAATTGGGTGATAACTTATACTGGATGCTTTAAAAACATGCAAACCAGACTGGGTCAATTTTTGCCAGGGAGTAGAAAAGGTTTCAGTCGTAGTCATCTGGACACTGTTTTCAGAATCAAGACGTTTCGGCTCCCATCCGGAAGTCATTCTCAATTGTGGAGTCTATAACAGTCTATAACCTTCTTCTTGTGCTACAAGAAGAAGGTTATAGACTGTCTACAGAAGCTTGAGAAGGAGGAGGTGATAGACAGGCCTCTGTACTACAGACTATACCCTGGGGAAGCCATTCCCTGCATCTATGGCCTTCCCAAAATTCACAAAGAGAATGTCCCACTCAGACCCATCGTGTGCAGCACAGATTCCATCACATACAACATAGCCAAACATTTGACCACAATCTTGGCTCCGTTGGTGGGGAACACAGTACATCATGTGGAAAACACACAGAAATTTGTGGACAAAGTGAAACATCTCCAGTTGGACCCAGATGACGTTATGGTTTCTTATGATGTTGTATCCTTGTTCACTTGCATCCCAACCTCAGAAGCAGTGACAGCGGTGATGAGAAGACTGCAGGAGGACTCCACCTTGCAGCAAAGGACCAAGCTTACACCTGAACACATATGCAAACTATTAGACATCTGTCTCAACACAACCTACTTCCAATTCCGGGGACACTTCTACAGACAGATTCACGGCTGTGCTATGGGCTCTCCGGTCTCTCCCCTTGTGGCCAACCTGTACATGGAACAGTTTGAGAAGAAGGCATTATCCTCGTTCCCAGGCACACCACCAAGTCATTGGTACCGCTACGTGGATGACACCTTTGTGAAAATCAAGAAACAAGACTTGGAAGCGTTCTCAGAGCATATTAATACTGTGGACCCCAACATCAAGTTCACGCGTGAGGACGCTAAAGAGAACCGCTTGGCCTTTCTTGATTGTTCTACTCTCAGAGGAGAGGACGGAAAGCTCCAGATAGAAGTGTACAGGAAACCAACACATACGGATCAATACTTGCTCTTTGACTCACACCATCCACTACAGCACAAGCTGGGTGTAATCCGGACATTACAACACAGAGCCCAAGAAGTGCCCAAGAAAGAGAACCCCTCTTTGAACAGAAATGGTGGTCTGAGATTTAATCTGCCCAAAGTCTATCAGAGTGTATTATCACCTTGGTCACGCCTATCACATGCTAATCAGGCACTTAACAGTGATGAAGTAGATGCAGCCAGTAAACAATAGGCCTGATTACTGATTTCTGGGCCATCCTGAAACTATTAGGTCAGTTTCAGGTGAAACTAGCTATTAACAGATAGCTATTAACAGAAGGTAGATTCCTTCTTGAGGGCAGGGCTTATGTAACTCAGAGTAGCTTAAATTTCCAGTTCCCGTCCAATTTTTTCACAATTGAGAATGACTTCCGGATGGGAGCCGAAACGTCCACAATTGAGAATGACTTCCGGATGGGAGCCGAAACGTCTTGATTCTGAAAACAGTGTCCAGATGACTACGACTGAAACCTTTTCTACGATAAAACACTCCTGGACGAATGAGGGACTACACCGTCTTTTGCCAGGGAGGACAAAACGTCCATAGTCGACAGGAAGACAACACAAAGGTTAATTGATTCAGTCTCATAAAATACACTAAACTATCAATTTGGAACTCAAATTAATAATTAAATGAATAACGATAACCAGAATTAATATCAATAGCTAGTAGGTTGAAGCATTTGGAGCTCAACATTGAAGAGGTTGGCAAATTACTCACTCTTATGCAACATTAAGGAAACGAGCATAATTATACACAAGCATTTATTTAAAAGATAAACAAAGCAAAAACACACAGTGAGGAAGATCAGAGAGTCCGTTTCTGCTGCAAGCAGATTGCATGGTGGAGGACAGCAAGCAGCTATCTACTTAGTGCTGGAGGCAAAGCCAGGAGGAAAGAGAGCTTGCTTCTTCTCGGTTAGCGGTGAGCTAACCAGAAATCTTAAGACGAAGGCAATCCTTTGTTCTTTCGTCGGGGGGG